>CM042394.1:15956513-15965622 GCA_023634145.1 Thymallus thymallus | reverse complement strand
CTGGGGAGATGGTTGGGGCCCTGCCTTAATGTACCATATAGGAAGCAATGTAAATAAAGGTTTTATGGTCTTATTATTTTAAACTCTGCCTGGTTTCACTGGCTGGTTTCATGGCTTTGGAATAAGGATGAGGTAACCTTGCAAGCTGTTGCCTTGCAAAGCTTTATAGGATTATATAAAGTCAATATTTGACTGGTTTCAGGGTTTGATTGTCAGAAACGTAATCATAGGAGAGGCATTTTATTTTATATTTATATTACCAAAGTATGAAGTAGCAATGTTAGCAAAAGCCAACACTTCCTTAATCCAATATCTAATCTACAAAAAATGATACTCTACACTCCACCATTGAATAATTGGAAAAGTCGTTTTGTTGTTATCAGTAATGTCTTCTGAAATCAAACAATGATTTTGGAGGTTATTGCTAGGGTGTTTCAGTTTATGGGTAAATGAAATACATATCTGCCATGCTGAGAGTTTGTGCTACGTGCATTTTGTTTCCTCCACGGTCCAGTGCTTATGTTTAATTGATTTTATTTTATTTTTTTATTTAACCTTTATTTTACTAGGCAAGTCAGTTAAGAACAAATTCTTATTTTCAATGACGGCCTAGGAACAGTGGGTTAACTGCCTTGTTCAGGGGCAGAACGACAGATTTTTACCTTGTCAGCTCGGGGATTCGATCCAGCAACCTTTCGGTTACAGGCCCAACACTCTAACCACTGGGCTACCTGCCGCCCCAATTGATTCCCTCAATTCATTTATTTCGGCTTCCTGCGTTTCCCGTTTGAAAACAACAGATAGGGATATTGCATCTCCTTCGTCAAACCCAGTGAGGTTCATGTAAAATGCATTTTAAAAGAGGGACCCTTTAGAGTGTTACATTTACATTACATTGTAGTCATTTAGCAGACGCTCTTATCCAGAGAGACTTACAAATTTGTGCATTCAACTTAGGATAACCAGTGGGAAAACCACATCTCCATCACAGTACGTAATTTATTTAAAAAAGCAGCTGTGAGCAAAGTCAGTGCTATCAGGGACAACCACATCTCCATCACAACGCTTTACAAAAAAAGTAATTACTCTTATGTACAGTGGGGAGAACAAGTATTTGATACACTGCCGATTTTGCAGGTTTTCCCACTTACAAAGCATGTAGAAGTCTGTAATTTTTTATCATAGGTACTCTTCAACTGTGAGTGGCGGAATCTAAAACATTGTATGATTTTTAAGTAATTAATTTGCATTTTATTGCATGACATAAGTATTTGATACATCAGAAAAGCAGAACTTAATATTTGGTACAGAAACCTTTGTTTGCAATTACAGAGATCATACGTTTCCTGTAGTTCTTGACAAGGTTTGCACACACTGCAGCAGGGATTTTGGCCCACTCCTCCATCCAGATCCTTCAGGTTTCGGGGCTGTCGCTGGGCAATACGGACTTTCAGCTCCCTCCAAAGATTTTCTATTGGGTTCAGGTCTGGAGACTGGCTAGGCCACTCCAGGACCTTGAGATGCTTCTTACGGAGCCACTCCTTAGTTGCCCTGGCTGTGTGTTTCGGATCGTTGTCATGCTGGAAGACCCAGCCACGACCCATCTTCAATGCTCTTACTGAGGGAAGGAGGTTGTTGGCCAAGATCTCACGATACATGGCCCCATCCATCCTCCCCTCAATACGGTGCAGTCGTCCTGTCCCCTTTGCAGAAAAGCATCCCCAAAGAATGATGTTTCCACCTCCATGCTTCACGGTTGGGATGATGTTCTTGGGGTTGTACTCATCCTTCTTCTTCCTCCAAACACGGCGAGTGGAGTTTAGACCAAAAAGCTCTATTTTTGTCTCATCAGACCACATGACCTTCTCCCATTCCTCCTCTGGATCATCCAGATGGTCATTGGCAAACTTCAGACGGGCCTGGACATGCGCTGGCTTGAGCAGGGGGACCTTGCGTGCGCTGCAGGATTTTAATCCATGACGGCGTAGTGTGTTACTAATGGTTTTCTTTGAGACTGTGGTCCCAGCTCTCTTCAGGTCATTGACCAGGTCCTGCCGTGTAGTTCTGGGCTGATCCCTCACCTTCCTCATGATCATTGATGCCCCACGAGGTGAGATCTTGCATGGTGCCCCAGACCGAGGGAGATTGACCGTCATCTTGAACTTCTTCCATTTTCTAATAATTGCGCCAACAGTTGTTGCCTTCTCACCAAGCTGCTTGCCTATTGTCCTGTAGCCCATCCCAGCCTTGTGCAGGTCTACAATTTTATCCCTGATGTCCTTACACAGCTCTCTGGTCTTGGCCATTGTGGAGAGGTTGGAGTCTGTTTGATTGAGTGTGTGGACATGTGTCTTTTATACAGGTAATGAGTTCAAACAGGTGCAGTTAATACAGGTAATGAGTGGAGAACAGGAGGGCTTCTTAAAGAAAAACGAACAGGTCTGTGAGAGACGGAATTCTTACTGGTGGTAGGTGATCAAATACTTATGTCATGCAATAAAATGCGAATTAATTATTTAAAAATCATACAATGTGATTTTCTGGATTTTTGAAGTGTACCTATGATAAAAATTACAGACCTCTACATGCTTTGTAAGTAGGAAAACCTGCAAAATCGGCAGTGTATCAAATACTTGTTCTCCCCACTGTATTTAAACATCTATTTTCCTTCATTTATCCTAATTAATTCAACAAATGTTCCCTAAATCGTCCCTAAAGTATAGATGATATTGTCTTAACAAGTCTGCAATGTATTTAGAGTTATTTAGTTATTTCGATCTGAAACTTTAGACAGAACCAACCTTCAGGCCAGGGAACGGAACTGAAACAAGAGCAGAAAACAGGAACATCAGTTGTTTGCGTTGGCCCATCAGAAAATGTCTGCAGGGGCAAGAACCAAATTCACCTTCCATGCCCACAGAGCCAAAGGCTGGAGCAGAAGAGGGAGATGGGAAAGAAAACCAACAGGAATCCACTAAAGCAGCTTGTGCCAAAACAACGGGTCACCTTTTAAATGTTAAAGATGATGATCATTGTATAATTAGGTCGAGGTGACAATGCCAATTTGTGTACGTGACTTCAGAGCCTTTTAACTCTACTGATGCATTGTACTTTCAGCATCACTTCCTGTTAGTAATAAGGGTGTGGTCAGGCTAACTTGTTAGGTTTTTCTTCTTCAATAGATGACTAATATGAGAGCCTAATAGAGTAGAGTAGAGACACACACACTAATTGTCACAATGCTGATTAATGGGACGATACACGGAGCGCTGGTGGAGTGTCATTCCCTTTTTTATTTCGGAGTAGAAGAGCCACAATCCAGTCCTCACATCAGTTAGGGGAAGTTAATGATCCCCAATCAGAGACAGCTGTCTAGTGTTGTCTCTGATTGGGGATCATTAACTTCCCCTAACTGATGTGAGGACTGGATTGTGGCTCTTCTACTCCCCCTGGTGGGAGTCAGCGGCCTAACCACAACCCAGCCCTTACACTAATAAAGTATTGTTCTATCTTTTCAACCAGGGACTGTACAAGATAATCAAAGTACAATAAAATATTCCAACATTGTATTTCTTAACATAGTAGCATGTGACAATGAATGAATTACATCTTATAATTGACAGCTACCAGCTACCTTTACTCCACAGAACAACACCCACCCTCTCAACGTACAGACTGTAACCCTTAACACTCTGAAGGCAAGCTGCCAGTTCTAATTGACTGCAGTCTGCAAGCCATCCGATTGGTTGACTTTACTCCAGCAGAGAGAGACCTGGGAGCAAAGTCACTGAAGAAGGCGTTGATCTTGAGGAGTGAAAAGTACCGCAATGTCCTAATTGAGCTGGCTTTGAGCCTCTGCACGGCTGAATTATACCTGATCCGAGAGTTATCTGAGAGCATGACTAGAAAACAGCGTTAAACTTCCATGTATTCCTTCCCTGATAATGAGACCATTTTTATGTCTCCATTATGAAGGAAGTTAGAGGTAGTTTCACGAGCCAATGATAGCTAGCATTAGCGCAATGACTGGAAGTCTATGACTGTCTGCTATCATGCTAGTGCCAAAATCCTGAAGTATTTAGAAATGAGAGATTAATGGAAAGGCATTGACTGTGTCTGGGGAGCGTCTGACAGAGAGAATAAATGTGCTCCTTATTGTAATAATCACTCAAAGCCCAGTTGGCGCTATCTCCGTAGCATGCTGAATATCAAGGAGCACAGCACACAGGCCCATGCCGACCGAATCACAGCCACTAAGGAGACTTAATAATTAATTTGCCTACCTCAACAGGACTTCCTTTATTTTCTAGTCCACACTTAGAACTATAAAGCCGATTTGAGCATTGCGACAACAGGAGGCCTGATATTTAGGTATTTTGATGTGCCAAAGGAGATAACACTAGCTTGGAGGATTGTGATTTGGGTCGGTTAGTTGTTGCAGGCATGTTATTTAGATGAAAGGTTTACAAAAACAGTGATTCTTTACTTTAGAAAAATATTTCAAAGTATTAGGCAAGATGATTATAGAAAATGACATGTTCTTTGAATGGGGTTGAGTTTTGTTGTGGAATATAATTTTCTAAGTACACAGAAACTGTTTATAGAACAATCATATACCTGTAATCTTTCATTATACGACACCCACTAGTAAGTTATACTTTCTAAAATCTAGGTAGGTAGGTAGGTAGGTAGGTAGGTAGGTAGGTAGGTAGGTAGGTAGGTAGGTAGGTAGGTAGGTAGGTAGGTAGGTAGGTAGGTAGGTAGGTAGGTAGGTAGGTAGGTAGGTAGGTAGGTAGGTAGGTAGGTAGGTAGGTAGGTAGGTAGGTAGGTAGGTAGGTAGGTAGGTAGCAGTACAGTTGATACCATAGCTTTCAGCTAACACTACTTATTTGTTTATGCTGTTGTGATGGATCATATATTGAACTTTGGTCATCCACATGACTCTAGGGGCTAACTAATCGGTCTTTAGTGTCTGTCCCCACTACACTGTAGCCATAACTGACCTCACATCTCCCCAAATCACCATAGCTCTTTCTGTGAATCTCCATGATGATCGCCCTACAACCCTGCGAGCGTATCCCAGGCCCAGTCCGCTTTTCTGTGGTGACTCACCGGATGTGTCCTGTGAGGTCGCTGGATGACCATGGATGACTGAATGAATCATACCATGCAACATATGGTAGAACTGTTTGTTAGGGCTGCCTGGGACTGGGTGATGCAGGCTGTGTATAAGTGACCCATGCCAGACCTGAATGAGCCAATGGATAGACCTACAGGGCCTGTGTCCAATCATGACAGCTGAAGAGTGACTTTCTGCATGACTGAGTCACCATGTTTTCCAAATTACCTCAACTGTGTGTATATTATCTAACATCAAACTTTCACTGATCTACAGTATGCTGTCCTAATATGGACACCAAAGGAATATTCTGTATAATATTTTAGTTGGTTCTGGCTTAGTTGTGTTTTTAAGAAGGAAAAATAGCACTCTAATAGAACAATAACTTTAATTACATATATAATTAAATCTAATAAATAAAACACAATTTTTAGTTTTTTTATTCTGAATACTCCAAAATTCTATTAATTTATGTAATAATACACAGGTCTATTTTAACCAACAGGGCTCTTTTGAATTGTAGATATGGAGTCAGATATTCATTTTCTGCCATTTAAATAATTTACGGATTCGCCTTCAGGACCATGTCTCTCAAGAGGGGAAGATAATGGAAATGAATCTGTGACAGACAGACAGACTATGTTACAGTAAGTGTATTAAACACACTGTTTTCCTTCCCTCTGTGAATCGTTAACATCTCTCATCGTTTACCCTGGAAAGAAATCAATCTTAAAAAGTGCAGGGAGCAACAACTGCCAAAGCGATTCTCCAAAATGGCTGATCAATCATAAACAGTTGTAAATAACAATAAGGTGTCAGGGTGGGAGAGGATTGGCATGGTAACGCACACCAGCCGTCGTCTACCGCCCTGACACTGTCTTATCAGTACGTTAATGCTGGCGGGTGGCCCCCACCAAGTCGAGCCACATTATTGGTGGGACGTATCACGTTGAGCCAATGGATCACTTGGTTGATGGATGAAAGTGACCATTCACCCCGGTGTCACATGTTGAGGGAGAAACCATATCTCAACGCAGGCCACTAAAAGAACAACATATTGAATTTTTAATTGCACCTGACAGACACTATGACTACAACAACACACTATCGGTAACACTCAATTTTTAAAAGTGTTATCTTTATTTTTTACAACACCTCCTCCATATTGGACACATCAATCTGCTGCTCCAGCAAGGTGACTGACGGGAAGACAACGTTGAATCAGGTGTCCTGCTGTGGCCTCATGGTGTCACCTCTGAGGAAGATTCACAACGACACACACTGGTAAGCCTGTGGTTCAGAAAGACTCCCTCTTCTTCTTTTCCTCACCTCTTCTCTGCCTGACAGGGGGAACAGAGAGAAATACCAGAGCTGTGAAGAAGAGGAAGAAAAAGAGGAGAAGATGTGAAAAGACAAACTACTTCCTGTTCCTCATCTGATGAATAAAGTAGAACATGTCTCAGTAACCACTAATTATATGTCAGTAGCTAAATTTGTTGCAGTGGGTGGAGGAGGCGTTTGGTCAGAGAAGATGTTGACGATTAATCTAATTGCACTTTGAAGAATATATTTAGACCATTCAGTTGTCTTGTTACTTCTACTGTAGTCTACTCCACTCTCATGGCCTTGTTCTTAGACCCTAGCCTACCTGATGAACACTCTGCATTAGACCATACCAAAGCCCCAGTATATCTCTCAACCTGGTCTCACATCACATCATCCTGCATTTTCTCTGTCCGCTACTCATTTACTTTCTCCTATTTTAGTCCTTTACTCTTTTAGTATTTCTTCTAAGATAATGTGCCTTGAGAGACATTGAAGTCTCTGGCCAGAGGTTCACTGTTCACAGTCAAAGGGAGAGAAGAAGGAAGGAGATATCTCACCACCCAAGACTGGAGATAAGATGGAGTCAGAGAGAGGGAGAGTGTCTGGGTCCACCAGGGCTGGCTTGTGCTTTTAACCTTCTTCCTCACAGTGGGAACGCTCAAACCCCCGCCACGGATTCTCCTGGGCAGCCAGATAGCGTTTCATTCGCTTGAGTTACTCCAAGAGCTAGCGCCAGCCTGAGAGACAGTTGCATCATGGGAAGGGAAAAAGGGAAACTGTAATGTAAGAGAAGGAAGCTCTTCAGCTTGTGTCCTCACTCTGGAAATGTCAAACATATAGCATCGATATAAGGAGAAATGAGAGAACACTTGATGACACTTGAAGTTAGCATTACGTTAGCTTTTCCAGAGTTCCTGTTTGTCAGGGATTAGGGTTGTATAAGTCTGACTCTGATCTGCTTGTGCATTATATTGAACTCATATGTTTGTTGTTATGCCTGCTGTTATGTCTAGCATTTTATCTATGTCTGTGAACATGAACATGAAAAATTCAAACCTATTATTCTATTCCTATTCCAGCACAAATCATCAAGCTTTGTTCTCACACATCAGACCACCGAACCATAAAACATGTAGAAAATGTCTCCGGTTTGGACGATAGTGTACAAACTGGTCATGGTGACTTTTGTTGTGAGCAACAGCAGCTGTGACCCAGTTTCACCAAACATCATGGTCTGGTAGAGAGTTGTATCCATCCCAATACTAGCTGTGCATCGTTGAAGGTTTCTCTTTGGTTTCTAGAAAAAATCCATCCAAAATGACGCTGGGTGAGTATCACTCTGAATTTACAGGAACATTTCAGCCATATTTAAGTTGTTATGGTAACACTCTTCTATCATTGGACTTTGAAGTTGAAATGGGAAAAGTGTTAATGACAGGTGATTATGAAGAGGAACTTCACCACATAAAGACTTCAGGTAAAGATAGAAGAATGTTGTGTAGGAATGTGCCACATAATGGGAACATATGGAAACCAGTGCATTTCTGTTGGTGTGAAAGGTTACATCTTCCAAATGTACGAAAAGCCAAAATGTATCTTGAGCTGGTTTAGCGTAATGAAAATAAATATTGACTGTGTTGTGTACGTTTTGGGTGTATTTATGTAATAGCCTATGACAGTGGTGTGATCAATCAATCACGTTTTAAAAACCAATAGTTGTGATAGGTGAGAATGCTCTCACTCCACATTTCATGGGAGGTATTTAATTAAAATTCCAAACAGATAAGTACCTCCATTCCTGTTTAACGAGCATTCAGTAAATGTACATTGATTTTAATTAAGCCTCCTCTCCAGGCAGTGTATCTCTAACTCCCTGCTGCTGTAGGGAGAGAGAGAGAGAGAGAGAGAGAGAGAGAGAGAGAGAGAGAGGGAGGAAGAGAGAGAGATACCGGTGGAGAGAGATGGTAGAGGAGAGATGGAGAGAGAGAGGAAGTGTAGAGAGTGGAGAGGGGGAGGGAAAGAGGTAGTGAGGGATATGTGGGAGAGAGAGATATAAATGAAGGGAGGACAGGGGAGGGCAGATAGAGGTGGAGGTAGGGGAAAGAGATGGAGTGTAGAAGGGAAAGAACTAGAGAAAGAGGCATCAAGGAGAAGAGGCATGGATAGAGGGAGAGGAGTGTTAGAGGAGAAAGTAGGGAGGGAGACGGAGGGAGGGAGGTAGAGATCCACAGGGAAACCTTGGCTTGGCTACCTCCCTAGTTCTCCATAGCTAAGGCTATAAGCATCATCATCACTATAATGGTGAACAGGTAGAGCTCCATCCAGACCTAATCTCTCATACCGTATTTCCTGTCTGTTCATTAAGCTACTTACTCCACCTGACAGTATTTAAATAGGTAATGATTTGTAAGGTTAACCTTGGGCTGGCTCCACAGACCACTACTGTATATATCTTCCTTTGCTGTGAATGAGGAGAATCAATAAGGATTTATAAAGGAGATGAGGGCTGTATCAGCGGAAGGCCAAAATTATTAACTGTGTGTGTTTGTGTGTGTGTGTGTGTGTGTGTGTGTGTGTGTGTGTGTGTGTGTGTGTGTGTGTGTGTGTGTGTGTGTGTGTGTCTGTGCTTTCATGCGTGCACAACAAGCTCTCACAGTCTCACTG
>CM042394.1:15901513-15951513 GCA_023634145.1 Thymallus thymallus | reverse complement strand
CAAGTTCTCTGCTCCTCTGTTTTAATATCAAATCTGACCACTGGGTCTCTAGAACATGGTCGTCCATCTTGGTCTGTGATTCACCAATCACCTTTCTCAGTGGGTTATCAAAGACCTCCTTCCCTCCTCTCTCTCTTTCCCGCTCTTCAAACCGCTCAGACCAAAGCCATGGGAACAGAGGGACTGACTGCAGGATCAAACTTGTCAGGGGCCAAGCCTGGCAGCACTTAGGGATCAAGAGAAAGAGGGTTCAAAGTGGTCATTCAGGCTAGTGTTGTGTTGGGGACAGAGCTGAAACACCTGTTGTTGTTGTTGTTGTATATGGTGGTTTTGATTGTTTATTATGGAATACGTAGGTTGGTGTTCTTCTAAAAGAATATAGAATACGTTTTTCCAGTCTCTCTTGTCTTCTGAGATAATAACCTGTGGTATTCTTAAATGTTTCTGTTTATTATCTAATAGGTTTGAGTTATTAATGTCTTATTACATACTTATAACACATGTTATGTCTTTTTTGTTTACAGGTGATCCTGATTCTGACCAAACTCTATGACTTTCACCTGGGGAGTGTTACAGAGAGCACCCTGTGGAGGTAAGACAGTAACCTTTCTTCCTCTCTCCCTCTCTGTCTCTCTCACTTCCCCTCGCCCTCTCTGTCTCTCTCACTTCCTCTCTCCCTCTCTGTCTCTCTCACTTCCTCTCTCTCTCTGTCTCACTCACTTCCTCTCGCCCTCTCTGTCTCTCTCACTTCCTCTCTCCCTCTCTGTCTCTCTCACTTCCTCTCTCCCTCTCTGTCTCACTCACTTCCTCTCGCCCTCTCTGTCTCTCTCACTTCCTCTCGCCCTCTCTGTCTCTCTCACTTCCTCTCGCCCTCTCTGTCTCTCTCACTTCCTCTCTCCCTCTCTGTCTCTCTCACTTCCTCTCTCCCTCTCTTTCTGTCTTTCCCTCCCTCCCCTGACACATATTCACATTTATCATAGGAACAATAATTCAGTCTCTCTCCAGCCTCTTTCTCTTTTCTACTGTCTCTCTCTCCTTCATCTTTCTCTCTCACTACCCCTTTTCTCTTTCCATCTCCCTCACTTCTTTGTACAAGACATGCTACATGCAAAGCAGCATTGCACTACTGAGCATTGGGCAGGGCTCCCCAGGTGAACGATGACTAGTCTCTACTCTTGTGTAAACTGACTGCATGTTTAAAGTGATGTACCGCTGATGTACCTCTGTCCCCCTTACACCTTCCCAGGGAGACGAACACAAAAACTACACAGAGTAACAACACAAAGTGCATTCAAAATACACTGACAAAAGGAGAGGTATACAAGACTCTTTGAGTCAATGGGAAGCTATAAGACATAACCACCATCAAGATATTTTAATACCGGACAGGTTGTCTTTATTCATTACTTTTGTTGCCGTTTGTTCCATGTTTTGTTAGTGGTGACGGTAGTGGTGACATAATGAACAGACTGTCCTAATTTAATGTTCCAAGTTTTGTTAGTGGTGACGGTAGTGGTAACACAATGAACAGACTGTCCTAATTTAATGTTCCATGTTTTGTGAGAGAGAGAGAGAGAGAGAGAGAGAGAGAGAGAGAGAGAGAGAGAGAGAGAGAGAGAGAGAGAGAGAGAGAGAGAGAGAGAGAGAGAGAGAGAGAGAGAGAGAGAGAGAGAGAGAGAGAGAGAGAGAGAGAGAGAGAGAGAGAGAGAGAGAGAGAGAGAGAGAGAGAGAGAGAGAGAGAGAGAGAGAGAGAGATGTTCCTACTTTAATTTTCCATGTTTTGTTATTCCAAAACATACATTTAATGAAAACTATAAAACCCTTTCTTATTTTCCATTTGTTTCAGTACAGCATTTGTTTCCATTGGGTAACAAGGGAGGATTCAATCTTCATCTTGTTTTTGTTCAGTTCAGTTCACATGTGGATTATTGTTTGTTACACATAATACTGCACCATGTTTGACTCCAGTACAGACTCCAGTATTTGGGCTTGTTTAGATTGACAGCTACACACTCTATCTGTATGAGGCTATGGGATTTCAAGGTTAATACCTCCCTTCAGAGCACAAAACAAACGCACAAATTCAGACACATTCAGACCAAAATAAGTCTGACAATGGTTACTGGTATGTATGGTTTTTACTTGAAAGCTAGACAATGCGAGCTGGTTTAGTCTTTGAATAACTGTGAAGTTTAGCAATGTCCTTTCCCGTACTGTTGAATGTCAAGGTATGAGGCAGTTCCTTGGAAATCCATGTTTTTCAATTTCCCGGAAATAATGAAAACAAAATCGTACAAAATCGAAATCCAGCATCTAACCTAAGAGTTATGTTAAATCTCAAATCTCAACGTAATTACTTATAGAGCTGAGACTCATTTTAATTAGTTATAGTTTTAGTTATAGCTTAGTTATAGAGCAGCCTCTTAGGGCTTCCAAGTGGTGCAGTGGTCTAAGACACTACAGACAACCTGGTTCAAATCCAGACTGTATTACAACCAGCCGTGATTGGGAGTCCCAAAGGGCGGCGCACAATTGGCACAGCGTCGTCTGAGTTTGGCCGGTGTAGGCCGTCATTGTTCTTAACTGACTTGCGTAGTTAAATAAAGGTTTAAAGTAAAGTCTTCTTCTGCGAGTCAGTATCCCCAAAAAAAAAAAAAATGAATTGTCTTAGAAAATAGATATTTCAACATCTAACAAAATACATCATCCAACAGTGAAGCTCTTCAAAATGAGCCACAGGGCACGAAAAAGGCTAAATAAGCTAGGTGTTTTCTCAGCATTAAAGTAAGAGGATTTTGTGTCCGGAGAGACCGTTAGAGTCTGATTATACCACGGCGTCCATGCTGTCGGCCCAAATGGCAGGACAGATGCTGACTTTTCAATAAATGTCAAGGCACCAGCCAACGCCTTCAAGTATCTGAAAGTCAGCCTGTCTATTTGAATAAACGCCCTGACCTTAAACAATGGAAGCAGATCAGTAATTCCTGTGAATATTCCATATCTCAATCGGATGCTTCAGGGATGTGAGTGAAGTGAAGGCAGACCTTTTACCGTGTACCATAACAATGATAATTGAACTCTTGCAACAATACTTTCATGAAAGTTATTCAGATCTGCCTCCTCTTTTCATCTAAGTCTTCTGAGTATCATCCCTTGGCGGTTGAGCAGTTTATTTCTTATTAATTATTCAGTCTTGGCAAATAGGTACACAGGTCTAGAAACACAGAAACGTTTGATATGCATTGTGTGATGATTTGCTTATAAAGCACCCAAGCGCCAAATTTCATTAGCATGTAATCAATTGGGAATTTACTTCGGAGTATCCTTTTCAAGTTTTGTGTAGGTAGCCAAAACATTATCTCCAATACTGCAGATCCTAGCTCCTAAGGGCATTTATAGTATACTATACTGAAGAAACTCTCGCATTATGTACCTTGTCACGCTCAGTCGGAAGGCTGTGCTACAGCACCAGAACAATGTGAGGTAAAATGACAGCCTACAGATGCCTGGATGCCAGATGCTGAAATCTCTTAGAGATGAGCCTGCCTGTATGTATCCGACTTCACACATCATATCCCTGACTTCACTCCAACTCAACAGGACCAGCATATCGCACATACAGAGGCAGCGAAAATACAACATAGATAGACGAGAACGTCACTTTTGACTGTTCAATCAAACATATCTTCTATGAAAGTGAAAATCTTCGCACACACCATTCCTGACTTAACTTCCACTCAACAGGACCAGTATTTTGTACAGAGGTTGTGAAAACACAACTCTCTTAGCTAACATAGCTGGCAAAATCCCCAACATAACACAACATTCTCAATGTAACAATGTAACAATGCATCAATGTATCTTCTTAATCAGCGTATCTTCTAGAGAATGTTGTCTCTGCTAGTCTTAGTCTCTCAGTCTCTCCAGTTCATTAGAACATATTTTCACACCAAATGATCATGATGCGTTGGAGCTGAATTATTATTTTCATCTAATTGGCCTCATCCTTGCCTCGAGTACAGTAGCTCCCTCCGTCTGATAATGTAAGCATTCTCCTCGCTCCTCTTCCCTCTCCATCCCCCTATTAGACGCTTGGTTGTGGTCTTAATGATGTGCTGTATATGATGATAATTGACAGGAATTAGTGTTAATAAAAGTGTCATTATGCAATATTATAATGATCTGAAATGGGATTGCACTCTACAAGTGGATCTCGAATGCAATGGATATCGAGTCTGGTAATTAATTAATGTTGTGGGAAGCGTGAAGTGGTATTTTTAGGTTTTAAGGTTAGACTAATTGTGTAACTGTGAAATTAGGTGTACAGTATAATATAGCATACAGTATTTTCTGGGGATTTGTATTGATGAGTCTCTGTAGCAGTGATGTTCTTGTGTGACACTTTTCTATGAACTGAAAATGTTTAATACCACCATACAACAATATCACAATATGTGCGTATGCATGTGTCTGTACCTTTGTGTGTGTCTCTTCACAGTCCCTGTTGTTCCATAAGGTGTATTTTTAACTGTTAAAGGCATTGTAACAATTTTAAAGGATCCCTTGATGCACAATATCTACGTGTTCCGTTTTACAGTGAAACTGCTATGAAAACCACTCTCTTAGTTTTTCTCTTCATATAGTTTCTAGTCATTTCAATGGGAACGTCCTTCTCCCCTCCCATTTCCTGGGGTCTGATACATTAATCACTCATTCTATTATAGAAGAGGTCATTTATGTACTTCCTTTATCACAATATTTAAATTCATACCTTTTTAATTACATACTCTTGGATTTTCCCCTCATATCCTGAAGCACACTCTAATTTACTTCCTGTCATAACAGTAAATGGTTGGATTTCATCACCAGCTCTAATCGCCAGCAGGCTGATATTATGGGTGTTCAACACAATTGCAACTCTCTGGTTTTGTTTGTGGTAATCAAGTTCAAATCTCATCAAGCCACCATGTGTCAGTGATAAAGGCAAAATGATTCATCCTCTTGAGTGTGAACACTTATCTTATTTATTAATTGATTGTTGCTTTTCATGCAGCACAGAAGTTGTCATTCGATTTGTACGACCCTCTACCTCGTTTATGTGATACTGGGTTTGTTTTGGGGTTTTATAACTCACTGGACTGGTCATGAAAAATTTGTCCAAGGATGTACAGGCCAGTGTGTACAAATTGTACACTGACCAGTGCATGCAGACTGTACTGTACATGTTGCTCAGACTTGATGAAGCAATGTCTTGTAGTCTATCTGGCCTACAAGTCATGCTGTGTGGCCTTAGAATTATTGAGGACACCACTGGTTTTCTGACATAAATTACATAAATACTACAAGAAAGGCTACTTTCTGACAACTGTTGTGAGGGGTTGTGATTGGTTTCCTGTGGTTGCTAGCTGGTGATTGGGCCTCGGTGCGTGTGTTGTTTTTGCTTACCAATTGACACTAGTGAACAGAGCTGCCATGGACGCCAAGGATCTATTGAGATTATGGATGGACTTTTGCCAACGCTGTGACAGAGTTCTGAGAGCATTCTGGGGACTGAGAGAAGATGACAGAGACGTTTCAAGAGAGAAAGAGAAGACAGCCTCAATGTCAGCCAGACTTATCTGATTCCTGTGAACCTGGCCTGGAAAACCACATTATCCATTTCAATGAAACAGATCAGTCAGAATGTTACTTCTTCACCCTTCTCTTCCTGAAGTTAAGGGAAGTTTTGTTCTTTACTTCCTCCTCCAGATCCACTCAGCCCATCTCCTCATGCCTGAGTTATATGTTTCCACATGACTGGCTCTGAAACTACTTATACTACTACTTTGGCGGCAGGTTGCCTAGCGATTAGAGCATTGGGCCAGTAACTGAAAGGTTGCTGGTTCTAATACCCGAGCTGACAAGGTGAAAAACCTGTCGATGTGTCCTTGAGCAAGGTACCCTAACCCTAATCTTCTCCAGGGGCTGACCCTGTAGGTAGGCCGTCATTGTAAATAAGACTGACTTGCCTAGTTAAATACTATTAAAATAATTAGAGGGTGTTAGAGGTGGAATATGTCTTCCTCTCTCTGAGAGTTCTCCTTTTTTCTGAATCTCTTTAGAGAGTTTCTGGGACAACAAAACACATACTCTTTGAGGTGAACGCAGCAGGATGTAAGGCAGTGAATATGTTTGATAGTACACTATCTAACACACCACTATCTAACAAGAGTGGAGACATCTTATACTTCTGCATTACCTTATTTAACCCCAGATCCCAGCCCAAAAAACAAGTTCAACAATTGAAGAAAAAGCCACATCTCAGAAAAAGACTGGCCAATAAAAAGAAAAAGCTTAAGATGGGCAAGATAACACAGACACTGGACTGAAGAAGATATGGCTTTTTCTTTGCAAGTCTACCTAGAAGGCCAGCGTCCCGGAGTCGCCTCTTCACTTTGAAAAGCCTGGCAAGATTCTGTAACAATCATCTCTAATGCTGAAGTGAACACAGAAAAAAGGACAAATCATTTATTTCCCTCACTTACTCTGAGTAACTATTTTTGTTATTTCTCAATTTTTCTTAAAGAGTGGCAGTATTTAGAGAGGCGTAGAGATACTTCAGCAAAATCCAACTAAAGGGAGGTGGATTATTGACTTACCCAAAATGCCAAGGGGCAGGTTAGAACAGATGATGCGCGAAGTCACACACGTTTTTCACATCTTCCCCAAAGGCTTATAGTGAAGAGAAATGGGGCCTTGAACTCTCCCATCCACAAAAGAAAAGCAGCAGGAATGGGGGCAGTAAAGATAGCCTTTAAATGGTCACAGAAACAGTCTAAAACAGACTGATGTTTAAATCAAACTTGATGAAAATGTTAATTAGACGTACAGGTAACTGCCAAAATAAAGGAAACACCAACATAAAACAGCTTCAATGTGCCTTTCACCACCAACGAAGTGAAGAGAGAGCTGGAGAGACTACATCAGTGATGGCATCAGCCCAAAGGTCCTTAGGGTCTGTGCTGACCAACTGTGTTGCATACTCCAGCGCCGCTTCAACCTTAGCCTGAGCTTGGAAAGGGTCCCTGTGCTGTGGAAAACATCCTGCCTGGTCCCAGTGCCCTGAATGACTTCAGACCTGTAGCGCTACCATCCCACATTATGAAGACCCTGGAAAGGTTAGGTCTCACTCACCTCAGACCCCTGGTGTGTACATCACTGGACCCCATGAAGTTCGCATACCAGCACAACATCGGGGTGGATGATGCAATGGTCCTGTCCCTCTTCCTGTTCACCCTCTAAACCTTGGACTTCAGATATAACTCTGAAACATGCCACCTACAGAAGTTCTCGGATGACTCTGCAATTGTAGGGTGCATCAGGGGTGGGCAGGAGGAGGAGAACAGGAGCACAACCAATGACTTTGTGGTGTGGTGTGAGCAGAACCACCTTCAGCTCAACATCAGCAAAACAACGGAGATGGTGGTGACTTCAGGAGAACCAAGGCCCAACCAACTGCAGTCCCTATACAGGGATGGATGTGGAAAGGGTTGGGTCATACAAGTTCCTGGGAGTCCATATGGATAACAGGCTGGAATGGGATGGTAACTACTTTCTGAGGAGGCTCAGGTCCTTCAACATGTACATTATATAACAAAATGTATTGTCCATTGTTTTCCTTCTGCAACTAAACATTCTATTGAACTCTTTAATATACTGTATACACCCCCAGGCCCAGACACCTTATGGTCAGGATCCTTCCTCACTAGAGAGCTCACCTACAGTACATCCTCACGTCTGCTTAAAGTCCATTCCTCTGACCCTGAGGTTTCACTTATCATCAGTAACAACAGTCCTTAGCATGGCTTGCACGAGTTCAGTTTTATACCTTTCGTCCTCAATGCTGCACCATGCAGCTGACATATGCAATATCCTTAGCTATGTCATAGTCCGGCGTTAGCCCCCAGTGCCTCGGCCTCAGCTTCCTTTAGCTCTAAATAATGAATGGGAATCAGTTGTGCTCGTGCCGTATCCACCCAGCCAGAACCAAGATCCCACCTGAAGATTATACTCCAAAGCCTTCTGCTGAGCCCTGACCGGAGCACGACTTCACCAAGTCACACGACATCTGAGATCCATTGTGAGGAAAGGGCAGAACACGTGCTGGGGTGTTGTCAGGTCACAAAAGGTTCTGATGTGACCACACATTGAGTCAACACCGTTGCGTTTCAGGTCAGTGCGAATGCTTGGCGATGAGTGGAAAAAAGGCGGATGTCGCTGACTCGCTAGTGGATTTTCTCGGTGTGACCTAAAAAGCTCTCTTCGCCCTCATGCAAAAATAATCACACCTGGAGGGGGAATCTCAAACTTTTTTATGTTTATTTAAAGATTTCTTCTGGAAAAGAGCTTTCTGGAATGTAGAGAACAGGGGAGAATATGAGGTCAAGCTAAGATCCTTGAAGATGCAGAGTCAGGAGTCAAAGAGGAACATTGAATGTGACAGAGATATCCACGAGACAGTATGTGAGGTCACATAAAAACATCCTCTCACACTTTAGTTCTTCAAAGCACTTCAGAGTGAAAGCAGTGACATGCATTCACGCCATGAAATAATTACTTATGTCCAGTGAGATTTAAACTTTCATGTCTCGTAGTTGTTTTCCATCGTGTTCAGTAACTTGTCACAAATACCTTATCTGGTTTTCAGTCTTGGTTGTGAATGGAAGCATGGATTGATGTCATGAAGGCCATGCCTAAAGTGCCATGGAAGTACGAGTTGTGAAATGTAAACTTTCATGTCTCTTAGTTTGTTCTGACAAATGATGTGCTCACTCTTGGTTCTAATATTCATACAGTTCCATGAAAGTTAGGGTTAGGTACATTGAGAGATTTAAATATCATAGCTCATAGCTTTTCTCCTCCAAACTGTGCTCAGTAACACTTGACAAATAATAATACTACATTTAGGAGGTGCTTATATTTGTCCTGTTACAAGTATGTAATAGAAATGTGTTTCTTGCATATCCCAACTCCCCCTGAGACACCTGGAGGGAGTGGGGTCACTATTGCCCAGCGCCCCTGGAGCAATTCAGATTAGGTTTATTGTTTATTGTTTATTGTTTATTGTTAAAAGGATCCCCATTAGCTGTCACCAAAGTAAACAAGCTAGTCTTCCTGGGGTCCACAAAAAGAAATCACACAACAATGTCAAAACGAAAACAGCACAAAATTATAAACATCATTACCACATCATAAATTAATTCAAACAATTCAATACAACCATTTTTACACTCATAAAGTAAATATGTCCTTTCCTTACAATTTTAAAAGATGCATTCTTAAATGGTACCTAAAAGAGTCTTTGCCATTAATTTTTCGTATATTCAATGGGCAATTATTCCAATGAGTGATGGCACGATAAATAACAGTTTTCTTTAAAGCATTTGATGTTGGGCATGGTAACATCATCAGGCCATCATTTGCAGACCTAGTCAAATGTGAATGTACCTGATCACACCTAACAATTTGGTTATATAAAATAAATGGTTGAGAAGAAAAGACAATGTTTCTAAAAAACTTAGTGGTATTAAAAACCAGCCTTTTCTCCACCATTAACCATGAGAGCTGACAGTGCATACTAATAATATTTGTACTAATGGGACAATGTAAAACCAACCTGGCAGCTCTGTTTTGGACTATTTGTAATTTCTTTAGTTGACCTTTAGATATAGATGACCATACGGGGGCACAATAATCCAAATGGCATAAAATTAAAGATTTGGCCACCTGCTCAACAATGTGTGTAGGGACATAAGAAAGACATTTCCTCACTATAGCAATACCACTACCCATCTTCTTCACGATGATATTAATATGTTCTACCCATGATAGGTGACTATCCACTATTGTGCCCAGTAATTTTACTTTATCTACCTGTTCTATAGGTTCTCCATACAAGTTTAAATTCATCTTTGGTATTAATGACAATTTATGACTCGATCCGAAGATAATTGATTTGGTTTTTGAGATATTCAGCACCAACTTATTTTGTTTTATCCAATCAGAAACCATATTTAACTCAGCTGACAAAACATAATCCAGTTCACTGACAGTTTTTGCAGCATAATACAATGTGGAATCATCAGCATACATTTGTACAGTTACTTTACACAAAACTGATGGCAAATCATTTGTGAAGATGGCATATAAAAGTGGTCCCAGGCAGCTCCCCTGCGGGACCCCGCAGTCCAAGACCTTAGAATGAGACCAGCTGCCAGTATAGTAGACCTGTTGCGTCCTACATGTAAGATAACTCTTCATAAAATCAATGGCAGTTGGACTAAATCCATAGCATTCTAGTTTACCAATAAGTAAATTGTGATCTATGACATCAAATGCCGCACTAAAATCAAGTAAAACAGCACCAGTCATCTTTAAATTATCCATTTCCTTTAGCCAGTCATCTGTCATTACTGTGAGGGCAGAACAAGTTGAATGGTTATGTCTATAAGCATGTTGGAAATCTGTGTTCAAGCCATTTGATTCAAAGTATTCCTGTACTTGTGCATGAACTATTCTCTCCATCAGCTTACTAAGAACTGGTAAAATAGTAATAGGTCTACTGTTCTTCCCAGTAAGTGCTAGTCTCCCATCTTTAGCTAAGGGAATAATTTTACCTTCTTTCCAAATAGTGGGAAAAACTCCTTTCATTAAACAGTCATTTAATATTTGACATAACGGACCGCAAACATAATCAGCTGCCAAGCCAAGTACTTTACTGTCCAGCATGTCAGTACCCACTGAGCTGTGTTCGGGCAGGGACTTCAACAATTTTCTTACTTCCTGCTCCTCTACACTATTAAACTGGAAAGTGCAACTTTTATTTAACATCACATCATCTTTTATGAGCTTTAGGTAATTAGAATCAGTATTGTCCATATTCTGCCTTAATGCATGTACCTTATTTATATAAAAATCATTAAAATAATTCGCTATATCAGATGGTTTGGTCAAAAACTTGCCTTCTGACTCCACAAAGGAAGCCCTACCAGATGTCCGCCTCCCCATTATTTCATTAAGGGTTTTCCATAGCTCTTTACCATCTCGCTTTACAGCATTTATTCTCTGCATGTAATATTCTCTTTTCATCGATCTATTTAATTTAGTAACCTGATTTCTCAGTTTACAGTACATTAATCTATCCTCCACCAATCCGGTCCTTACTAATATAGATTTGGCTTTATCTCTATCCTTCATGAGGCTCTTTATAGTCTCATTCAGCCATGGGGCTGGTCTCGCTTTTACAATACACTTTCTCATAGGGGCATGCCTGTCAACAATCTTCATAAATCTTTCCATAAAAATATTTAAGGCAGCCTCAGGCTCCTCAGCAACATACACATCAGTCCAATCAATACCAACAACATCCTCCAAAAAACATTCCGGAATAAATTTCTTAAAAATCCTTTTATGTACTATATTGACTTTACATTTTGGAATTTTAGTTTTCCTGGTAATTGCTATGATATTATGGTCACTAAAACCCACAGATCGAGAAACTGGTTTAGTGCAGCATTCAGGAATATTTGTATAAATATGGTCTATGCAAGTGGCAGAAGTATGTCCAGCACTATTAGTAAAGACTCTGGTTGGTTGAGAGATCATCTGAGACAGATTACAAGCAGCTATCAATGAAACTATCTTTTGTTTCATTGGACATTGATTCGCAAACCAGTCAATGTTCATATCCCCGAGTAAAAAAATATCACCATTAACATCTGTAACTCTGTCAATTAAATCACATAAATTATTCAGGTATTGCACATCAGTCCCAGGAGGTCTATAGCAGCAACCGATTAGGTGCCTTGTTCAAGGGCACAGCGACAGAGTTTTCACCTTGTCGGCTCCAGGATTCAAACCAGCGACCTTGCCCTACACTCTAAACCTTGAGGCTACCTGCAGTAGCTATACAGTACCTACGGTGCTTACTCTTGGTACTTATCTAACATCTTCATTTCACACAGTGGGAATATTCATTTACTTCCTAGTTTAGTATCAAAAGCCAGAGAGCCTAGGTGGTTTAGTGAATCTGTTTGTGCATCAGACACATTTCCCTGTTCCTGCTGTTGTTGTTTTGTTTCAGGACTGTTTCAGTTTTCCTCTTCCTGTCTCTGATGTCTGTTTCTCATTTCTCAAGGTCACTCCAAGTGTCGAGATGAAGAAGAAAAAACGCTTCTCCTCTCAGCGATTGGACCCAGTCTGTATCTTCCCTCCATTATTTGTTCATGCTTGAGTTTCCACCAATTGTCTCTCACCAATGATCCACTGAGCTCTTCCGGCAAACACCTGCAAAGATATTTCCATACCCTTAATGTGGCAATTCTCCAAAAGTAATTTTCAATTATACTTCAATGGATTCTGTTATTAAAGGAGAGATTCTGCCACAGCTAATATGCCTTAGGGGTGAGAAGTGTGTGTCTGTCTGAATTCCTCTGTGTTGTGTATATGTTCCAACAGATAAACACCCTGACAGCTTGTACAATACTGGTCCCCTTCCTGAGATAAGGTATGCTGATGGCAGCAGAGATTATTAAAAACTGTGCTGCCTTTGCTCTCGACACCTTCCTCTACTGATGCATTCTCTTCATTCTTTTTCCCAATTTTCATTTTCTCCTCCCTTTCTTTCTCTTTCTCTCTCTATGATTCTCTTTGGCGTGCAATCGCTAGCGGAATGGATTTTCATAGTCATCATAAAACTTTCAGCTCAGCTAGTGTCTCTGAACTCAAAATGACGGCAGTTTGCTGATAGCTGATTTATCCTGGAGATGTGATTGTTAATGGTGTACTTTAAGGGTTTAGATTAGCCTGAGACAATGTGCTATCACAGTCTTTTACTGTGGCCCTTAATATCGGTTTCCTGTTTCTTTTAAAAAGTTTTATCACATAATCTAACAATGGGATCTGCTATGAGGAATGATAATGAAGAGGAAGAGCAGTTTTGGTTTTGAATAGGTCCAGTTAGCTTTTTCCCCTCAACTATTCATTTTTTGCCCTTTTAGTGGGTTATTGCATGACCTTTTCACATTACCTCTCTTCATCTGTCTCTTATTAAGATCTCTGGCCCCACAGTCTCTCTGCTTTCCAGCACTATCTATCATAACAATGATGGTAGGGCATAACCCAATTCATGCCCATAGCGGTTTGCCTCTGCCAACCAAATCTCAATCCCTAAATTCTCATCTCTCATTTTTCTGTGTCGTCCAGAGGTCTCGACATCCGTCCAGACAGTCGATTCAACGGGTCTAGGATCTGGTGTTTAGACCCAGATCATGTTTAGAGCCTGAAGGCTTGATCTTGCCTCAGGGTTTTCAGCTAAGAACTTTTCTGTTTTCTCTCATCTCTCTCTCACAGTTGCGATGTCAGGTAAAGTTGTTCCTTTTTGTTAATCCCACTTCTGACCAATATCCCGAACATGTCTAATCTTTGGGCCCCGGTGGAATTTGTTGACAGAGTTTCCTTGTTATTCAATCACACAGTTACTATCTCTTTGGTGTGGTCAGCGGCCTGCAAAGTCAGCTGCAAGAGACCGAGCGAGACCTCAGTCTGTGAGCATGATATATTAGAAACCTTGTGTTTCGCTGCTACAACAATACAGGAAATGGACCTCTGAGTCGGTTGAGCTCCTGAACGCCCCAGGCTTTATCACTTTTGTTTTGTGTGGCACGACAGACTGAGGTGATTTGGTTTGGGAGTTTGATCCTACGCTCGGCTTTGAAGCACTAGGCTTTTTCCTCTCTCCCCAGAGCCTGGTCTCCACACAGTGCCTCTGTACACCAACCACTTAATTGTTCTGCTTTACAAGCAGCCATCTGGCAAAGCCTCACAACAATTCCTAATGTGATTTCTGGTAACTGACTTTTTTTCTTACTGTTCATTTGATGTTCATGGAGGAACATGCACATTGTTTTCCCCATCTCTCTCACACCTCTCTTAAATTGATTTAGTTATGAAAAAGATCCCCACTTTATGTCAGCGCAGATGGAACCTGGTCAAAACGCTAGGGGGTTTGAATTCCAATAAATTCTGGAATTCTGGGATTCTGGTATTTTCCTGGACTGTTACATATACATGTTATATATTCGGCAATCTGCAGTGTGAGGTACATGGTTTTAGTGTTTATGAAAAATCTCTTGATGAATCTTGAAGAAAGATTCTGTTTCTCCTTTTTACTGTATATTACCCCTCAGTGTATAGTATAAAGACAACAATATTACTTAGTACTTAGATACTTATCTCTTTCCCTGTATGTGTATTGTATATTACCCCTCAGTGTATAGTATAAAGACAACAATATTACTTAGTACTTAGATACTTATCTCTTTACCTGTAGGTGTATTGTATATTACCTCTCAGTGTATAGTATAAAGACAAAAATATTACTTAGTACTTAGATACTTATCTCTTTCCCTGTAGGTGTATTGTATATTACCCCTCAGTGTATAGTATAAAGACAACAATATTACTTAGTACTTAGATACTTATCTCTTTCCCTGTAGGTGTATTGTATATTACCCCTCAGTGTATAGTATAAAGACAACAATATTACTTAGTACTTAGATACTTATCTCTTTCCCTGTAGGTGTATTGTATATTACCCCTCAGTGTATAGTATAACAACAACAATATTACTTAGTACTTAGATACTTATCTCTTTCCCTGTAGGTGTATTGTATATTACCCCTCAGTGTATAGCATAAAGACAACAATATGACTTAGTACTTAGATACTTATCTCTTTCCCTGTAGGTGTATTGTAAATTACCCCTCAGTGTATAGTATAACACAACAATATTACTTAGTACTTAGATACTTATCTCTTTCCCTGTTGGTGTATTGTATATTACCCCTCAGTGTATAGTATAAAGACAACAATATTACTTAGTACTTAGATACTTATCTCTTTCCCTGTAGGTGTATTGTATTCTGAAGTAACTGCCTTGCATTGCTTGTAGAAAAAAGTTCCTAGAGTGAAGCTCCTGGTAAATGAGAGAAGTTTTCTCTTGCCTTAAACTGTGTACAATTGGAATGGTTGATTAAACTGCTTCAAGCCGTCTTATTTACCTTCAAGAACTAACTTCTTTAGTGTGGTGAAAGCATTTCATCACTAATATCCACACTACCTGAGGGTTTCTTACTCAATGCAGGCAGACACAACTACTGCAGTACCTAACCCCCTCTCTGATATTCAAGGAATATTTCAGATTGCTGCTATCTTCCATCAGCAAGCCAAAACCCCATTAGTTTCAGATGCCTGGGAAGCTTTGTGATATTTCCTAAACTGCAACTCCAACAGAAAGGGGGTGCATTACCTCTCTTCTGAGCTGCTGAAGGCACTTCAGCTACGTTTAGCTCAGAATTGAAATTCTCAAGGCAAATTCAATGTTGTCTTTTTCTCAGAATCTCCGTTCTGGCTCTCTCTGTCTCACTTTCCCTCAAAACATTTTCTCCAGACCAGAACCTGGACACCAGATAAACATTAGTCTCAGTGGACAGGGGCTGATGAGGAGGAAATGACAGAGTATAGAATAAGAAAGTAACAGAAGTGCCTATTGTATGGCGATGTAGCCAGGTTTAAATAATGCAATTGTATGCTAATTATGAGTACAACTTCCTTCCCCTCAGACACTCATGAATATTTAGTAATTCTAAATTTTGGAATAACTAAAAAGATGCATCAGAAATCAGACTGTAGGAGAGATACGCATTATGGTTTGGAGGTTTTATTTAATGCCTTTCTCTCTGATTGTACAGTCTGTCTGTGACACTCTCACACCAGAGCCTTAGTACTTGAGGGTAGAACTAAGTGGTGAACAGTAAAATGGATGCATAGCCGAAATACAATACCACACAGCAGCTAGCTATCTCTTCAATTTTAACTTGACAAGCCACTCAGGCAGGCAGCATTCTGTATCTGGGCTGTAATGTCCTTGCCTGCCACGGACATGAGAAGACTCCAATATATAACGTGGCCCTTGGGAGCTCTCTAGTGCTCGGAGGCCCATTCCACATAATATTTCCCTCTCCAATCAGTCATCGCCCCGTTCAATTCCCCAACTGTCTTTTAATATCCTGTAGAAACGGTCAGAATGCCCTCATGCAGGTTCTGTCTATTTCGTTATTCTACTTTGTAATCATCGTGACCGTCTCCCCGGCACTCAGGAATGAACTGGAATGAAAAAATATCTAATTGTAATTTCAACCGACACTCTATTACTGCTGGAGCTGAACTACTCTCTGCCGACTACGCCACCAGGAGAAAAAAAACCCTGAAGAGCTATAAAATAAGAATCTGTTCCCATTCGTCTTTACTCATTCATACTGTAAATTGCACCACACATCCGAAGGGAGTTACTGCTGAGTGGGTGTGGACTTTTTTCAGTCTTCAGCCAGAAATAATTAGGTAATCACGGGAACATGGTAGCTATTCTTAGGCTCACGCAAACATACACACACAATCAGTGCAAAAAAATGTACCCTGTTACATCTGCATGTCACTTCTTTGGAGTCCAGAGCAAGCAAAATCATACAGCCTATTTTATACAGAGGTTGCAGGATCGGATGGAAAGCATATTCTGTCCGCACCGTGCCAGCCAACTTGACACATTGGGGGGGGGGTCTCACTATTAGGAAGGTTCTTAATGCTTGGTATACGCTGTGTATAGCCAGTAGGCATCCAAACTAGGCCTTTCTGAAATATGAAAATGATCAGTCAAATCACCAGGTAGCCTGTTCTTGCAAAGATGAGTCAGTAGTTAATCGCTAAACTGTATTTTATATGGATGATAAACGTAGGCCTACTCTGTTTTTATCAGGGAAAAAATGAAGAAATTATACAAGTATTTTTTTGTCACAAATTTGGATATGCGTGCCCACCTTTGCGCTGCAATGCTGATGACTGGTCATTGGTCAACAATGAAGCATGAATGAGAATTTAAAGATGACTTGCAGGCAGTGGGTTCAGAACCAATTTCTTTTTTCAATCTTTGGGGGGAAAATTATACTACCTCTAAAAAGAGCACTTTGGAGACTGGAAAGGCAAAGAGGCATGTCTTCTGCAGAGGTATCTGTTCACGTGCCTCATAGATAGATAGATAGATAGATAGATAGATAGATAGATAGATAGATAGATAGATAGATAGATAGATAGATAGATAGATAGATAGATAGATAGATAGATAGATAGATAGATAGATAGATAGATAGATAGATAGATAGATAGATAGATAGATAGATAGATAGATAGATAGATAGATAGATAGATAGATAGATAGATAGGTACTTTATTGATACCCCGGGGGGGAAATTTCATTGTCAAGCAGCTACAACAAAAACACAGGGCAGGTGCAAAATGCCACAACGAAAGTACACAAAAGACAGATACACGGTACATGATACATAGAGCGGCAGTATGAAAAAGTATAGAAATACAAGATATCTGGAGTGCAAAAAAAAAGCTATAAAAGGACATTGCATAGTATGAGTGGTTGGCTGAATATGTACACTATACATTGGTGGATGTTGGATGGTTAACTATACTATACAGGTCGATGGCAGAGAAATACTTCAGTAGCTAAAAATGCGTATGATATGAGCGAGGGTAATAATAGTTTACTTAATAGACAGACTGGGTAAATGAACAGGTAAGTGAACATTTTGCATGGTTAAATTAGATGTACAGTTAGGTATACAGTTATATTTACAGATAAGTGAATACTTGCATGTTTACACAAACTGTACAGGTAAATGACAGGAAGAGATACTTTAATAGCTAAATGTGTGTATGATATCATTTGGGGTAATAATAGTAATTCCCTTAAAATACAGTCCTTAGTGCGCAGGGTTTAATTACAGACAACTGCACTTATTGCACATTCGATATACTAAAAGCAATGAGAAAAGGTGCAACTGGCAGGATACTAATATGCATTCCTGAGTGAATGCCTACGTCCAATAATTACTTACAATATTGCATGTGATATAATATAACAACTGTACATGAGTATGTATATACAGACCTGTATGAATAAATAGGTCCTGAGTGGATGAGTGCTGACAGACCAGAGTTACTCACGGATGGATGCATAATTGTTAAACTAGGTCCTAGCACCCCAACAGTTCCAGATCTATGTTGCCGACGGCACGGCACCCCGGTGAGGCATTATATAGTCTCATAGCCGCCGGCAGGAAGGACCTCCTGTAGCGCTCTCTGGCACACCGTGGTGGGATCAGTCTGTGACTGAAAGTGCTCCTCTGCGTCATAACCATAGCGTGCAGAGGGTGGGTGACGTTGTCCATGATGGCCAGCAGTTTGGCCAGGATCCGTCTCTCCGCCACCTCCTCTAGAGTGGCAAGGCTCATCCCCAGGACAGAGCTAGCCTTCCTGATCAGCTTATTTACCCGAGAAGCATCACCGGCTTTGATGTTTGCTCCCCAGCACACCACTGCAAAAAAGATGGCACTGGCCACCACAGACTGGTAGAAGGTATGCAGTAGTTTACTGCACACGTTGAAGGACCTGAGCCTCCTCAGAAAGTAGAGTCGGCTCTGGCCGGTGTTACCAGCCCATTCCAGTCTGTTGTCCATATGGACACCCAGGAACTTGTATGACTCAACCATATCCACATCCATCCCCTTTATAGGGACTGCAGTCAGTTGTGCCTTGGTTCTCCTGAAGTCCACCACCATCTCCTTAGTTTTGCTGATGTTGAGCTGAAGGTGGTTCTGCTCACACCACAACACAAAGTCACTGATTGTTCTCCTGTACTCCTCCTTCTGCCCACCCCTGATGCACCCTACAATAGCAGAGTCATCCGAGAACTTCTGTAGGTGGCATGTCTCAGAGTTATATCTGAAGTCTGAGGTGTAGAGGGTGAACAGGAAGGGGGACAGGACCGTACCCTGGGGGGGCCCTGTGTTGCTAACTGCCCGTTCTGACACACAGCTCTGTAGTCGCACAAATTGTGGCCTACCGGTCAGGTAGTCCGTGACCCAGGAGACTAAGGGTGCTTCCACTTTCATCCTCCTCATCTTCTCACCCAGTAGCAGGGGCTGAATGGTATTGAAGGCACTGGAGAAGTCAAAAAACATGACCCTCACAGTGCAACCTGCGTTGTCCAGGTGAGAGTAGGCCCTCTGCAGAAGGTAGATGATTGCATCATCCACCCCGATGTTGCGCTGGTATGCAAACTGCAGGGGGTCCATTGATGAACACACCAGGGGTCTGAGGTGAGCGAGGACTAACCTTTCCAGGGTCTTCATGATGTGGGATGTTAGCGCTACAGGTCTGAAGTCATTCAGGACAGTGGGGTGTGCCTTCTTGGGCACTGGGACGAGGCAGGATGTTTTCCACAGCACAGGGACCCTTTCTAGGCTCAGACTAAGGTTGAAAAGACGCTGGAGTATTCCACACAGTTGGTCAGCACAGACCCTCAGCACCCTTGGGCTGATGCCATCAGGGCCCGCCACTTTCCACTGGTGTAGTCTCTCCAGCTCTCTCTTCACTTGGTTGGTGGTGAAAGCCAGCCCAGGTGGGGAGGTGGGGGGAAGGGGGGTGTTGAGGATCAGTCCAGGGGGGGCAGGGGCGGAGGTGGGGTCACTGATTGTCTCAGCAGAGGTGCTGTGAGCAAAGTGGGGGTGGGATAGCCGTGAGGGTGTGTGGTCTGGGGAGCTGAAGGGGAGGTGGACAGGGCCAGTATCGAACCTGTTAAGAAATTGGTTCAGCTCAATGGCTCTGTCCTGGGTCCCCTCCGTCTGCCCACTGTTTGACTTTTTGAAGCCAGTGATATTTCTCATACCCTTCCACACCTCTCTCACCTGGCTCTGCCTCAGCTTGTCCTCCATCTTCTCCTTATACACTCTTCTCCTTGAAGGCCCTCTTCTTCTCATTCAGCAGGGCCTTCAGGTCGCTGGTGACCCAGGGTTTATTGTTTGGGAAACAGCGTACCTTCCTGGTGGGTACAGTGTTGTCTACACAGCTCTTTCCCATGGCTAAATTATTCAATCCTTCTAGATTCGTGGTATATTCACATGTTTTTGCATTAGTCATCTTTAATTTCAAAGTAGTTGTAGGGAGAACCTATGAATTATTAAAGGCGTTAGGCCCCCAGAAGTCTGTGAATGGTTTGTTTACATTTGCACCTATCAATGATTGGTTAACCTCTTTTGTTCAGCTGGCGTGGGGGTTATAACATGGGAATGGTTTTTGCCCTATGCAACGTGGTTGTATATATAATTTGCATGTTATAGGATCAAAGGCCCTCGAGCACTCTAGATACATGTAGTTACAAGGGGGAGAAAGCCAAGTACTGGAATATGTACAATAACAGATCAACAATCTATGGATCCTATGAGAGGATGAATGACAAAGTGTGATCTAAGACGGTGCTGAGTTACCTGTATGTCTGTCCATCCAACAAGAGAAAGGTAAGACAAACTTCAAATGAGTGATTTTCAATAACACAATAATGACTAACACTTAGAAGGACTTTATTACATTTAGTTGAGTTAGCTGGAAATTAATTGTTCATTGTCCATTCTCTGCTGCCGCTTTATGTTCTTTCTGATCAAATCAAATGTTAACTCAAAGTGAAGGTTATAAAAAAAAAAAATATATATATATATATATATATGAATATTTTATTACCTAAGTATAACGACCTTATTTAGCTTACATTGCCTTATGCTGGCAGCTCTTAGGAAGGTCAATTCAAGACTGTTACCAAGCAACACTTACTCATACTGTAGTTATAGCCTCAGAACATACACCATGACATAACACAGAGACCAGAAAGACGTTTTAGAAAGACAAAACGTGTTCAAGACGGAGTCTTGTTGGTGTGTAGATAACTGCTGAAGCAGTTGCGGCGTCAGGCAGCCTTGTGTTTAGAGCGTTGGGCCAGTAACCGAAAGGTTGCTGGATCAAATCCCTGAGCCGACAATGTGAAAACCTGTTGATGTGTCCTTGAGCAAGGTACTTAACCCTAATTTGCTCCAGGGGTGCTGTACTACTATGGCTGTCCCTGTAGGTAGGCCGTCATTGTAAATAAGAATTTGTTCTTAACTGACTTGCCTAGTTAAAAAAATAAATTATAATTGCATCTTTCTGACTAAAGTTTATTTTTAGTTTTGGAAGTATATCCTCTTTTCGACATTATAACACAGGTGGCTCAGTCTCTTCTGAACCTTTTTAAGGGTCATGCTAAGGTCCCTCACCAGCAAACTTTCTATAGATAAACTTTACTGTGTTGTTAATGTGAAGGGAAAAGGGCCCCATCTGGCTTTCTGGGCCTAATCTCCCAGAGAGAGTCAAAACAGTCCTTAGATCTCTAGCGCTGACCCTGAAAATCCCTCCCTGGAAAGAGAGGGTTCGTGGGATACCGAACTGATGGACTTAACCCGAATCAGCCTTGGACTCAGTAATACCTCAGTCTGACCCTGTGACTATTTTCCCACTGGCCAGCCGGACTTGGCGACAGACCCTATAGTCTAGTTGAAGGTATAGTATGCACGTCCAGCACATTTCCTAGGTACTTGGATAATTAAGTCAAAGACACACAGGACGGATCATCTCCCTACCATGGTGATAGACTGAGGATGTTGCAGTTTGCTTCACCCCAGTTAGGGAATTACGTTGTAGTAGAAGCTAGTCACGAGATCCTAAGATGTCCAGATGCCCTCGTTAGAGCCACACTTTGTACACAACCACCATTCACCTCTGGCTTCCACCGACCCACAATCATCCTCACCTTATCTCTTATCTCATTATGGATGGATGAGCCCAACGCTCTACTGGATAAGCTTGGACTTGTTTTTTTCTCTTTGCATTCGAGTGGCCAAGCATAACATCTATGTGTCTAACGTGGGAAAAACAGGGAGACAGTTATCTCTATCTCTGTTGAGAGGAGGCTGTAATGACCGTTATATATATGACAATATATTTGTGTATTTAATGCCTCAAGGGTGTTTTTTCTGTCCTACACGTAGATAAACAGCTAGTAGGACAATGGATTGGTATGCACACAACAAGAATCTGTTAACATCACTGACCGTATTCTCACATGTTGTTTAAAGGAAAAAAGACAGGCTTGACCTTTCTAAGAGCAGATAATACAGATGGTCGGAAGTTTACATACACTTAGCTTGAATTTTTTAAACCACTCCAGAAGGCTTTCATGTTAACAAACTATAGTTTTGGCAAGTCAGTTAAGACATAGACATAGAATGAATAGACATTCTATTTATATGGTTGTATCTAGATTGATATCCCAATTCACTGGAAATGAGACTATTTCTACCTTCCCTATAGAGTGCTCACAGATTGGCCACAATTGATCTGTATTTGACAAGATTAATCTGCTCTGAGGCATCCTCTCCTCCTCTCCTCCCTTTATTTGCGGTCATCAGATGGCTCGAGCACCGTCCACCAGCAGGTTTTAACCCCTCAGACAACACAGCAATGACTATCACACTCCTCGCATGACGATTAGCTTGGTCGCTGGATTCCCACCGACTAGCTGAACATCAGCAGATCACATGCAGAGGTTATCCCTCCAACCTGTATTGATCAAAGCTTTGTTACCAACCTCACTCCTATTTGTTCCCGGGAGACGCATTGGTGATCAATTACCAAGTGGATGTGGAGCGAAATCTTAATTATCCGGCGATGATATATTTGAACATGTGAAAGTTGTTGACGATGATGTGAGAAGTTACGTTAGCTCCCTTTGTGGAACTTACTGCCTGTTAAAAGTGATTGAGGATGGACATGCCCATATCCATATGGATCCACATAGACAATCTCTGAAAGGGAATTAATTCAATGTACTGAGAGATGGGTTATGAGAAGGCTTTTAGTCCATTTATATTTGTCCAGTACATTTTTCTACATTTAGTAAGAGAAACAATGTGTGCGTTGGGTTTTTGAATATTTCACATGGCAAATATTTTTTTACGTGCAGGAAATTAAATCAGGTTGGTTAAAGATGAATCATCTTGGATCGGACTCTTTTTTTCAATTTTCGCCTCAAATTATGCTCAGGACCTGAAGCAAGGATATGCATATTCTTGATATAATTTGAAAGGAAACACTTTGAAGTTTGTGGAAATGTGAAATGAATATAGGAGAATATAACACATTAGATCTAGTAAAAGATAATACAAACAAAAAAGAATGCACTTGCTATAATTTGTTTGTTGCATCATATTTGAAATACAAGAGAAAGGCCAGACAGTGATCTAGGATTCTGTGTGCAAAGTTTCCCAAATGTGCCGAATTGATTTTCAAGTACATAACTATAGAGAACATTAATTTAAAAAAAATAAGGTTGCACACTCCCAAGAATGTCCTACATGATGGATCAATAGCTTCACTACAGAAAATACACTAACCTTCACACATCTAGATGGTCGGGCGGGGTGAGTGTGGAGCCAGAGGTCAAACTGTAGAACCCAGTTCCTACATTTGAATATAACAATTTATTATGTTTTGAACAAAACTATACTACATTTTATCTCTGGGACCCTCAGGAGGACAAATCAGAGCACGATTACTGAATGTAAGTACATTATTTACTTCCAGAGGTGAATGTACCAAACCAGTTGCCGTGGTAAAAGTGTTTTGTTGTTGTGCACTATCCTCAAACAATAGCATGGTATTGTTTAGCTGTAATAGCTACTGTAAATTGGACAGTGTCTATGTGTCTATGTCCCGGAAAGTTGGCTGTTGTTTACAACACCATTCTAGTGACATATCGCATAATCAGCAGCAACCGTCCTGGTATAGGGACACCGATCCCGTAGAGGTTAATACATTTCCAGACTTCTCCAATTCAATTCCTTTTCTTCTCAACATGTAAAGTGTATATTACGCCTTCCAATAAATGCTGCAGTGAAATTATGGGATACACAGAGTACAGCTATACCCACAGCTATACAACAACCCCTCAATATAGATAGGTCTTAATATGAAGTGTATTACAGTAAACATAAAGGAAGCCTGGTTGAAAAGGACTCGCCTAAATTATTATTAGAGACAAGAGAAACGTTCAGTGTCTCCCTGTTCAGTGGTGAAGAAACACCGATCCACCCAGACCCTCTAAGGACTTCTAGCGTTTGTACTTTCCTCTCTAAGTGGTGAGACAGAGAGAACGGTTCTGACAGTGGAATAAAATACAATATTGTGTAATAATGATTAAACCTGACCTTAGAAACTATAAATTACATGTGACAAGGACCTAAGACACTGGGAGAAATAGAGGGGCCCTTCACCTTCCCTCATCCCTCAGTGAGGCTAATGAACGACACAATTGGAAGGTCAGGCCAACAACAACAAATAGAAGGAAAAATAAAAAAGAGAAAAACTTGCACAGAACCCACAGTCTATTGGCTCTTAATGAAAAACGATTTATCTAAATCACCACCAGGGAGGATTCCTAGTTAAAGTTGGGGAGAGAGGGGTGGGGAGGATTCCTAGTTAAAGCTGGGTAAATAGGGTGGTATTTTTGTCAGTGACAAATGCCCTGCTGTTTTCTCCAATTCAAATCTGTTGCAGGTAAAGAAATCCCAGCCGTTTGGGCTTTGGCACTCTCCAAGTCACACTTCTCCCTTCTACTTTTTCTGGGTTTAGTAGTTTATTATCATTAAACAGGTGTCAGGTTAATGTCCCATTGCATTAAATCACAAAAGAAAGCATATTTGAACTATGTATGTCTTATTAATTGAGATATCTATGGATTACTTTGAGAAAAAAGGCCCTTTTTCTATATACTGCCCTACCAAGTAAAAAGGCAGTAACTGCTCATTTGGTTGAAAATGAGTTAATGTCATTTTTGCTACATTAAATACATGCTTAATTGTGTGGACAAGTATCCTGCTTATATTGTATTGGAGATAATGGGAGTCATGTTAGCATATAAGCAATGTTGCTTATATTGTGTTGTGTTTTGGAGAAATTATTAGCAGTAACTGCATAAAGTTACTGTGAAACCAAGGTAAATAAAAGCTATTTTTCTCTGATACATTTGAGTCGTTTAGCATACGCTCTTATCCAGAGTAACTTACAGTTAGTTAGTGCTCTACCATCTGATCTACACGGGGCTATGAGCAGTTACTGCCTTTTTACTTGGTAGGGCAGTGTAGTGGACATGCTTTTTAGGGATATTTCTGTGTTTTGAGATTAATCAACTGTAATGACAATGTCTGCTTTACTTTCCCCCTCAAATAAATCATATTAAACCAAGATATAGATGGTTCACCAATAAGGTCAGATTTTGTTACAATATAGTATTTTCATTTTATACAGTATATCATACAGGCTTCCAAACAGCGGGCTCTCTCTCTCTCTCTCTCTACTCATATCTTGCCTCTCTTTCTTCCTCTATCTCTCTCCATCTCCTCCCTGTCTCACCCCCACCCCCCTTCTTTCTCTCTCCATCCCATCCCTCTCTCTCTCTCTTCCAGATAATGGTGCTGACAGACCCTGAGTTTGAGAGCAGTGTGCTCATCAGCTCGGATGAAGGAGCGAGCTATCAGAAATACCGCCTCAGCTTCTACATCCTAAGCCTTCTGTTCCATCCAACACAGGAGGATTGGGCTCTAGCCTACAGCCACGACCAGAAGGTGAGCTCCATGTCGTTTTATTCACTGCAGTTGATTAAAGCTCCAATCTGTTGATGTTTTACCTTTTTTTTCCATCCCGGTTCCAACGTATTGATTTATTGAATATTCTTCTATAGTCTTAATATTATTTATTTACCGTCTTGAAGTTTTGATTAGAAAATGTATTATTCTTAACCGTTTGACAAAACTTTAGTTAGACGTTGGCTCATTTAATTACCTGTGGTAATTAATTAGATGCAATGAACACGTTTGTGTTATGACGGGATTACAACTACACAGTAACTTTACACATTAGAAGATGTCAGCACTATAGGCCTGCAAACCACATACAGTAACTATCCTATACACTAGTGCTCTCATCTGTAACCTTCACTGTACAGTAGTCTCATGCTGTGGAGAACTCTGTACCCCCCATTCACACACAGGTCACATCCAATATAACCCCCTGTGAAGAAGACCTACCATTATGGCCAATGAGTCTTACCTGGCTACCAAGGTGGCTATCACATAGGGGAGTCTGGTTGAGGTGGAGGAGACCGACACATTGGGTTGCTAACTGACCCCAATATCAGTCATAACCGATCCAGAGATTCACATTTTCGACGCTTTCAGTCTGTGATGGCCATCGTTGGAGAATGCGGACTATACAAGTTTGTAACAGAAGCGTTTGGGCTGTTTAATGCAGACTATAGATGTTGGTGATATTTTGTTTGAATTAAAAGGATGGGCCTTTGTGAACATGGAACACTCTCAGAATACATACCTTTTTATACATGGAACACTCTCAAAAAACATACCTTTGTGGACATGGAACACTCCCAGAAGACATACCTTTATGGACATGGAACACTCTCAGACGACATACCTTTTTGGACATGGAACACTCTCAGAAGACATACCTTTGTGGACATGGAACACTCTCAAAAAACATACCTTTGTGGACATGGAACACTCTCAGAAGACATACCTTTGTGAACATGGAACAATCCCAGAAGAGATACCTACAGTTCTGATGAAATGATTCCTTAAGCATTGATGCAACATGAAATCCAATGGTGATTAGTAAATTAGATAATGTAGTATTTTTCATTGGGAATCCATACAAGTGCAACTTTAAAACGGTCTGTTCTTTACTGATAACATATTGACTTTTTCTATATTCAAACAGCAGTGTCTCAAGCTTTGACAGATCCTTTACTATTTGTCTTCAGTCTTTTTGGATTCAATGCAGGTCAATCTCTATCTCTTTCGAGTTCTAAAACTTTGGCTGACCTACCTTGACTCTTATCTCAGAACGTGTGGGCAGTGTAAAGACATGATTACCATAGATGTAGATGCTCAACTCTCTCTCTCTCTCTCTCTGACTAAGCGTGATAAAATTAGAGTGTCTGTGACACGTCTCAAAAAAGTATGAGGGTGGAAAGAATGGAAACAACTCAACATAATATTCCACTTTTTTATTCTTGTTCTTCTGTGCTCCTTTGGGTATTTTTGACTGTTCAAGTCTCCTAATTAACTTCCGTATTAGAGCTGCTTGTCTTATAAACCTTTTGACGAGAGCTGTAATGCATAGTCAACGTCAGGCCCAAGTTGTTTTGTGCAGTTCAGTTTATTTTTTTGAATGCGTTTATAGTCGGGTTGGGGGGATTGGGAAGCTAGTGGTGGGAGTCTCAAGGGAGAAGTGAAGACGAACCTTTTAACTCCCCTCGACTCGAGTTGTATTCCATTCTTAACATATTGCATCTCGGCTCACACACCTTGTTGGACTTGTGAGACACAGCCTTGGGTCCCTAATGGATTGTGTAAAGGATATGTTCATCAAAACTTTAACTTGGTGGGACCATTGAGTTCAAGCATTCAGTACACATTGCAGTTACTGTGGTCACTTGAGGATATGTGGTTTTGGTTTCATGATGTAGTTAGAAGTGTTTATGTGAGCAGACAATTCACCTCAGAAAAAACTACTAGTGTAGATAAAATGACATTAGCACAGACAGACATTAACATTGATTGAACAAAAAGATCCAGTTTATGTCCAGTTATCTGTTGCCAGTCTATCAGGAAGCCTTTCAATATCTAGCCTGTTTAGGTTCAACCTTAGTACCAGTCTTTTAATACAAATGCTCTCTGTGTTTAATGATATCCTTATTCAGGTTTCAGGTGTACAAATACATTCGTTTTAGGTTTGTCAACAGGAGAACCCCAGGTGCCTGACATTTTTCCCAAATAATGTTCCTGTCAGTCCCCTGTAGTCTCCCACTCAGATGCACAATGTCAGAAGAAGAACGTCAGTCTACCGCATTCCGTACAACAACCAAATCATGCTGCTCTTAGATAGTTGACATGTTGGAGATGCATTTATTCACACTTCCTTTCAACCTTTGAAAAAAGTGAGCATTTGCACTTTGGATGTATCAACAGAAACAAGTCATATTTCTTCACACAGTCAAACACAGTATCCAACGTTCCAAGATAAACAAATTAAATAACTCACAACAAATTAGTTTGCAGTCAATCACCTGCGTACATTTTTTGCTGCCTAGTCACCCAGCACCACAATTACATAGCATGCAACCCAACACACTGCCTAAGCCCACGTTTTAAGTGAACGTCAAACAAGTCATTATATGATTATTTGTAATTCCTGCCACTGGGTAAAAACAATCAGTATTGCCAGAAAATGCCAAATAAAGTGTCAGTGTATCTCATGTTTATTTGTGACTTCAGTCTCTGACTCACTTGCCCTACAGTTCGTATGGGGATTTGATTGGCCTCTTGTCTGCGTTAGGTTTGTTGCCTGTTACAGATAGCAGGATTACTGTCATTAGTCAAGTGGGGGAAGGATGGCTCAGAGCCCAGTAGATAATAATACAATACAATACAACTAAATGTTGTTGTGGAGGGGGGTGTACCTGGTGAGGATAAAGCTGGAGAAGGTGTTGTGGAGGGGGGTGTTCCTGGTGAGGATAAAGCTGGAGAAGGTGTTGTGGAGGGGGGTGTTCCTGGTGAGGATAAAGCTGGAGAAGGTGTTGTGGGGGGGGGTGTTCCTGGTGAGGATATAGCTGGAGAAGGTGTTGTGGAGGGGGGTCTTTCTGGTGAGGATATAGCTGGAGAAGGTGTTGTGGAGGGGGGTGTTCCTGGTGAGGATATAGCTGGAGAAGGTGTTGTGGAGTGGGGTGTTCCTGGTGAGGATATAGCTGGAGAAGGTGTTGTGGAGGGGGGTCTTCCTGGTGAGGATAAAGCTGGAGAAGATGTTTTCTTGGAGAATGTAGCTTCTAGGGATGCAGACACACACCCCCACACACACGTATGCAATCGCACAATCACACACACACACACAAAGCTTAGACTGACAAGACTAAGCTAGAAAGTACAGGCCTTGTGGAACTCAAACTCAATATCATGCATGTTAATGCAGTTTTGGCAGCGCTGGCACAATGAAGCAGAGAGAACAGGGGACTGAAATCAAAGGGAAATGATGGATACAGTGAAGTGGAGGCGCCTTCATGGCGAGGAGAGATAGAGAGCTTAAACAGATGGGAGTTACTCTTTTAATGGAATAGCAGATGTACATTGTCTCAACAGCAGACGGATGGTGGTGTATTATTAAACCAATGTGCCAACAACAAGGAAACAGATTGTGGCGTGTGTGAGAACGGTGAATTTCTGCCGTTGCTAGGCCTCTCTTGCCATACACTTGTGTTCCTTTGGTGATATGGTGGAGGTGGGACATCCTTTTGGTTTCTCAGCATGTCCCGACCTCTTTATATGGAGTTTAAAGCCCCAGTTGATGGACTGTCTCTTCAATTCAAACCACAATGGGGTTCAAGTCTGGAGACTGAGATGGCTATTGCAAAATGTTGATTTTGTGGTCAATTATTGGTCAATTTGTGGTCAATTTGTGGTCAATTTCTTTGTGAATTTCCATATGTGTTTTGGGTTATTGTCTTGCCTGAAGACCCACTTGTGGCCAAGTTTCAGCCTCCTGGCAGAGGGAACCATGTTTTTGGCTAAAATGTCCTGTTACTGGGTAAAGTTCATGATCCCGTTGATATCACTGATATCATGATATCATTGCCCCTTTCTTTGTTGCATAGCTCAGTATTTGTATTTTTTATTGTATTCAGTCTTTTAAAGTATTTTTTGCTCATCTTTCTCAAAGGTGCCAAATATTTTGTACCTGACTGTATGTGAGTAAGTATTGCAAAATGTTGATTTTGTGGTCAATTAAAAATGTCTTTGTGGATTTCCATGTGTGCTTTGGTTTATTGTTTTGGGCTCCCAAGTGGCGCAGTGGTCTAAGACACTGTATTTCAGTGCTAGAGGCATCACTACAGACAACCTGGTTGAAATCCAGGTTTATCCAGTCCCATAGGGCGGCGCACAATTGGCCCAGCTTCATCCGAGTTTGGCCGGTGTAGGCCGTCATTGTAAATAAGAATTTGTTCTTAACTGACTTGCCTAGTTAAAGGTTAAATACATTTTTTTAAATTAAAAATATTGTCTTTCCTGAAGACCCCATGTTTCAGCCTCCTGGCAGAGGCAACCATGTTTTGGGCTAAAAAGTCTAGGTATGGGGTTCTTCTCTTCATATGTATATTTCTTTAGACACCAAACCCACTACTTGTGTACGTGGCCAATGAGCTTTATTTTCATGTCATTGGCACCTGAATTGGAACCTGTGCTATTGGTCAGATGACATGAAAATAAAGCACTTCGGCCATAATCACCATATCATTGATATCATGATATCATTGCCCTTTTCTTTGTTGCATAGCTCAGTATTTTTATTTGTCTTTTTAGGATGGGCAGCTTCTTTATTGCATTCCAAGCCCCAGTTACAAGGCTAATACAGGCTACCTTCACACAGGTACTGGGTTATTGGGTACTGGGTTATGTCTGATGAGTAGCCCTCTTTGCCCTTGGTGAATACCACACGTCCACAGGGTGTATTTAGAATTCCTATCCACTCACCTGAAGGCTTTGATATTTCAGTGGCATCATAACCTTTATGTTGGGGGGGCTGTCAGTTTATTGGTATTCGGCTATCAAGTCATGTGGGTGGGGTACGGTGTGTGTGTAAAGGAGGTGTGTGTGTTGAGTGTGAGTGTGGGGACTGAGGAAAAAGGGAGATTGACGTTGATTCAAGGATGATTGAATTGGTTTTAAACAGACCATTTATTGATCTTTATTTTACTACCAAATAGTCGCATTAGCCCAGGGTTGGTCTGTGCTAAAACATCCAATCAGACACTAACTGACTTATGTGCTGTAGATTTGGACAGCAAGACAAATTGTTCCAGCAAAGGTGTGATGTACATTATTGATATTACTTTTCCAGAGCTTCAATTCCAGTATATCTAACCTGTAGTGTTATGCTACACACCTGGGAGTAATTATCTACCTTGAACATGACATTAACAACCAAACACAATCAAACGCCAGAGAATGCTTACATACAGTGGGGAGAACAAGTATTTGATACACTGCCGATTTTGCAGGTTTTCCCACTTACAAAGCATGTAGAAGTCTGTAATTTTTATCATAGGTACTCTTCAACTGTGAGTGATGGAATCTAAAACAAAAATCCATAAAATCACATTGTATGATTTTTAAGTAATTAATTTGCATTTTATTGCATGACATAAGTATTTGGTAGAGAAACCTTTGTTTGCAATTACAGAGATCATACGTTTCCTGTAGTTCTTGACCAGGTTTGCACACACTGCAGCAGGGATTTTGGCCCACTCCTCCATACAGATCCTTCAGGTTTCGGGGCTGTCACTGGGCAATACAGACTTTCAGCTCCCTCCAAAGATTTTCTATTGGGTTCAGGTCTGGAGACTGGCTAGGCCACTCCAGGACCTTGAGATGCTTCTTACGGAGCCACTCCTTAGTTGCCCTGGCTGTGTGTTTCGGGTCGTTGTCATGCTGGAAGACCCAGCCACGACCCATCTTCAATGCTCTTACTGAGGGAAGGAGGTTGTTGGCCAAGATCTCGCGATACATGGCCCCATTTATCCTCCCCTCAATACGGTGCAGTCGTCCTGTCCCCTTTGCAGAAAAGCATCCCCAAAGAATGATGTTTCCACCTCCATGCTTCACGGTTGGGATGGTGTTCTTGGGGTTGTGCTCATCCTTCTTCTTCCTCCAAACACGGCGAGTGGAGTTTAGACCAAAAAGCTCTATTTTTGTCTCATCAGACCACATGACCTTCTCCCATTCCTCCTCTGGATCATCCAGATGGTCATTGGCAAACTTCAGACGGGCCTGGACATGCGCTGGCTTGAGCAGGGGGACCTTGCGTGCGCTGCAGGATTTTAATCCATGACGGCGCAGTGTGTTACTAATGGTTTTCTTTGAGACTGTGGTCCCAGCTCTCTTCAGGTCATTGACCAGGTCCTGCCATGTAGTTCTGGGCTGATCCCTCACCTTCCTCATGATCATTGATGCCCCATGAGGTGAGATCTTGCATGGTGCCCCAGACCAAGGGAGATTGACCTTCATCTTGAACTTCTTCCATTTTCTAATAATTGCGCCAAGAGTTGTTGCCTTCTCACCAAGCTGCTTGCCTATTGTCCTGTAGCCCATCCCAGCCTTGTGCAGGTCTACAATTTTACCCCTGATGTCCTTACACAGCTGTTTGATTGAGTGTGTGGAGTCCGTTTGATTGAGTGTGTGGACAGGTGTCTTTTATACAGGTAACGAGTTCAAACAGGTGCAGTTAATACAGGTAATGAGTGGAGAACAGGAGGGCTTCTTAAAGAAAAACTAACAGGTCTGTGAGAGCCGGAATTCTTACTGGTTGGTAGGTGATCAAATACTTATGTCATGCAATAAAATGCTAATTAATTATTTAAAAATCATACAATGTGATTTTCTGGATTTTTGTTTTAGATTCCGTCTCTCACAGTTGAAGTGTACCTATGATAAAAATTACAGACCTCTACATGCTTTGTAAGTAGGAAAACCTGCAAAATTGGCAGTGTATCAAATACTTGTTCTCCCCACTGTATACAGCGGGTGAAATAAGTATTGAACATGTCACCATTTTTCTCAGTAAATATATTTCCAAAGGTGCTATTGACATGAAATTTTCCAAAACAAATAAGTTCAGAAATTAAGTTATGTGTAATAATGTGAAATGACACAGGGAAAAAGTATTGAACACATGAAGAAGGGAGGTGCAAAAAGGCATGGAAAGCCAAGACAAAAGCTGAAAACTATTAGTAATTAAAAAGCAATCCAGCCCCCTGTCAGTGCAAATTAATATCAGCTGGTTCAGTCCCAACTGATGGCCTACAAAAAGGTCTCATTGCCAAGGTGTCACACAAGACACATCTCATCTCAAAAGCAAAGAGCTGTCTCAAGACCTTCGCAACCTAATTGTTGCAAAACATAATAATGGCATTGGTTAGAGGCGCATTTCTAAGCTTCTGAATTTTCCAGTGAGCACTGTTGGGGCCATAATACGGAAGTGGAAAGACAATCATTTCACCATAAATTTGCCTCGACCAGGTGCTCCTCGCAAGATTTCTGACAGTGGAGTGAAAAGAATAATCAGAAGAGTTGTCCAAGAGCCAAGGACCACTTGTGGAGAGCTTCAAAAAGACCTGCAATTAGCAGGTACTGTTGTCTCAAAGAAAACAGTAAGTAATGCACTCCACCGCCATGGTCTGTATGCACGCTCACCACGCAAGACTCCATTGCTGGAAAAAAAGCATGTTGAAGCTCGTTTAAAGTTTGCTGCACAACATTTGGAAAAGCCAGTGAAATACTGGGAGAATATAGTGTGGTCAGATGAGAGCAAAATTGAACTGTTTGGATGTCATAATACACACCATGTTTGGAGGAAAAATGGCACTGCACATCACCCTAAAAACACCATACCAACAGTGAAGTTTGGAGGTGGGAACATCATGGTGTGGGGCTGCTTTTCAGCAAATGGTACTGGCAAACTTCACATAATTGAAGGAAGGATGAATGGGCAAATTTACCGAGACATTCTTGACAAAAATCTGCTGCCATCTACCAGGATGATGAAGATAAAACGAGGGTGGACATTTCAGCAAGACAATGATCCCAAACACACAGCCAAGGAAACTCTCAATTGGTTTCAAAGAAAGAAAATAAAGCTGCTAGAATGGCCCAGCCAATCACCTGACTTAAACCCCATTGACAATCTATGGAAAGAACTGAAGATCAAGATTCATAGAAGAGGCCCACGGAACCTTCAAGATTTGAAGACTGTTTGTGTGGAAGAATGGGTCAAAATCACACCAGAGCAATGCATGCGACTAGTTTCTCAATACAGGAGGCGTCTTGAAGCTGTCATTACCACAAAGGCTTTTGTACAAAGTATTAAATTAATATCAGTAAGTGTGTTCAATACTTTTTCCCTGTGTCATTTCACATTATTACACATAACTTAATTTCTGAACTTATTTGTTTTGGTTTCTTTGTATGTATGGATTATTTGGGTTGTTACCAACATCTGGTGAAAAAACATAGCTTCATGTCAATAGCACCTTTGGAAATATATTTACTGAGAAAAATGGTGACGTGTTCAATACTTATTTCACCCGCTGTATACCACTTAGACATACATTCAGTGCCAGTTTTATTAGGACGGGGAATCTTCGATGCACTTGAGGCTTAGAACCTGTTTGTTTAATGTGGCCTGAAGATTGGCTCTTTAGGACAACATTAGTAATGTACTAATTGGAGTGTGAAATTATAGGGAGTCGTCATTGCTCAAAATGCCATTGCACAAAGAGTGCGGAGGGAGGATCAAATAAGTAGTTCAAAAGTACTGTGTTCACCAGAAAAAAACTCTATGTAATTTCCCATCTGCCTCCCCCACTAGCTCTAGTCGTACCCCACATCTACTCCCCCCGATATTCCCCTAATGATCGTAACTTGCCCAGGAGCCTATAAATCGGGAACAGTAGTGGATTTAAGTGTCCCATCATTATGTGGTCTCCACCTATCCGCTCCCAGAGAAAATCTACCATAAGTCCTGAGGAGAAGTAGTACTTCAAATCCAATCTCATTTCCGTAAAAAAAATTATCACTAATGGCATCTTTGTGACATTTTGTTGTCTTTGGTGTAATGAGGTGAGTTGAATTACTCTACAGGTTGACTAATGGTAATGGGTGACTGAAGTTGACATGGCCCTTTTGGGTTGTGATGTAATGCTGTTGCTGTTAGTTCATTCCTTATGTGTTAGGAAGTCACATTGGAGTTTCATAGCAAGATGGTTGTCACGTGAACAAATGCATGTGCATTCATATCATGCATGGGGGGTTTTAATATCATGTTTTAAAGCTGAAATCCACAAGGTGAAAAAGTGCCACTGTTCTCCCAGCACTTTTGTTATTGCTTTTGTTTTGTTGAAGAAACGGAGGAGAGAAGCATCCAGCATTTCAGTAAAAAGACATCGCAGTACATACTCTGCTATCCTATCACGCGTGCAATGACGTCAGTGAAAGAAATCAACAGTGTTCATTAGAAGTAACTTCTTTGTTGTTGTAATATTGCAAACGGACGTGGCAGTTTCACCAAGTACGGATCCCAGCTTTAAATACAAACCTATTGTTTAGTAGTCTACCATACAAAATGCTATATGGCAACATTACCCTTTCAATATTGCATATTCCATGTACACTTATGTTTAGTATTGTATTGAGTATAGAAACAAACAATGTGGATAATGTTGCCAATATGTCACAGTACAGACTACTTTGTAATATACTAATTTGTGTGGTGCAGGTCATTGTTGGAAGGAGATATCCTCTGAAACCCAGGAGGACACGACATGTTGTTCAACTGTACTGTACACTTAATTAGAGATCAAGGTGACCTGGAAGTATAAGAAAAGTGATTTTAAGAAACAGCCGGGTGCATTTTGGATGGGGGGCAAATTAAAGTCATGGGGGCTGAATAATGACAGAGGGAACACCCTGAAATGTACCTTTGTCAGGCTCTGGCCATAGAGAAGCTTTGCTTCTCTATAGTTCTATGGTCAGAGTCTGGCAGATCTAGTATTTCTACGTCTGTGGTGTTGTGTGTGGGATCCCTAATTAGAGGCAGCTGCTAGGCATTACCTCTAATTAGGGATCTTACTTATATGTCTGTGTTCCACTCCGTTGGCGTGGTTCATTGTTGTATATTGTCTCGTGTCGTGCTACGTGTGTGCCTTTCATTATACATATATATCATTTGTTATTTTGTATAGTTCGTCAGTTCATTTAATAAATATGTCGAACTATCGATACGCTGCGCCTTGGTCTCTCTACACACCCGAACGTGACAGAATGAACCACCTCCCGACCAAGCAGCGATATACTGGAGCAAAGGAGAAAAAAGGAGAGAAACGGCGTAATCGAGTAAACGGAGGTAAAGGAGCCCGTAGTCAACCCCAGGAAAATTTCGGGGGGGGGCTATGGGGGTGGTCTGGTTTGGAGGAGGACAAGCCAGTACCACTCTCCATCTGGGATACACTGTGCCCGAAATATAAATGGGGGGCGCAAAGTGTTGAAGAGGAGGAGTATTTGGAGAGACATTTTGGAGACGTTTTGGAGGAGATGTGGGAGATAGCGGAGGAAGTAGAAAGGGAAATGTCGGAATGGAATTATCCGTGTCCAGTCGCATACTCCACTCCCGTGAAAGAGCAGTCCGCTTTACCGGTGCCCAGTCGGGGTCCGGCCGTCTGCTCTACTCCAGTGCCAGAACAGTTCGCTCCAACGGTGCCCAGTCCGGGTTCGGCTGTCTGCTACACTCCAGTGCCAGAGCAGTTCGCTCGACCGGTGCCCAGTCTGGGTCCGGCCGTCTGCTACACTCCAGTGCCAGAGCAGTCCGCTCCACCGGTGCCCAGTCTGGGTTCGGCTGTCTGCTACACTCCAGTGCGCCTCTCCAGTCCGATACGTCCTGTGCCTGCTCCCCGCACTCGCCCTGAAGTGCGTGTCATTAGTCCGGTACCACCAGTGCCGACTCCACGCACCAGGCTTCCAGTGCGTGTCTCCAGTCAGGTACGTCCTGTGCCTGCTCCCCGCACTAGCCCTGAGGTGCGTGTTAATAGTCCTGTGCCACATGTGCCGACTCCACGCACCAGGTTTCCAGTGCGCGTCTCCAGTCAGGTACGTCCTGTGCCTGCTCCCCGCACTAGCCCTGAGGTGCGTGTTATTAGTCCTGTGCCACATGTGCCGACTCCACGCACCAGGCTTCCAGTGCGCGTCTCCAGTCAGGTACGTCCTGTGCCTGCTCCCCTCACTCGCCCTGAGGTGCGTGTTAATAGTCCTGTGCCACCAGTGCCGACTCGACGCACCAGGCTTTCAGTGCGCGTCTCCAGTCAGGTACGTCCTGTGCCTGCTCCCCGCACTCGCCCTGAGGTGCGTGTTAATAGTCCTGTGCCACCAGTGCCGACTCCACGCACCAGGCTTTCAGTGCGCGTCTCCAGTCAGGTACGTCCTGTGCCTGCTCCCCGCACTCGCCCTGAGGTGCGTGTTATTAGTCCAGTGCCACCAGTGCCGACTCCACGCACCAGGCTTCCAGTGCGCGTCTCTAGTCCGGTACGTCCCGTGCCGACTCCCCGCACTCGACCTCCAGTGCGTGTGCCCAGCCAGGTTCCTCCAGTGCCGGCTCCACGCACCAGGCCTCCAGTGCGCCTCTCCAGTCTGGTACGTCCCGTGCCGACTCCCCGCACTCGACCTCCAGTGCGTGTGCCCAGCCAGGTACCTCCAGTGCCGGCTCCACGCACCAGACCGTCGGTGCGCCTCATCAGCCCGGAGACTCCCGTGATAGTCGACAGCCCGGAGACTCCTGTGATGATCGACAGCCCGGAGCCTCTCGTGATGGTCGACAGCCCGGAGCCTCTCGTGATGGTCGACAGCCCGGAGCCTCCCGTGATGGTCGACAGCCCGGAGCCTCCCGTGATGGTCGACAGCCCGGAGCCTCCCGTGATGGTCGACAGCCCGGAGCCTCCCGTGATGGTCGACAGCCCGGAGCCTCCCGTGATGGTCGACAGCCCGGAGCCTCCCGTGATGGTCGACAGCCCGGAGCCTCTCGTGATGCTCGACAGCCACACTGGGGCCCAGTCCGGGCCCAGTAGAAATAAGGAGGAGGACATCCACTTCGCCAGGGCCGGAACCGCCACCGGCGATGGTTTATGTTTGATGTTTTTCCCTCCCTGACCCTTCCCTCATGTTTTTGTGTTTGTTTTTCTTGCGGCCGGGAGTCCGCGCCTTTGGGGGGGGTACTGTCAGGCTCTGGCCATAGAGAAGCTTTGCTTCTCTATAGTTCTATGGTCAGAGTCTGGCAGATCTAGTATTTCTACGTCTGTGGTGTTGTGTGTGGGATCCCTAATTAGAGGCAGCTGCTAGGCATTACCTCTAATTAGGGATCTTACTTATATGTCTGTGTTCCACTCCGTTGGCGTGGTTCATTGTTGTATATTGTCTCGTGTCGTGCTACGTGTGTGCCTTTCATTATATATATATATCATTTGTTATTTTGTATAGTTCGTCAGTTCATTTAATAAATATGTCGAACTATCGATAAGCTGCGCCTTGGTCTCTCTACACACCCGAACGTGACAACCTTTTACTATTAGTCTCTCATCCTGAGTAGAGTGATAGATGGACCACTATCCTCTCTTTCCCTCACTCCCATTATCCTCTCTCAGTTATTCAGATAAAGTCATTAACAGGAGTTGAGTTCAGCCCAGAGCAAGCCATGCACTTCAAGGGCATGTGAAAATGTCTGGAGGATAGTTTGGCTTCTCCGGGTTTCACAGGGATCATACTGAACAGGTGCGGCCCACATCTGGATAAACCCGCCGTCAGTCTGTCAGGGTCTTAGGATTTGGGGGTATTATCAGTCTGGAGAGAGAGGCAGGCTGGGAAATGAGAAAATAACACTGAGTGCCGAAGAAAATGGGCACATAACTTTTGTGGAGGAACTAAGTTGTGTAAACGGAGCAGGCTCAGGGAGAGGTAAAATGTTGCTAATCGCTAAGGTGTTATATCATCAAAATAACATATTTGGTCGTTCTCTCTCCACTTTTACCTCATTAACCTCGTCGATTATGTTTCTCCAACATTTGTTGAAACAGCCTTATCTTGCCAGCAGATTGGATCAAAACACAAAACAGGAAATGGTAGGAAACAGCCACACAGTCCCTCCAGTCCTTCAATATGCAAACATAGCTTGACTTAATCCTCCCTAATGATGCAAATGTATGCCGTTAATTATTTTCCACACAGAATCGTATCGCCACTAAACGTTAGACCAAATGCAACGGGGACTTCCATCTAAATAAAGTATACAGAGCAAGAAAAGGATTTGAGGTTTTTCTGTCTTGGTTTGCATTAAATAGACTCTATAAAATGCATTAGCATTTCCAATTTTGTGGTAATAATAGTAATATGTGGAACATTACCTTTCTGTGGATGGCTTTCAGCTCTTGTCGTTGGAGGAGTCTCCTTCAGATAAACTGGTTTAAATCCATCCTTGTCTGATAGGAGTCAGTGAATTTATAAATCCCAGATTGCTTTCACTTACAGGATCGTCTCTTGTCGTTGTAATCCGCGGCTGGCACCTTTCTGCTGCTCAATACTGATTCTTCATTCTGAAACCTCCAGTTTCTGACATCAACAACCCTTAAATAGATGTAATGTAATACAGAGAGAGAGAGAGCAGTAAACCGTTTTTTTCTGATTAAGGAGCTTGTGTTGTGTTAGCAGAAGCAGCATCTGCCTCTTATGTGCGTTCCCAGACCTGTGGCCAGGAAGTAAAAGTTTACTATCCAACTGTGGTTGTATTATATTATGTGGTGGAGACTCTGCAATGGACCCCACCGTATGACAAAATGGCTTCCTCACGTCAGCAATTTCACTCCTCCTCATGAACTGATCCTCGAAGGTGATGTTGATCTTGAGCCAAAATTGCCTCCCCAGTCTCCACCACTGCAGTGCATAGGCCCACTTTGTCATGATGCGAACAGGAAGGTACTGTGGAGTCAGACGCAAAAGTTGTTCCTCCACAATAAAAACACACTCCTGTCCATTCAACAGTATGTACTAATCTAAATTCAAAATGGCCTCCACCAATACCACCACCACCGCAGTGCCTCCCCTCCCCCACCCACCTCAGATCTGGATCTTCTTTTCTTAAAACGGCATTGTTGGTTAAGGGCTTGTAAGTAAGCATTTCACTGTAAGGTCTACACCTGTTGTATTGTTGGTTAAGGGCTTGTAAGTAAGCATTTCACTGTAAGGTCTATGCCTGTTGTATTCGGCGCATGTGACAAATCAAATTTGATTTGATTAGATTTTCTCTGTGTTTACACCATAGCACTTCACAGATCAATTATGCCTAATTGGATAACAATGCAGACATACCAAGCCTAAGTACTTAGTTGGGTATTATTAATTTGCATTGTGAATCACCAAATGTTTTTTCACAGTCTAGACATGCAAAAGCAATATACTTACTTACACATTCACGCACATTATTCCAACATAACATGAACCTTTTAAAATCTCTTTACGCACCACTAAACTACACCTATAAAAGGTGGATGGGTTTCTAGGCGGAGGTTGTTGTTGGACGAATCCAACCGAGCAGAATAGATGACTGAGCTCAACAGACATCATTCCTCCCCACCAGAGATTACACATTTGGTGACATTGTGAATGCTAAGCAGTTGCAGCGTCGTTTGAACGGCTGCTATCATTTGTTATTTAACTGCAGTAGTGCAGATCTGTGCCCCATTAAGATCCATTGAGGGATGGTGGTGGGTAGTATGTCACCGCAACGCGAGAGGTATTGGTATTGGTTTATAGTAAAGTGTTCTCCATTAAGATCCATTGAGGGATGGTGGTGGGTAGTATGTCACCACAATGTGAGAGGGTATTGGTATTGGTTTATAGTAAAGTGTTCTCCATTAAGATCCATTGAGGGATGGTGGTGGGTAGTATGTCACCGCAACGCGAGAGGGTATTGGTATTGGTTTATAGTAAAGTGTTCTCCATTAGCGTGTGAAGTTCATCTCTTGAGATAATTGTTTTATTTATACTACTAGCAACTTGAGATTTTCCACTTACATTTGTTGTCATATGGTATTTACAGCTATATGAGACGACATGCTGTTGCCATTACAGCTAGTTTCATTTTTATATGTCATCAAACTCTGATTATTAACTTCTAGATTCATAGTTGAGTGAGGATGTAATGCTGTGCTGTAATATGTATTACTGGTCTATAAGTCTAGAAGACTGGGATTTAAACCTTATGCAACAGATTTTGACCCATCAGCCTACCACAATATTCTTACCGCAGTGACAGCATAGCACCTAGCAAACGTGATGGACATCCATACATTATCAGCAGGTCTAATTCCTTTTCCAGTATTGGTTCATCAATTTCAAACATAACTGTCAAATTAACTACATCAACCTCGAGTTCATTACAGAGTATCAGCTCTACTGTATATGGACATAGTATACATCCCAAATGGCACCCTATTCCCTACAGGGCTCTGGTCGAAACTAGTGCACTATATAGGGAATAGGGTGCCATTTGGGCCTCACTCTGTCTTGTTTCTATAGAACATACAAGGGGTGATGCAGTAGATTGTGCTCCAGAGCAGAGACCTCTTATTCCCCAACACCCAGGCAGTTCAAACAATCCAGATGGTTCATTTGCATACACTTTCACATTCTCCCCTCCATAGGATCGTCTCCAGCACCGCCGTGATGCATTCTCCTGGCTCCATAAATTCCAGAAAATAATTATGATAATGCAATTCAATCTAAGAGCTGTTTCAATAGACCGCCTGAAACTTCAGTGTGTTGTGGTGGGATGGAGTTTTGGCCTTCCTGGTGACATTGAGATAAATACGTCTGCATTGGACCTTTAATGAATGAGGATTTTTTTGGTGGTGAAAGAGATGTCAGTTGTGATATCTAGCTTCCAGGGTTCAGATGAAAGAAGGAAGTAGAAGAAGAAGGACCTCAGATAACCTTTCTGGACTCCAGTCTTGTTTTTCCTACATATCTTTGACCACAGGGGCAACAACATTACTGAAAAAAAGATTTAAGTTGAATAACTCTGAATGAAACCCAGAAACAACTGTATGTAGCCTGAAGTACGGCAACAACAAACTTAACAATCTCTGACACTATTGGCTTGAAATCCCATTTTAATTCCTTCTATACTTGATCTACTAATGTATGAAGTTAAGGAAATAAGTAGAGTTGATTGTTGCCCTGTAGCACAGTGTAAATGAAGCCTCCTGTTTCTCTTAATGGAAGCACAAGTCAAACACATTCAGCCATTTGCCACTTTAGCCCAGGTTCTCTCTGACTTTCAAGACACTGTCAGACTGGCCAAGACACTGTCAGACTTCCAAGACACTGTCAGACTGGCCAAGACACTATCAGACTGGCCAAGACACGGTCAGACTGGCCAAGACACTATCAAACTGGCCAAAACACTGTCAGACTGGCCAATACACTGTCAGACTGGCCAATACACTGTCAGACTGGACAATACGCTGTCAGACTGGTCTAAACACTGTCAAACTGGCCAAGACACAGTCAGACTGGCCAAGACACAGTCAGACTGGCCAAGACACTGCTAGACTGGCCAAGACACTATTAGACTGGCCAAGACACAGTCAGACTGGCAAGACACTGTTAGACTGGCCAAGACACAGTCAGACTGGCCAAGACACAGTCAGACTGGTCTAAACACTGTCAAACTGGCCAAGACACAGTCAGACTGGCCAAGACACTGTTAGACTGGCCAAGACACAGTCAGACTGGTCTAAACACTGTCAAACTGGCCAAGACACAGTCAGACTGGCCAAGACACTGTCAGACTGGCCAAGACACTGTCAGACTCTGTGTGCTAAGAGGTAATGAACTTTGCCTTGTGGCGACATGACTTCAGTCACAGTAATATGCTCACATTCACTCATAACAAATCACCTCCAGATATGAAATCCAATATTCCCATCTAACTGATATCAGTCATATGGCCAGTGTTAAAATAAAGTCCATTCATTCCCTCCCTTAAAGAGCAAGACAGAGCTGTAAACAGTATGACTGGCTTCAGACAATATTAAAGCTGTTGTTGTCTGGAAAAAGAGGCCTGTGTAAGATCTAGGATCCTTGACTGTGATTCAGACAGCAGGATGCCCGTTCTTTGGGGCTGCAACTTAACATATGCGTAAGCAATGATGTTTGATACTCTGATAATGTTTTGCATTTTCCCTGAATCCAAATTATAATTAATTATTCTTTAGATGAAGACGCGACACATGCTGTGCGACGCCCTCCATGCCCTCATGCTCCATGATGTTTTTGTTCTTGTAGATAATCAGACATTTTCGTTAGTCCGCTTGACATGTTCTCAAATGCTTACATTGTTTACCTACCTAGCTCAGGCACAACAATCATGACTCTCTTTTTCCATCTCTCTTTCCTGGTAAAACACATGTTCTACTTTTAACATTCTGCAGTTGGTGTCAGCGTTTTGCATTCTAAAGTACACAGCTAAACAAGCCTCAAAACACAATGACGTACATACTGCCTGAAATCCACCATCAACGTGAATAGATGAGTGGAACCAACATCTGTTATCCTCAATCCTTTAACCACCATTTAGACAAGTTTAGACACTCTCTCAGTCGCTTGGCTGTCGCTGGGCAGGCCTCATCAGTGGCTTTGAATGGCGGGTGTTTTGATTTATCGACACAAGTGGGAAACTATGAAGCTCACTTTGTGACAGCTCTGAGCTTTAGAATTTAAAATGTCACTGGCCTGATGAATGGGTGCAGCTTCAGCTCACCCAGTGGCATCATATGTAACTGTCCAGTGATAAGAGACTAGCCCAGCCTGCTTACCTGCTGCCCAGCTCGGCCTGCTGCCACCATAGTCTCCTATTGGGAGGAACATGGCTCAGCCTGGCTGCCACCATAGACTCCAATTGGGAGGAACATGGCTCAGCCTGGCTGCTACCATAGACTCGTATTGGGGGGAACATGGCTCAGCCTGGCTGCCACCATAGACTGCTATGGGGAGGAACATGGCTAAGCCTGCTGCCACCATAGACTCCTATTGGGAGGAACATGGCTCAGCCTGCTGCCACCATAGACTCCTATTGGGAGGAACATGGCTCAGCCTGCCTGCCACCATAGACTCCTATTGGGAGGAACATGGCTCAGCCTGCTGCCACCATAGACTCCTATTGGGAGGAACATGGCTCAGCCTGGCTGCCACCATAGACTCCTATTGGGAGGAACATGGCTCAGCCTGCTTGCCAAATGCAGAATTCTATGGGGAGGAAAATCAATCAATCAATCAAATGTATTTATAAAGCCCTTTTTAAATCAGTTGATGTCACAAAGTTCTATACAGAAACCCAGTCTAAAAAGATGTCTTGGGCAGCTATTTATTTACTGAGGGTTTATCTACAGGATCAGATCTGGTGCAAAGTCAGAGATAAATAACATGATGATTATGATGATGACAGTTAAGTTACCATTGTGTTTGTGCTTAAAAATATGTTTGAATATAGAAAATATGATAAGATGCTTCTGGTGTTTGATGATTGTTGTCCTCTGTGATAGTTAGGCTTTCTGTGTGTGAATAGTAATATGATTGTATCACATATGATAAGGTGCATAATGGTTTTCCATTTATCAAACAATGTAACAAATGTTGCAGCTCTTGACTCAAATTACTACTTTCTCTGTGAAGTTGAGGGAAACATTTTCTTCTGCCGAGAAGAAATGCCACAGGAGGTTGAGGAGAACGGGCTCGTGGTAATGACTGGAATTCAATTTACTCTGTGACATTATTATGAGCCATGCTACCCTCAGTAGCCTCCACTGAGAAATGCTTGTCTTTTTTTCAGAGTTAAATGTCAGATTTCCACTCTGATAAAAGGTAGAACATTAGCATGGAGTTAGCATGGGCTCTGTCTGTAGGACTAACATAACAATACAGCCAGCAGGAAGCAACATCAGTAGCATCAATCAGTGTAATGGAACAAAATGCACCCTGTCATTATGCACCCTGGAAGTGTGAAATGTATTCATCCTCTGTTATATAGCGGTTGGAATAAAATGTTTTCCAACCTATGGTTTACATTTGTTTGATGCATTGTTTGATGTAAAAGCACTCTACTTAATTGGGTCACCGTGAATCCACAAATGGTTTTGCTGTTCCAGGAAAGGCCAAACATTTTGGACTTGAAGTGCTTTATCTATACCTAGTGTTAATTTACATTTGGAAGGAAACAGGGTAAGACTTTACTTGACACCCAGTGTCATAATACGTTATTATGTCATAATATATCATAATATGTTCTTTAAACTCTGGCCCTCAGTATTAGTACCCTGTGCCATTCAAGCCATGCTTACAGATAATGAGTTGATCAGTCTCGCACCACTAGGAATGACATATATCACACTATAGGAATGCCATATCTGTCCAAGGTAATCCACTATACCCAATAAAATGATATAATACGGTGATACACAGTCCAGTGACTCTAACTTGGATTATGTGGCACAGCCTTGCCGCTGTACAGTACCTGACAAAATAAATACCATATTTAGGTTGCTGCATATTTATCCTTTTGTGACAGAAACCACTTTTTGGTAGAATAACAAACCCACACCATCTGGCTGTTGCTGTGGCGGTTGCTAAGGGAAATGTGACATTCTGTGACACATCTCTGGGGAGAATGTCCTCACATGGAAAGGCATTGTTATTTTATTGCCATCATTGTTGAGACAACTCTGAAATGAGACGTCTATATCTGTAATGAAATACCCCTGCTGAGACTCATCTCCCTCTGTTTATTGCCTTCTTCACTCCTCCTCTCCTCTTCTTCTCTCTGTCTCCCCTCCTCTTCTTCTCTCTGTCTCTCCTCCTCTTCTTCTCTCTGTCTCTCTGTCTCTCCTCCTCTTCTTCTCTCTGTCTCTCCTCCTCTTCTTCTCTCTGTCTCTCCTCCTCTTCTTCCCTCCATCAATCCTCCTCCTCTCCTCCTCTCCTTCTCTCCTCCTCTTCTCCTCTCCTACACACACACACACACACACCTCTTTCTCTCTCTCTGTCACACACACAGCAGAGAAAGGCCTCCACATTCTCAGTCCAATGATCAGCCCTCAAACAATAGAAGAGAGTGAGAGTCTGTCAAGGAATAAATTCCACCCTGGGTTTAGAGTGTCGTGTCCCAGGGGAGCGACAGTGGATTACCTCACTGATAAATGCAGCGTATGATACTTGATTAATATGGCCTTTCCCTCTCATCCCTCTCACTCTGGGAGTGTCAGCTCCAGAACTCGCAACGGTAACGCCGCCCACGGTCCTCCGTAGGTGAAGTTGTAGCTAGCTGCTGCTGCTGTTGTTAGAGCCCCGCAATCGATTCAACTGTAATTCATAAAAAATATTAATATTTATGATTAATTGTTATGTTGACACATTCTATTAACGGCAGTATGTTTTTGATTAGGACCATTGAAAGATGCAAAGCTTTTTAGTTCTTCATTTTGAAATCTGGTATTTATGTAATTCTCGCCTCTGAACCTTGACCAGTTGTTATGCTGCATGGGTATTTTATTTCCAGCTATTTCCATAATTTCCATTGTCAAAAAAACTATAGAGACACATTCTGTATAAGTAAAAGGCACCTTGCGTGACATATGTAAAATATGCAAACCTTTTGTTTGAACCTTCATTAGAGAGTCTGCATTTTCACACTATACTGATTCAGATGTGAAACCTGGGGATCATCATTTGTGCGAGAGACAGAAATCTGAAATGGTAATGTGCTGAATACGTCTAAATAATGCTGGTCCGGTTTTGGGGTTATGTTTTAATTTCCCTCCAGTCGCCTGAATAGTATTTACTCTGACATTGTGCAAATGAGGATGTATGAATTTTAAAAGTCAACAGGAAAATAGGAATAATTATCCCACCAATCTAGTCCAGTATAAATAACTTTTCCATTCAAATGTAACTCCAAAGGCCTACCTAGTTGTTTGAAGTATTTGAAGGGGAGAGTTATGTATGTATATCTATTACAACATGAATTAGGGCCAAGAGTTTTTCCAGGTCAGGTCACATGGTCAGTGAAAATTCCTCTTCCTAACTTTTTAAAATAAAGCCAGGAGTTTCCCTTGAGCAAGTGGCTTGACCAGGAAAATGTCAGCGGTTCAGGAAGAACTCCCAGCCCTACACATAATGCCTTGGAAAAACTCTGGCATCTAGTTATAGACAACACAGGGCCAAGACTTCTTCATAGTCAGGCCACATTTTCAGGAAAACTCCTAGCCCAGCACATGATTGGATTCATCCTGCCAGGATAGTGGTTGGAGAAAATAGATCTGTGGTCTACCAGATCCCTCAACCATGTTTGGCCCCACTCATACGTCTCCCTAATTAAACCCACAACCACTCAACCTAAACTTCCGGCCGCATTTTCAATTCAGGGAACCTACAATGTTTTCTTGCGTTGCGTCACAGCCGAACGTATTCTGTGAAAGGTGGTAATGAAAAATCAATCATCCCACTTTCTCTTTCTGTTCAAAACCGCCCCTGGTTACTCTCCATCGACTTTGAGCTTCTTAACTCAGTTGCACTTGGGACTGTTTCTGGCGAGCGCTCACTGTGCCCACTGATCTTCCCCAATAATGTATTTATTTTTCTCTCTCTCTCTCTCTCACTCACCCCCCCCCCTCTCTCTTTTTCCCTCTCACCTCACCTTCCACACTCCAATTGAACAGCACACTAAGAGGCCTAATTGGTTCCGTCATATAATAATGAGCCTATTTCCTACCCAGAAAGCCAGCAGCTTGTTTTGTGGATGAATTCTCAATTAATGGAATTACGAAAGAGGAATTGGATTAAATAAATTGCTCCTTAGTGCGGACGCCCGGACAATCACATTTTTGTTGCCGAAAGTTGTTCTCCTATCCTGATAGCCTCCGAAGCCTGTGCTCTAATTACAGGTTTATAACACTTTCTTCCCTGCTTGCGGTGTTTGTACTGCACAGGCTAACAGCAGCTAACAGCTCAAGTGTTTGCTTGCTGATGCGCTGGTATCATTAAGGATGACTTTCCTAAGACAGGCCACTGAGCGTTGCTTGGGAGAGTTAAAGATTTCTCTTGACAGAGAATAATGAGGCTATTGATTGTCCCTATGAGATATTTACCCAAGTCTACCTTCAAAACCACAAAGAGCATTGACTAAACAGGAGAGGACGTGAGAGGAGCAGTTTCCTCTGTATGCTAGCCAGGAGATTATCAATAGAAACTCCTTATGCATCAACATTCCCCTCTGACAATTAAGTATACACTGAGTGTACAAAACATTAGGAACACCTGCTCTTTTTATGACATAGACAAAATATTTAAGTGCCTTTAAACAGGGTATGGTGGTAGATGCCAGGCACACCGGTTTGAGTGTGTCAAGAACTGCAAAGCTGCTGGGTGTTTTACGCCCAACAGTTTACCTCGCGGTCCTCCACCCAAAGGACATCCATCCAACTTGACACAACTGTATTGGAGTCACCATGGGCCAGCATCCCTGTGAAACGGTTTCAAGACATTGTAGAGTCCATGCCGAATAATTGAAGCTATTCTGATGGCAGGGTGCAAGGGGGTGCAACTCAATATTACGAATGTGTTCCTAATGTTTTGTACAATCGGTGTATATCTTTATATCATAAATAATGTCATGCATGTTCACTTGGTTGAAGGTTGTAAGATGAGTAATGATTGATACATTTATGAAGGTTTTAGATGAATCCCAGCAAGGAAAGGATATGAGTGGCCATTTTATGTTGACAACAATGAGTCACAGATGTGCGGCATTGACAAATACAAGAAAACTCAAAGGGAAAACTCAGTGTCTTGCCTCAATGTGTTCCAGGTTACTACAGCAGGACAGGCCAGCTACTATGTGTCCTACCAGAGGGATCCATTCCTCAAAATCAAACTGCCCAAATATTCTCTGCCTAAGGTAAGCAACATTCATCTTACAGTGATAAACACATGCCTCCAGAGATACATAAAGTCTACACCTGTTGTATACGGTGCGTGTGACAAATAAAATGTGATTTGATTTGAAGTAACCAACAACTTCCCCTCTTGTTTTCTCCTTTAAACAAAATGATTTATCTCTAGAAATATCTGTATCATTACTATACAATGGTGTGGAGTCTCATAGTGTGTAGTTTCACTCATGTAGTCTCATAGTGTGTAGTTTCACTCATGTAGTTTCATAGTGTGTAGTTTCACTCATGTAGTCTCATAGTGTGTAGTTTCACTCATGTAGTCTCATAGTGTGTAGTTTAATGTAGTCTCATAGTGTGTAGTTTCACTCATGTAGTCTCATAGTGTGTAGTTTCACTCACGTAGTCTCATAGTGTGTAGTTTCACTCACGTAGTCTCATAGTGTGTAGTTTCACTCACGTAGTCTCATAGTGTGTAGTTTCACTCATGTAGTCTCATAGTGTGTAGTTTCATTCATGTAGGTTCATAGTGTGTAGTTTCACTCATGTAGTCTCATAGTGTGTAGTTTCACTCATGTAGTCTCATAGTGTGTAGTTTCACTCATGTAGTCTCATAGTGTGTAGTTTCACTCATGTAGTCTCATAGTGTGTAGTTTCACTCATGTAGTCTCATAGTGTGTAGTTTCACTCATGTAGTCTCATAGTGTGTAGTTTCACTCATGTAGTCTCATAGTGTGTAGTTTCACTCATGTAGTCTCATAGTGTGTAGTTTCACTCATGTAGTCTCATAGTGTGTAGTTTAACTCATGTAGTCTCATAGTGTAGTTTCACTCATGTAGTCTCCTAGTGTGTAGTTTCACTCATGTAGTCTCATAGTGTGTAGTTTCACTCATGTAGTCTCATAGTGTGTAGTTTCACTCATGTAGTCTCATAGTGTGTAGTTTCACTCATGTAGTCTCATAGTGTGTAGTTTCACTCATGTAGTCTCATAGTGTGTAGTTTCACTCATGTAGTCTCATAGTGTGTAGTTTCACTCATGTAGTCTCATAGTGTGTAGTTTCACTCATTTAGTCTCACTCTTCTATTGCAGCTGTTAAAATACACCATATGGTGTGTAGAGTACATCGTCAGCTATGGTGTTAAACATTCAATATGCACACCAGACCTGATCTTGTGACACCCAACACGTACTCAGCAGCTTGTTACAACCCCAACCCATATGATCCATCATCTCTTCATAAAACCTCTAACCTCTCCAACCCCCCATCCTCCGCCACCAGGATCTCCACATCGTCAGCACAGATGAGAACCAGGTCTT
>CM042394.1:15616513-15899013 GCA_023634145.1 Thymallus thymallus | reverse complement strand
TGGACGTTGTTGTTTTGTCTATGTAGATGGATCCACATGCATACATCAGTCTATATTTAATATTTCTAGAGTGCTGGATGTTGTTGTTTTGTCTATGTAGATGGATCCACATGCATACATCAGTCTATATTTAATATTTCTAGAGTGCTGGACGTTGTTGTTTTGTCTATGTAGATGGATCCACATGCATACATCAGTCTATATTTAATATTTCTAGAGTGCTGGATGTTGTTGTTTTGTCTATGTAGATGGATCCACATGCATACATCAGTCTATATTTAATATTTCTAGAGTGCTGGACGTTGTTGTTTTGTCTATGTAGATGTATCCACATGCATACGTCAGTCTATATTTAATATTTATAGAGTGCTGGACGTTGTTGGGCCAAAGTAACAATGTGTTCTCTTCTTGCTGTTCTTCTATCAGTCCCGTCCCTAAGAGCAGTCACAGAACATCCTGACACACTAACAAGAAACACTACGCTACATGTAGTCACACAGAGGACACAGACAATGTACACTACACATCAACATACTGTAAATTGTTGTAATAAGTCGCTGGGCCACCACTAGCCAGCAGAACAGCTTCAATGCGCCTTGACATAGATTCTACACGTGTCTGGAACTCTATTGGACTCTATTGGCGACATCATTCTTCCACGAGAAATTCCGTAATTTGTTGATGGTGGTGAAAAACGGTGTCTCAGGCGCCGCTCCAGAATCTCCAATAAGAGTTCAGTGACCACTCGTGCCCCGTGAATGGAAGAGACCACTCCCATCAGAATAGATCTGCTTCACCATAGGTTGAAGTTTATCCCTCAGAATGTCTGTGTATTTATTGGCATTTTCCTTGCCCTCTAAGGGGTTGAGTTGATCTAAACCATGCCAGGAAAAATCACCCCACACCATAACAGAGCCGCCAGAACCCTCATTTACTCAAGTGTTTCCTTTATTTTGGCAGTTACCTGTAGGTCCATACTGTATGTAATATTGCTAGATGACAGCCACAGACAGGTCTACACATATTACTAGATATCACTCTTAAAGTCAATGAGACATTGATGCCAACAACCATCATAGTAATGTACTGATGGCTATCATTATTAGCACTGTACAAGTTTTGATTTAGTACATAGTTAAAATATTAGCTTGCAGGAAGTGTACTGTAGCTGTTGCCAGGGGCAAGGTGGACAGCAGTGATGTTGTACCTTGTACTCTACCTCGCCTGTTATCCCACTGTGATATACCGTGACAGAGAGGTAGCATCTCCATCAATACTGTAGTACCAGCCCACACTCCCAGATATTACACATCTGATTATGATACAAGTTGCTTTTCCAGAGTGGAGCTCTCAGTATCCCTGTCCTTCACTACAGCAGGGAAGGAGGGATCGAGGGTGGAAGAGGGGATAGAGGGATGAGTGTGGGGAACGATAAATAATTACCTCTGTGATTGACACATCTGGTCAGGGGAGGGAGGGGCCCCCTCCTGCCTCATTAGCCGTGTCCATCCCGACCCGCTGTGTTTCTATGACGATGTCAAACATGACGCCTATTAGTGCCACTTATACTGGAATGGCCCATGCGGCCCCTTAGGAAGTGATATACTACTGGAGGATCTCAAAGTCTGCTGCAGTATGTGTCTTATTTAAAGCATAGTCGTCAGATTTACCCCCATCACACTTCCATCCTGGATGGTTTATCGTAGGAAGACAGTTTGACTAGGGAGGCAAGGAGCCATGACTGCTCTCTCTCCCTCTCTCTTCTCTCCTCTCTCCTCTCTCCTCTCTCATCTCTCCTCTCTTCCTCTCTGGCACTTTATGAGTGTCACATCAAAGTGTCAGTTTAACAGTTTAAACGGCCAGTGTTGTACTGTAGTCACAACAGTGGCGGGCAGTTGACGGAGATGCAATTAAAGAAACAATTAATGGGAAAAGAGACTGGTTTTGTGACCAGTCTGATGTCTGTCATTATGGGTACTGTTTGGCATATGAAAAAAAGGACAGTGCCGTCTGTTTCTGTTGTGGTTTGAGCATCTGTTTAGCGTCTAGGGTTTTCTCTATTTCTCCCTAGCTATCAGGTATCAAAGGCATGCTGATTGCTAACAGGAGGCTGGACAACCAGGTGATCACCTACAACAAGGGCCGTGATTGGAGGTTACTTCAGGCCCCGGCGACAGACCTGGCTGACAACGATATCCACTGTAAACGGGTGAGTTATACTAACAGGGAAGGCATCGCTGTGGTAATCATACAGTGCATTTGGAAAGTATTCAGACCCTTTGATTTTTTCCAAATGTTGCTACATTACAGCCTTATTCTAATATTGATTTAAAAAAATATATGTCCTCATCAATGTACACACAATACCCCATAATGACAAAGCAAAGACATTTTAGCAAATGTATTCATGATAAAAAATATAACATTTACATAAGTATTCAGACCCTTTACTCAGTACTTTGTTGAAGCACCTTTGGCAGCGATTACAACCTCAGGTCTTCTTCGGTATGACGTTACAAGCTTGGCACACCTGTATTTGGGGAATTTCTCCCATTCTTCTCTGCAGATCCTCTCAAGCTCTGTCATGTTGGATGGGGAGCATCGCTGCTATTTTCAGGTCTCTCCAGAGATGTTCGATTGGGTTCAAGTCTGCACCAATTTTTTGCTCTGACATGCACTTTCAACTGTGGGACCTTATATAGACAGGTGTGTGCCTTTCCAAATCAACTCCAATCAAGTTGTATAAACATCTCAAGGATGGTCAATGGAAACAGGATGCACCTGAGCTCTGCGGTGGTAATTTCCTGTATTATCAAATGAGGAGACGCAAACTAATCACACAAGTCAGAGTTCTACATAAACTAAATCTTTATTTACTTAAAGAAAACAGGTCACACCAGAGACAAGTCAATGATGTGAGTGCTTTGCGATAATAACACCTGTAGATGATTCGTTGAAAAGCCTGACACATTATGACACAGACCTTTTATAGCCAAGATACACCCTACAGAATGTTCATGACAAGCAACAGATGTATGGAATGGGTCACAAGGTTAAACTGGATATAGGGGAAAGGAATATCCCACCGCCAGCTAGTCTTTTCCAGAGACTATCCAGAGTTCAGCCTGAGGGCAACACTCCCCTTTCGTCCCTGGTACCTCGTCTATCATAAACACTAACTCATTCTATTTCAGACCTTACTGGTCTCCCAGACATTGTGGAGACCAGTAATTGGTTCCCCATTAATCAAGCTATCCCTTCACATGGTTTGCAATAAGTAAAGACACATTCTTATATGAAAACAACGTTCCTTATTCTGCATAGCAACAGGGACATGTGATAGACAAGCCTGACTTCTCCCCTCTCTGGTCCCCAGGTGACTAAGGCCCAGACGAGGGAAGAAGTGCAACTTCCAACACCAGAGTCCAAAAGGATACATTCTAATGACAAAAGGTCACAGTTCAATCATATAAGCATATTATGCAGATAAGACATCTTAATTATCTAGGTTACCAATCTAATTCTGATTCTTCCACAACAGCTCAATTTTGAGTCTCAATGCAAAAGGTCTGAGTGCTTATGTAAATAAGGTATTTCTGTTTTACATTTTTAATACATTTGGTGCTCTGTGAACAGATATAATTGTCTTTTGTCTTTTGTTGTCGGCTCGCTCCTGAGACTTGATTTGATGACTTTATGTAAAAATCCTCCATTACTGATGGGGATCTACAAGTCCTACTATAAACAAATCATCTTCAATGATTTGTTTTTGTTGTCGGCTCGCTCCTGAGACTTGATTTGATGACTTTATGTAAAAATCCTCCATTACTGATGGGGATCTACAAGTCCTACTATAAACAAATCATCTTCAATTGTGAGGTAAAATATTGTATCTTAGCAACAACAACAAAAAGTGCCTACACCCATGAATCAGCTTTCTTGATCTCTGTCCTCAAATTTGTTCTGTCACCCAAACAATAGTTTGTTTCCTCCTATCCTCTAATCTCTTACTGGATCTGTGAGATCCCTAAAACACTGTGAGCCTGTATAACTGTACTGGATCTGTGAGATCCCTAAGCCACTGTGAGCCTGTATAACTGTACTGGATCTGTGAGATCCCTAAGCCACTGTGAGCCTGTATAACTGTACTGGATCTGTGAGATCCCTAAGCCACTGTGAGCCTGTATAACTGTACTGGATCTGTGAGATCCCTAAGCCACTGTGAGCCTGTATAAATGCACTGAATCTGTTCAGAGACACACTATAACACTGCTTACTCACAGATGTTAGGTTTTGGTGACAGATTATTTAAGTTGGCCAGTGCAGACTGAGGACACATGACACAACAGATTATGTTTGTGTGTCAGTATGTTTTCGGGTATCTCTACACAACTCTATGCTTCGGCCTAGTGAAGAGATCAGTTGGTGAACCTGACAAACACGATGCAGCTCAAAACACATGCTTCGTTGTATTTTTACCACAGGGAATATTGGGTCTGAGCTGTCGTACAATAACGTTGGAATGTTCCTCTCATCTGATGCTGGTAACAACTGGAGACAGGTGAGTTTAGACTGAATCTGATGGTTAAATCTAAGGCTTTCTAATCAAGGATTTTTTTTTATACAGTATATAGTAGTTTGGAGAATAAGTATGTACTGCTCTCTCTGCCTTTTGATCAGGAGGAATTTTGAAACTCTCAGCTCATCTGTAAACTGCTATAGTTTTTTACATCCGGAGGTAGATGTATACAGTAGGTATGTGGTAAAAACTGTATGTAAATCATATATTATATGGAATTGTTTGTGTGTCCTCATTCATTTTCGTTTCTGGATAAAGGAGGGGCCCTAGTTGCTGTAAAACAACCAACCGTCCCCACCAGATATTTACAGTAGGTTTAAACCTAAATCAGCGTTTGTATCTCTGTTAATTGGTTACTGTAATATGTTAGTACTTCTACTGATATCAAGAAAACCTTTTTAATTTCACTTTATCTGTTGATTAAAGGCACTTTTCAAGGTTGGAACAACTTGCAAAGCACAAATATAAAAATCTAATTCAGGGAAAGTGTTAATCCCAATGTTTCTTCACCAAGTCCCCGATTTAGAACTTTAACACTTTGCCAATCCTCTTCTAAATTGAAGCGCCTACGTTTTGCCTCAGTGAAGACCAACTCAACTGAAAGCACATCTCTGTTCTTCTTAAATCACTTCAGGAAAACATTTAGAAATTACTTTTAGCGTCAGTCAAGTGTGGAGGATGCCCTTTCTTCGTGGTTATGTCTCCTAGACGATTTAAGTGCACTAGTGGAGGAAAGGAACACAGTCGCAGCCTTCATGGCAGACCAGGGTTCAAATAGTATTTGTTTTCTTTCAGCGTTTAATTGATACATTTAATTGTCTGGAGTGCCAGATGGGTGGGGTTTGGGCTGATTCCATTGGATCCATTAGGCCAGGCAAGCTCAATAACAGGCAGCTAAAGTATAACAAATACTATTTGAACCCAGGCAAACGCTGTAGGAACCAATCCTCTCTCTCTCTCTCTCTCTCTCTCTCTCTCTCTCTCTCTCTCTTTCTTACAGGTAGTAGGTCCAACGTATCAATATGTGTCCCGATCACCTAATACCAATGTATTTACATGGTAGTTAGGGACTGTACGTTATTTATATGAGGGATACCTGGATTAAATTGGACCTCTAGGGTAGGGGTGAAAAGATATACATTATAATAAAAGCAGTGCATGAATCTATACAGGCTATTGTTAAAAAAGAGGATAGCTTAAGTTTGGAACAGTGCTATCAACTGTAAAAATTGAGCGCTGTTGTTACAAAATAGATGTGTAGACTATGATTAGGGCATGGGATATAAGAGCATCTGCTAGGCTAAATTATGCATAGCTCACAGCATGATCCTCAAACCAAAGACTGCAAAAAAGATGGCACTGGCCACCACAGACTGGTAGAAGGTATGCAGTAGTTTACTGCACACGTTGAAGGACCTGAGCCTCCTCAGAAAGTAGAGTCGGCTCTGGCCCTTTCTGTACAGGGCCCCGGTGTTACCAGCCCATTCCAGCCTGTTGTCCATATGGACTCCCAGGAACTTGTATGACCCAACCATTTCCACATCCATCCCCTGTATAGGGACTGCAGTCAGTTGTGCCTTGGTTCTCCTGAAGTCCACCACCATCTCCTTTGTTTTGCTGATGTTGAGCTGAAGGTGGTTCTGCTCACACCACAACACAAAGTCACTGATTGTGCTCCTGTACTCCTCCTCATCTTCTCACCCAGTAGCAGGGGCTGAATGGTATTGAAGGCACTGGAGAAGTCAAAAAACATAACCCTCACAGTGCAACCTGCGTTGTCCAGGTGAGAGTAGGCCCTCTGTAGAAGGTAGATGATTGCATCATCCACCCCGATGTTGCGCTGGTATGCAAACTGCAGGGGGTCCATTGATGAACACACCAGGGGTCTGAGGTGAGCGAGGACTAACCTTTCCAGGGTCTTCATGATGTGGGATGTTAGCGCTACAGGTCTGAAGTCATTCAGGACAGTGGGGTGTGCCTTCTTGGGCACTGGGACGAGGCAGGATGTTTTCCACAGCACAGGAACCCTTTCTAGGCTCAGGCTAAGGTTGAAAAGACGCTGGAGTATTCCACACAGTTGGTCAGCACAGACCCTCAGCACCCTTGGGCTGTTGCCATCAGGGCCCGCCGCTTTCCACTGATGTAGTCTCTCCAGCTCTCTCTTCACTTGGTTGGTGGTGAAAGCCAGCCCAGGTGGGGAGGTGGGGGGAAGGGGGGTGTTGAGGATCAGTCCAGGGGGAGCAGGGGCGGAGGTGGGGTCACTGATTGTCTCAGCAGAGGTGCTGTGAGCAAAGTGGGGGTGGGACAGCCGTGAGGGTGTGTGGTCTGGGGAGCTGGAGGGGAGGTGGACAGGGCCAGTATCAAACCTGTTAAAAAATTGGTTCAGCTCATTGGCTCTGTCCTGGGTCCCCTCCGTCTGCCCATACGTTTGTGTTCCTTCTTAGACTACCTGGTTTTCTCCTGACTGATTTTAGTTAGTATGTTGTTTAATAGCCTGTTGAAATGTTGATAGTGACAGAATCACACATTACATCCCAAGCAAAGTACATGTTTTGTCACCTCGACTATAGAAGGTTGTAGCGCAACATCTGAATGTCATAGAGACAAACCAAAGAAATCCCACTTTGAGTCTTTCCCCGGCATATTACAGCTGGTTTCTAGCATACAGCATTGTAGACGAGAATAGATCGCTTAATATAATCAGGTCCATTACATTTAAAAAAAAAAATATATACATCTAAAAAGGGGTAGGCCTAAGCTTTTAGCAATTTTCTTTAACAAAAGTCAAAATAACCTCACATACCCCCTCAATTCGAGCCCTGGTTTTAACTTAACAGACCAAGCTCTTCACTGACACTGAGATGTTTTAAGGAGTGCATGGTGACTGAAGGAGTTGGCTGACAAAGTCTATGGATAGTAGACAATAATTTAATCTGTCTAACAGGTAGGCCTACCTCTTATTTCTTGAATAGGAAGAAATAGGCTCCAACACAAAGCCCTCTTGTTGTTAGTAGCCTAAAGTCAAATGAAACTGCTGCTGCATCATAATAATGTAAGTTATGTAAATGACTCGAATATGCTTATTGTGAGGTCAATAACTCAGGTAAATAGCTTCAATTATATCAGTAGCATTATGGGCAACAAAACATATTATATCAGTAGCATTATGGGCAACAAAACATATTATATCAGTAGCATTATGGGCAACAAAACATATTATATCAGTAGCAGCTTACCTCCAGTCTTCCTATTCATCTTCTCCCTCTCAAACTGAACAGGACATCAGTAGTTCTAGTCTGCGCACACACAGATATAGAATTGTTTTGACAAATTAAATAAAAAGTCCGTAAGAAACCTTTGACTCGCCTCTTAAAGAGCCCCCGTACACAGCACAGTCATTGGTTAGGAAGCACATAAAGGTTTACATCAGCAAGAGCAGGTGTAAAGCAGCATGTGAGGGCAGTCCGGGCTCGTGATTGGGAACGCCTATCCATTGCAGTGTGTAATGCAGTGTCACCTAGTTTTATAGACACCATGTCAGCAGCGGGAAGGAAGTACATTTTCTTAGAAATATAACTTTGCCCTTTGCTTCTCTTAGCATGCTCTTCGTATAGCCTAGGTCTATATTATATAGTATAGTCTATGAATCATATTATTGAGACCACACTAGGTGCACTTGATATTGTGCCCCCAGCAGAGAATCAGGGATGAAGGACATCTTTGGGAAAACATCGAGATACTATAATGAGCGACTAATTCAACCGTGAGCAATATCACATTTAATCAATTACAAATTACCTGACCCTTGTACAAATAAAAAAAAATAATACTAAACCCTCCCCATGACTGAAAATGAAAAAGCATGACCCTCTCCCATTTTCCTCTGGGTAACAATGTTTTTACATGGTAGTTACAGTGTACTTACAGTGTTTGGGTAGTTCCAATAAGCTCAATAGGTTAACATAAGAATGGTTTGACTTGCTGTTCTATGCTAATTTGACATTTGAAAATGACACACTGTAATCCCATGTGCGTTCACTATATGGATTAATATCCTGTATGTGTTTTACAGGACGAGCCGTGTGTGATGGGCCAGAAACAGATCCATATGAAATGCAGACCAGGAAACTATTGTATGCTGGGAAAAGACTACGCCAATGTCCTCTCTGCTGAGTCGTGTATCTGTCGGGCCCACGACTTTGAATGGTAATTATAGTATACTAGTATAATATCTCACAATATAGTACAAAAGAACACATGAGCACATATCCTAGCACATCTTTCAACACAAAGTATTTTATTTTCCAATCTAAACATGAGTAGATAAACAGAAGTTTAGCATTCATTGTCCATAAAAGAGAGAGACATTTTGTATGATGCTTTGTGTTTGTTGTCCCATTGAAGCCAATTTAGGATTTAATAGACTATTTCAGTATCCCATTCATTTGGTTCATTTTCAGAGTCAGTGCTCCAATTATCAGATATGTTTGGGGATCATTTTAAGCAATTTGCTCCTAACGTCTGTCTCTCTGTTTAGCTCATTTTACTGTTTATAATGACGTAGAGAAGATGAGAGGTGTTAATACGACTGATAGGTTGTTGTTTTTTATCTTCTAAAGGCAGGGAAGAGAAAAGCTATGATACATGTTATATAAATGCTTGCGGTGTCAGGTCAGACTGGATGAGTTTTAATTAGAATCCATTCATCTACTGTGATTGTTGTTTTTAATTATTTGAGACTAAATTATTAGATGATTCATTTCACAATCTTCCTGACCACATGGCATGTCGGTCTCTCTCCTCTCTCTCTCTCTCTCTCTCTCTCTACAGCTGGTGATAAAATATATATATCTTTTGAGAGACTTCAACGTGAATAACAATACAACTTTTAATTGACTTTGAAGTGTTCACAAAAGTCAAGGGCTGAAATGTTTACTAATTGTAAATGCACCGGCCTGTTGTCCTGTTGTGCTGTGAACGAAAGGTCCAGGGGTTGATTCCAAAGTGGGAAAGTGACTAGACTGAAATCAGAGGTCATACAGTGAACAAAAATATAAATGCAACATGCAACAATCTATAAAATGCACTTGTGTTTGTTGTCTATAGCTTGTACCTGCCCGTACCAGAACCCCACAGCCACCATGGGGCACTCTGTTCACAGCGCTGACATCAGCAAACCACTTGCCCACATGACAACATACACGTGGTCTACGGTTGTGAGGCTGGTTGGACTTACTGTCAATTTCTCTAAAACGATGTTGGAAGAGGCTTACGGTAGAGAAATTAACATTACATTCTCTGGCAACTACTCTGGTTGACATTCCTGCAGTCAATATGCCAATTGCACGCTCTTTTAAAAGATGAGACATCTGTGGCATTGTGTTGTGTGACAAAACACTTTAGAGTGGCCTTTTATGGTCCACATTACAAGGTGAACTTGTGTAATTATCATGCTGTTTAATCAGCTTCTTGATATGCCACACCTGTCAGGTGGATGGATTATCTTGGCAAAGGAGAAATGCTCACTAACAGGGATGTATAGAAATGTGTGCACAAAATTTGAGCAAAATAATATTTTTGTGCGTTTCTGGGATCTTTTATTTCAGTTCATGAAACATGGGACAAACACTTTACATGTTGTGTTTATATTTTTGTTCAGTGTATATACATATATATAACACTTGATACATTATATTAATACTAAGTGAAGAGAGATTAGTTTTAATGTATAACCAAAACACCCTGGGTGTCTGTACGACTATAATGTACTAAACTGGACACCAATGCATCACCAAAGCTGTGATTCAGTAGTCCTGTAATGTCCCTAACTGGACACTGTACCTTCATTGGACTTACTTGGTCCCTTATAACTATTAGCCTGGCTTGTCAATAAATTGGGGGAGGTTCCTAATCACACTGAGGCCAGACCAGGCCATAGGGATTCCTAGAGGGACCTCAGGCTGTGTTGCTTCCTGTTAGTTCTGGCTAGGTAATTCATTGGTAAATCAATGACAGCGTCATTATTAGAATAGACACTTGCCTAACCTGCTTTGCCCGATGTAGATCACTTTGTGATTGGGAGGTAGCTAACGTCAGCCGTTGAAAGTCAGCCAACCCTGACCTGGCTGCCTGTGTTGACATGGAGTCCCCCAGGGCTCAGTCTTCCTACCTCTGCTGATCTGGAGCATTTGTCAACTGCAGCCCAGTCAATATATAATAATGATACGTTGCAATGCAACAAATAGCTATTATATGTATTGTGCTGAGGGAATAGGAAAGATAAGCTGTAACATAACACAGTAATACTGAATGTCCTTTAGATCAAAATCAATTCAAATGTTATTTATCACATGCTTCGTAAACAGCAGATGTAGACTAACAGTGAAATGTTTACTTACAGGCCCTTTCCAACAATGCAGAGAGAAAAATATAGACAGATAATAATAAATGCACAATGAGAAACGATAACTTGGCTATATACAAAGGGTAGCAGTATTGAGTTAACGTGCAGGGGTATGAGGTAATATAGGCAGATATGTACATATCCAGAAGGTAGTGTGTTGATATTGATCACATTCTGTATGTGATTTGTTATAGTGATTATGGCTATGAACGGCGTAGAGAAAGGAACTGTCTACCAGCGTTCTGGTTCAACCCAGCTGTTGTATCAAGGAGCTGCAGCCAAGGACACCGTTTAGGATGCCTCAGGGTGGCTGAAGTCTGAGGAGAACGGTACATCCTTCATTTATGCATTGGCTTCTCCGAGGTTAAAAGTCAAGTTTTGTCTAGGAGTTACTAGCCATTTGGGAGTTTTGTCAATGTGACCGATAACTACACATTAATTTTCAGTGTTAAAATTCATGTTTTGTTTAGTAGTTACTAAGTATTTTTAAGTTTAGTCAAAGAATAGCAAGTCTTTTTCACTAGCTCGATCACTTCCACAATCACTTTGAGGAAACGTGACCAATAAAGAAAATGTGATTTCTTGTCAAGCTACATTGATGAAAGTGACCAATACTTTAGCCTAGTTAACTAGTAGTGTCATGAAGGTATAACCTCAGTAAACCACACTAAACATGTACTAACTCATTAATATTGTATCTTCCTAAGGTACCAAAAAGTGGTATCCAACAACTGTATCAAGGGAGTCAAGGACATGTACACACCCAGGAAGCAGATGTGTCCAAACAGGGCTCCAAAAAGGTCTTTCTCTCTCCACCAGAGAGGGCAAGCTTACCACCGACCTCACCTTCCTGGTGCATCTGGATGAGGTAGGGCTGGGCCAAGAGCCTAAATAACCTCTTTTTTGTATATCATTGTTCTGGGCCTAGAGGTCCAAATGGACGCCTTTGTATACATCACTGTTGTGAGTTGCATAGATTTTTACCTACGTGTTTTGTATTGTTATACATGGTTTTTAACGTAGTACTAGCATGTGGTGCACAACTCACTCAATGTAGGCCTCTGTTACTGAGTGAAATATAGATGTGTTTCCATATGTTTGACATGGATGTTTCTCCTGGCATAAGCCTGACACGATTTCCAGGGAACACAGTTCAATGTTGTGTTATGTCATCCAATACACACCAACTCCTGAAAGTTTAAAAGTAACTTGCAACACCCACACACAGCTACAGGCCCCAAGCCTGACAGAGTAAGAACTAAAGACCTTAGAGAGCGATGCACCCCTGGAGACCCTGTTATAGAGTTATAGACGCAGAGTGGCCTCCTTCTAGGGCCAGGGCCTTGCCTCGCTCCCCTCACTCCCTAGACACTGTTCAACCAACGCACATTAAATTCAGGTGGAATAAGTGCAGTGGTGCTCTGCTCTGTGCGGCTGTGCTTTCCCCCTGCACTGCAGATCAGAAATAAGTGTCTCTCCCATTAGGTCTCTCCCGGGCCCAGCTGTCATATTAAAGTGTGATGAGTTGAGGAGAGGCATCCTCTGATAAGGGGGAAGGAGAGAGAGAGAGAGAGAGAGAGAGCGAGAGAGAGAGAGAGAGAGAGAGAGAGAGAGAGAGAGAGAGAGAGAGAGATGCCATGCCATGTGGTCAAGAAGTTTGTGAAATGTATCATATAATAATTTCAGTCTCAAAATAATTAAAAACAGCTATCACAGGAGACTAATGGAGGTGAAGAATCCTCATGGCGTTGGGTCTTATGCATTTGGAAAATCCTTCACTCACGTTGAATTCAGACTTTAATTTATATTCATGAAGCCCAAGATGGCAGTATTTCTTGGGGAGAGCAAATGGGCCTAAATATTTAATATGTGGTACTGCTAGGTAGAAAACGCAAAGAAAGGAGAGAGGGAGGTGGAAGAAAGTTTGATGTTTTTAAAGAGGGATATAATCATTATCACAAGTGACCTTATAGCATGTCATGTGTACACCAACCATATTTACTGTACATTACCAACCTTATAGCATGTCATGTATACACCAACCATATTTACTGTACATTAGCTACCTTATAGCATGTCATGTATACACCAACCATATTTACTGTACATTACCAACCTTATAGCATGTCATGTGTACACCAACCAGATTTACTGTACATTACCAACCTTATAGCATGTCATGTATACACCAACCATATTTACTGTACATTACCAACCTTATAGCATGTCATGTGTACACCAACCAGATTTACTGTACATTACCAACCTTATAGCATGTCATGTGTACACCAACCAGATGTACTGTACATTACCAACCTTATAGCATGTCATGTGTACACCAACCATATTTACTGTACATTACCAACTTTATAGCATGTCATGTATACACCAACCAGATGTACTGTACATTACCTACCTTATAGCATGTCATGTGTACACCAACCAGATTTACTGTACATTACCAACCTTATAGCATGTCATGTGTACACCAACCATATTTACTGTACATTACCAACCTTATAGCATGTCATGTATACACCAACCAGATTTACTGTACATTACCAACCTTATAGCATGTCATGTATACACCAACCAGATGTACTGTACATTACCAACCTTATAGCATGTCATGTGTACACCAACCAGATTTACTGTACATTACCAACCTTATAGCATGTCATGTGTACACCAACCAGATGTACTGTACATTACCAACCTTATAGCATGTCATGTGTACACCAACCATATTTACTGTACATTACCAACCTTATAGCATGTCATGTATACACCAACCAGATTTACTGTACATTACCAACCTTATAGCATGTCATGTGTACACCAACCAGATGTACTGTACATTACCTACCTTATAGCATGTCATGTGTACACCAACCAGATTTACTGTACATTAGCAACCAGAACCAATGGAATAGTCCTAAAAATGCATATGCGTCCATCTAGCTCTCGAGGCAGGTTCAATCAAACGGTCAAAGCATTTGAAAGAAAACAAAAACTATTTGATCCCAGATATGACACACCATCAGCACGACAGCACGGACATCACACCGTTTACACCATCCTTAGTCTGTTGACATTCACCTGAACAAGATTACTGTACACAGTCCTGCTGTGTCTGGTTCTGAACTAACAAAACCTCTTATTGTCAACCAGTACTGCTGTCCAGACCATGACGCTTACCCTATTATGCGTTTTGGATTTGGTGTCACTCTGAGTCACACGGAGCCACGTACACAAAGCGTGACATTTAGCCAGTCGGCCAGCATCAGTCTCATGCAGATTATCTAGTGATCCCAGGACAACTCAATAAAGAAATAGAAATGTCCAGAGAGTGTCAACAACGGACACAAACAAAAGCCTGAATGACATCGACGCCACCGAAGACCTAAGTTCCATTCTGAGTGCCATTTTGGCAAAGGATTGTGGGCCATTACAGTTCCACACAATAGCCACCGCTGTTATCCCTTTTCTTCCATTCTATTCTGCCTTTCTTTATTTGGCTTATTCATAGTTTATCATTTTCAGGGTACAGTGGCGTGAAATATACCCCCAGAAGGCTTCCCCCACACACAGACGACCCTCCCGTGTTTTCACACTCTGCTGCGCTTGAAAAGGAGAGAGAGAGAGAGAGAGAGAGAGAGAGAGACAGAGAGACAGAGAAAGAGAGAGAGAGAATAATGGGTTTTACATTTTGCTATTGTTGTGTTTGTTGCTGGACCGGAGCCCCCTTGTGCTAATGCAGTGTTACAAATAAATATCCCAATTGCATTGCGTTACAATGTGCCACTGGGAGTCTGGGAGTTAGTTGTGCTTGCTCGCAGGGTACGGGAGGGATAAGTGGGAGGATTTGGTCTCAGCGGCAGCTGGAGCCACCAACAACACTTGTGGTGTGTGTGTGTGTGTTGATCCTAGGAAGGTGCAAGATGTAACCCCCCTGAGTAGACCTGATCCAGATACTGTAGTGCAGGGAGGGTCTAACCAGTGGTGTAAAGTACTTAAGTAAAAATACTTTCAAGTACTACTTAAATAGTTTAAAGAGAGAGAGAGAGAGAGACCTCATTAGCAGTAACAGGGAAACACACTGCTCTCAGTGGGGCAGAATATGATGAAACCAATGTTTGGGCTAGTTCTGACTGCTTGTGTCTGTGTGTAAATGTAGCCCGGCAGTCTGTTGACTAGATACCTGCCACCCTACTGTCTCTTGATTACAACACTGACTCAACCTCCCTGTGGTTCTCTCTCTCCATCACACACACACACACACAACAGTGACATATACACAAGCATGAAAACACTCACACCACAGGAGCCAGACACTCCCAGTGGTGTTATGTAACATGTCAGACTGCACGCTAATGTAGAGGTGTCACAACACCAGCTGTTGGACTTTTGACAAAAACTAAGAATGATGTCCTGCCTGTGAGTACTGATTACTGAGTGGTACTGTGGTTTTGGAGCATTGATTTGAACCCCATTTCAACAATCATATGTATTTATGTCTAGAATAAACACAAGTACAAGTATCTGGCTGGGCTCTCAAATACAATCATTTTATTTTTTATAATGATTAACTTCATCTTTATTTTTTTATTTGAATACATTTTTTCTTTCTCTCTTTCTGTCTTTCAATCTTTCTTTCTTAATCTGTAGTCCTTACTTGAGACTTTACCTGGTAGATGATTGGTCAGTTACTGTTATGTCGACCATTGATTGGCTGGACTAGTCACTCACCTCTCGATCCAGGTCTGAGTAAGTCCCTGATTGGAGGGAAAGGATCGAAAGCAAGTGCTGTGGTTCTCATGGATCATAACTGAATATCTCTGCCTCATATTTCTCACTAAATAACCACCTTACTAAGTATATAGCAGTGTACAATGGAGCAAGCTAAAGGCAAAGTACCAGAATGCTTTGCACATAGTACAGCACATTGATGCTCTCTCGCTTTTTTCATCTTGTAATGAACAAGCCGGCCAAATGTCAAGTAAATAATGGCCACAAATATAACATGCTTATGTCTAAAAGGCATCAATGATTATCCAGCTCTTTGTGGTGCAGTGTTTGAATTTCCCCCTCGTCTCTTGATTTGAACATGGAGGTTTTTGTTTTTAGTGAAGGTGCCGTTTAAATGTTATCTCTTCTTCACAACACTTTCAATCAGTGTACTTTTATATTTTTGATGACATTGAGTCTGCTGGTGTTTTTTTCTCCATGGTTTGGTACATTTTGAGGTCATTTACAGAGGAGATGGAGTGCAGGTGATGCTTTTAGCGATGTGCCAAGCACGATGCCGCCACAGATTTCCAATTGGAATATTTTTAACACCAGACACAGTTTAGGGAGCCTGTCCAAATGACTCACATCACACACACACACATACATACATACACATCAGCATAGACAGACACTTAAAAGGGACACACACACAGATACACACACTTTCTCTCTCTGTCACACACATCACACACAAACACACAAACACATACATACACTGCATGCGTTTGAAAGCTAGGATAAAGATTAGTCTCAGTTAAAGAGGATACAAGTTAACAGAAGCCCAGGCGGAGACGTACACGCCAGAGAGCAGAGTAACACCACCATCAGCCGGAGTTTTACTGTTCAAATACAGTGTTATATCTCTCCACTATAGGAAACTTCACCTCTTTGATGACGGTAATGACATGTACACCACGTCAGCTTCCATTACGGTCTCAGCATGGGAGACCACAGAACGACTCAAACGGTATCACGTTAAAAACATGATAACGCCAACGTGTTTTAAGTCTAGAATAAATCTTAAAAAAATAATATTCATACATGCCAGGCTTAAAATCATCTAAAAATAATATTTTGATATGCGAGTGCTTTTCAAGTTAGAGCTAAAGACGGTAGTCTGAAACAATATCCATGTAATTACAGACATATACTGAGTCTGAATCATCAAATACTGAGTCTGAATCATCCGATACTGAGTCTGAATCATCCAAAACTGAGTCTGAATCATCCAATACTGAGACTGAATCATCCAATACTGAGTCTGAATCATCCAATACTGAGTTTGAATCATCCTCTGTGTTTGTATCAGGTCCTGTGGAACATTTCATGCTGCTGGATCAGTTTGTGGCCATCAAGAACAAGGCAATAAACCTAACAGCAGTGGTCTGGCCCATCCACTCCAGGACCCTCACCTACTTCTGGTGGCTGGGGAACAGCACTGAGGTAAACTGGACTTTAAACACTTGGTGTTCAGAGAAGAGGGCCTAGAACCGAGCCCTGAGGGACTCCAGTAGTGAGATCACATGGTGCAGACACATATCCTCTTCTGATGTTGTGTATAGTATACAGTATATGTGAAGTACCAACTGTATAACATTATTAGAGGTGAATTGACACTATTCAGAAGGGGTCTTACCCTATAATACCATATACTGTACATGTACTGCAGTGGTGGCTGGTGTCACTTTAACTCAGTAGTAGGACAGGTTATTGTAATGGCTGAAACAGAATAGTTGGAACAGCATCGAACACATCAAAGACATAATTTCCATTTCAGTTCCATTCCACTTCAGCCATTACTATGAGCTGTCCTTCCTTCAGTAGCCTCCACTGATGTATATATGGGATATACATGATGTCTATGGTATTACGTACATTGATCTTTTCTATGATCGAAGATGGCTATGATAGAGGCGGAGCAGTCTCTGGTCTTGTATTTTGTTCAGACATCTTATCTGTATGTCATAAGTAATTACCGTAGCTGCATTAGTTCTAGGTCTTATGGGGAGAATGTTTTTTCTAGAGTTTTACTCAAGTCCAAATTTTGACTACTCTAAGTGAGGAGTTCAAGGAGAAGTTGTTATCATCTGAAATTAGTTTCTTTCATGTTCCAGGGTTTTAGGTAAAGGTTTTAGGTGAAGGGAGTATGACCGGATCAAAGTGTGATCATCCATTTAGTCCATGTTCCCTCTTCCTCCAGCCAGTGATCAGCTTAGATGGGAGCATCTCGTACACCTTCACCAGTGAGGGAATGAACACTGTTACGGTCCAAGTGTCTTCAGCCAACTCCATACTAGAAGACACCAAGACGATAGCAGTCCAAGGTAAGGACCAGTACTACCTCTCTCTCTCTCTCTCTCTCTCTCTCTCCCTATTTCTTTCTCTGTCTATCTCCCTCTCTCTCTCTCTGTCTGTCTGTCTCTCTCTCTCTCTCTCTCTCTCTCTCTCTCTCTCTCTCTCTCTCTCTCTCTCTCTCTCTCTCTCTCTCTGTCTCTCTCTCTCTCTGTCTCTCTCTCTCTCTCTCTCTCTGTCTCTCACCCTCTCTCTCTCTCTCTCTCTCTCTCCCTCTCTCTCTCTCTGTCTCTCTCTGTCTCTCTCTCTCGGATCTCCCTAATTAAATTATTCTACTTGATGTAATGCTAATTAGCACATCTAGCAGGCATCTCAATTGTATGCAACGTTTGAGGGTACTTTACTTTTGAATATGTCAGGATGTGTGCGAAAAGGGACATTTCCTTAATTATCTAAGAAAGAACTTGTGCGAGCAATCATCTCCCCTTGTCAAAACATGAGCTCACACACTCACACACACCAACATCTCTGTCAGCTTCCCCACCCATCAGAAGATAGTTAGAGGATAGACACAACCATAATGAATGACAGAGGGGAATGAGGAGGATACCTTGAGAATAATGCACCTAGATCCCCTGGGTATCTCTCTCTCTCTCTCTCTCTCTCTGACAGAGTTCTTCAAATCTCTTCTTTTATCTTTCTCTCCTAATCTGGACGAGTACAACCCTGACGTCCCTGAGTGGAGACAGGATGTGGGGAGAGTAATTAAGAAGTCTCTGCTCCAAGTAAGTGTGAATTCCTTCCTTCTCTCGTCTCTTTTCTATCCACTCAGACGCTTCGGTGTTCGCCCTCGGGCTGTCCTGTGATTTGTTATCAAACAGGTGAGAGCGGCTCTACTTCCTCTTCCCTCCGCGAGGCAGCTTGATGAGCACTAATAACTTATTATAAGAAGTGGGAGCGATGAAATGCGTTCTTCGTAATTATCCTGGAATGAAGGAGATCTTAGCCATTACCGGGGCATAGGATGTGTGTAGTATCTGTGGAGGATAGCTAGTGCTGATATGACATACTTAACTGTGTTATTCTTCTACTTCATGTGGAGGTTTAGGCCTTTAGTGTGAGGCTTGTGGTCTCTCTATGTCTTCACCAACTCCACAGTGGATTTGACATGAGAGGCGACTCAGGCGAGCTAGGCTGAGAGCCAGTGGAGGGAGCTACTGTGATAGAGGTCAGGGTGAGGCTTTGTGAGGTATAAAGTGCACTTTGTCACCTGGGAGCCACATACTATGTTCATGTCAGTATAGTATAGCACCAGCCAATTTAATTGTGGTGAACTGAAGGGCTCCCTCAGTTATAGAAAGCTATAGATCTAGCTTGGTTATTAATTGCTATCCTCAATAGAGTGTTACACGTTTTGTTATACAACATTTTAGAACCTACAGTAGATCCATTATATGGTATATGGGTCTCAGGTCTCTATTGAGTTCATGAACACTAGTTCATGTATCATTATCTCCTCCATATACAGTTTAATCCTATCAATCCATCCCTCCTGTCACTCTTTCACCTTTTCTCTGAAAGGAAATCATATTAAGGCCTATTCATCCATGTACTTCTAGAGTTTACATAGGGTTCATAGCCTAGATATTGTGCAACAACCGCCATACAAAGTGTTGTTATAATTTTCTTCTTCATTTATTTGTATTTTTCTGCGGTTCGCGTTCAGTTCACCTTCAAGATGAAATATTCCAAGGTAAACGACCCCCCACAATAAAGCGACGATGAGGAGAAGGAGAAGGGGCATCAACATAAAAAGTCAGGGTCCATTTAACTGCAGTGTTGCCGTACTACAGTACAGCTCTATGGCTGACAATAGTGAGAGCCAGGAAGGGCTGCACTTTTGCTCCTTGTCTGATTCCAACCCACCGCCTAATAGAGGTTTGAATGGGGAGTTCAGTAATAGAGGCTATTTTAAGTTATTTTCAGAAGTCATTCCATCTCTGGTTTCTCCGGCTTCTTCTTTCCTCCCATCTGCGGAGCATGGAAGATGGCCGAAGGCTCCCTCTCATGTTCCAGACAGTGATTGTTTGCAAATTCATGTAATTTAGTATGTTTCGCGGAAGCCTCCCGCTGGTTTCACCGCCCCCTGTTATTGCACCTCTCAGGTTAACATGTCCTCTTTCTTCCCCAAGAGAGTGTACTTCTCCTGGGCATCCCTTTCTCGCTCTCGCCCCCCCCCCCCCCCCCCCCCCCCACCCCCTTCCTTTCCTAGGTAACGACTGTACTTTACTTCAATGAAATGATAGTTGGAGGTGAATCATCATAACCTATTTATTGCAAATGTGCTGGAAATAATGCACTATGAAGATAGAATAACCCAGTATTGTAATAGTTTATAGTCAAGTTGATGACGAATGAAAAACAGAATCATGATTGACCACTGTTTCATCTTATTTATTTAGCTTTGCATACAGTAAGAATGTGAGGAAGACGTTCCGAAAGCATTCGCTGTTAAAATATTAAAGCGACAATATACAGCCATATATTATATATATATATATATATATATATATATATCAGCCAATGAGTATGGGGGGTATAAATTACCATATAGCACACAGAGCCAGAAGGCTTTTTAGACTAATGAGGGATCGCAACAAGAACAAACATGGCCAGAGTATATTGATTTCTAAAGGCTATTGCATCCCATCCCCTTCTCTATCCCTCTCCCATTCTATGTCTCTTTCCCCTCATTGTGGGTCATTCCTTTTCTATCTATTTGTCCACTACCTTCCTACTAATAGTGATTTTTATGCTTGATAAATGATGTGTTTCAAGTGTATTTGACTCGCCGACTACGCCACTTCATTGTCCGCCGATAGCCCCATAGAGAACCCATAAAAACATTGGTGGCTTTTAAAATGGACACTGATTGCCGGTTGGAACTCCCTGCCTCGCTGGTTATCTGGATGAAGGCCATTATAAACAAAAACATGAAATATTAGCTATTTTGAAGGCATTGGAAACAGTTGTTTGGCAATACATACTTCTCCCACACAAGGCAAACCCTTCCATTACACCATAGCCTGTTGTAAACAGTATGTTTATGTTATATTACTTTTTCTAAAGTGTACCATATTAAACGGCACACACATTGATGTCAGACATGTACCTACCCAATGATCCACATTGATGTCAGACATGTACCTACCCAATGATCCACATTGATGTCAGACATGTACCTACCCAATGATCCACATTGATGTCAGACATGTACCTACCCAATGATCCACATTGATGTCAGACATGTACCTACCCAATGATCCACATTGATGTCAGACATGTACCTACCCAATGATCCACATTGATGTCAGACATGTACCTACCCAATGATCCACATTGATGTCAGACATGTACCTACCCCAATGATCCACATTGATGTCAGACATGTACCTACCCCAATGATCCACATTGATGTCAGACATGTACCTACCCCAATGATCCACATTGATGTCAGACATGTACCTACCCAATGATCCACATTGATGTCAGACATGTACCTACCCCAATGATCCACATTGATGTCAGACATGTACCTACCCAATGATCCACATTGATGTCATACATGTACCTACCCCAATGATCCACATTGATGTCATACATGTACCTACCCCAATGATCCACATTGATGTCAGATATGTACCTACCCAATGATCCACATTGATGTCATACATGTACCTACCCCAATGATCCACATTGATGTCAGACATGTACCTACCCCAATGATCCACATTGATGTCCAACATGTACCTACCCCAATGATCCACCTTGATGTCAGACATGTACCTACCCCAATGATCCATATTGATGTCAGATATGTACCTACCCAATGATCCACATTGATGTCAGACATGTACCTACCCAATGATCCACATTGATGTCAGACATGTACCTACCCCAATGATCCACATTGATGTCCAACATGTACCTACCCCAATGATCCACCTTGATGTCAGACATGTACCTACCCCAATGATCCATATTGATGTCAGATATGTACCTACCCAATGATCCACATTGATGTCAGACATGTACCTACCCAATGATCCACATTGATGTCATACATGTACCTACCCCAATGATCCACATTGATGTCAGACATGTACCTACCCCAATGATCCACATTGATGTCATACATGTACCTACCCCAGTGATCCACATTGATGTCATACATGTACCTAACCCAATGATCTGTTGCTCATGACTGGGATGAATGCAGGAGCAGATTTCAGGAGCAGGACAAGACACTCACTTAGTGACTGATGACTGACATAAGGGCATGTACGTGATAGGCCTATCTGGCTTATATGGTTATGACGGCCATAACGCTTCTTGACAGTGTCATAAAGTGTATTTTCTTAGTCCAAGTAAAGTGACAAAGGATGGTCATAATGCTTCATGACACTGTGTATTTTCCACAAGTTATTCAAAATACAATGACACATGACTTTAAACACCAGAGGATATATCTCTAAATTGTATTATTTATTCAAATGTGTTTTTTCCCTGCCAAGAAGCTTTCTTTCCCCTGGATGCAGCAGATGCATTACTTTCTCTGAAACATAAGTAAAGAACAGAAATCAGAATAGAGTATGCTACAATGCAGTGACACCTTTAAAGAAAGCAAAACAATTCAACTTCGTACAAAATAAACTGTATTACGGCAATATCAAACACTTTCACACATTCTCAATTACATTACAATCCCGTTTTCTCAATATTTTCATAACATAGCTAAAGATAGCTCTCAACTATTCATGTAGCAAGCTACTTCACAGTTAGCTACCATCTAGTTAGTGTTTGATTAGCTAAGGTTAGCTGCCCTATCACTAAAGATGGTCGTGTTCAAAACAACTTATTACACCTATGCATTGAGGCAACAACAGTACATCCTATTCACTCTATAGTGCTAATTGTATAAATGAATTATAGAAGACAACTAACAAAAACTAGCTAGCTATGGTAGGCTAGCTAACGTTAGCGGTTAGCATGCGACAGTTAGATACACATTTCATAAAACATAATCTCCTAATATACATATCATTAGCGTTGTTTATGTACTCATGTAAATACACTTAATATGAATCATCGTTTGTAAAAACAATTTAAGAGCCAAAATGTTGACGAAAATACATTTGTTTGTAATGGTAATAATATAAGCCAGATAGGCCTATCATGTACATGAAATGTTATATAACAAACTATTTAGTAGTAGAATGGATTGGTTTGCCTTGTGTGGTAGGTTTTCTGGACTTTGACACTGTTACATAGATGTCATAACCAGCCATAATATAATGCAATATATGTCACAACATGTCTAAATATATGTGTCATGACAGTGTTATGACAATATGGTCATAACACAGTATGGTCCATTGTCAACAGGTGTCAGACATTCCAGAGGATCAGCTATTGGTTGCAGTGTTTTCAGGTGTGCCAACGGCCGCTGAGCTCTTCCTGTTACCACACAAGAACCAATCAGAGGGTAGGAAAAAGAGTGAGGAGGAGCTAGAGCAGGTAGATTAGACATTTTGAGTGTCATGTAATTCTTTCATGGCATGTATGACAAATTGTTTCCAATCCTTCGTACCAATTCACACAAAAGGATTATTGCATTGTCATGGCTAAAATGACACATACATTGATTCTACACGCCGAGTCCGACAGTTAAGACAATTGAAACAATGTAGTGGGTGTCATGACAAGATGGCAAATATTATTTAATTATGCCGTGTGTGTGAATTGAAAGAGCTGTAACAATTGTTTGACTAAATGATGCTTCTTTCATATCCTTCAACAGATCTCTGAGATACTTGCTAGCGCTCTGAACCAGAATCTGGTGGAGTTCGAGCTAAAGCCAGGAGCAAGGGTAATCGTTTACATCACACAGCTAACTCTGGGTAAGGAAAGAAGTTAGTATCAAGACAATTAGATAAATTAACTGTATGTACTTGCATGAGAAATCATTATTATGATGTCATAAAGGCAATATAATTTGCTGGAGATCATTTCTTAATAAGCTATATAAGGATTGCAAAAACCAAGTACATTTTTTGTTCTGTATTTAAATGCATTATATGTTTGTCACCATCCTGTAGCATTGTCAGGGTCACTAAAAGCACTAGCACTTTATCTGATCTGTTTGATTATTTATTATATTCATTCATTGGTATCTGTTTTCTTATTTTATATGTTCTGTTTGTATTGTATATGTCATGTCTGAAGATGTGTTGTCATTCTTGTCCAATACTGTCTTGTATTGTCTTGTGTGAGCCAAATCACCAAAATGAATTCCAGGCGAATTGTGTCGTTTTGGCAAAATAAAGACTTGATCCTTGATCCTGGGTGTATAAAGATTGGAGGAGGACATGGGAGTAAAGGGAGGATGTTTTATTTTATTTAATATCTGCCATCAAGACGCCCAACATCTGTTCACTGTCTTTTACAGCCATCCAACCACAAAATGAGTGTTACACTGAGTATAATTATGTTGATTATTTAGTCCTTGAGAAAAGGAAAAAAAATAGATGTTTGGTTAATAATGCAGAGATCAGAATCCCCTAAAAATAATCAACAATATTACAGCAGTTTGAGTGTTGGCTCGAAATGAGATAAACACATAACTACTCTTGGCAGCAATTAAAATGCATTGCCAGCGTCCAACTAAAAACAACACAAAACTTCCTTCACAATGGAAAAGATTCTCAGTTGAGAGTATTGAATGGTTACAGATCTGTAGTCCAGCCTCCTTATGGATACAGAGCAGTAGTCCAGCCTCCTTATGGATACAGAGCAGTAGTCCAGCCTCCTTATGGATACAGAGCAGTAGTCCAGCCTCCTTATGGATACAGAGTAGTAGTCTAGTCTCCTTATGGATACAGAGCAGTAGTCCAGCCTCCTTATGGATACAGAGCAGTAGTCCAGACTCCTTATGGATACAGAGAAGAAGTCCAGCCTCCTTATGGATACAGAGCAGTAATCCAGCCTCCTTATGGATACAGAGCAGTAGTCCAGCCTCCTTGTGGATACAGAGCAGTAGTCCAGCCTCCTTATGGATACAGAGCAGTAGTCCAGCCTCCTTATGGATACAGAGCAGTAGTCCAGCCTCCTTATGGATACAGAGCAGTAGTCCAGCCTCCTTATGGATACAGAGAAGTAGTCCAGCCTCCTTATGGATACAGAAAAGTAGTCCAGCCTCCTTATGGATACAGAGCAGTAGTCCAGCCTCCTTATGGATACAGAGAAGTAGTCCAGACTCCTTATGGATACAGAGCAGTAGTCCAGCCTCCTAATGGATACAGAGCAGTAGTCCAGACTCCTTATGGATACAGAGAAGAAGTCCAGCCTCCTTATGGATACAGAGTAGTAGTCTAGTCTCCTTATGGATACAGAGCAGTAGTCCAGCCTCCTTATGGATACAGAGTAGTAGTCTAGCCTCCTTATGGATACAGAGTAGTAGTCCAGCCTCCTTCTATATAATCCTACTACACCAGACTTACTGAACCAGCTGGGTCCATAAGGAAGGGTTGAGGGCTAAAGTGCCTTATAGAAAAACCACATGATTTCACATGAAATTTCACTTGTGTTTTAGGAACACTTCACTTGTGTTGAAGACGGGATTGCTCAAAGCTCTCTGGTTATAGATGGTGGTGGCTGAAGACTTGACAGGTCTAAGAGTACATATTTGGAAGGTTCTATTAGCCACATAATCCCAGTGAGAACATATAGCCTTGAGCTGGCTGTCTGTGGCTTAAAGGCTAGGTATACACAAGCAGGTCGGCGAGTGCTGGACCATAAAGTGTGTGTCTGTGTCAAGGGTGGGGTGCTTGTGTGTGTGGTTGTGTGTATGTCTCACCTTAGAAAAGGTGTGAAGAGCCTTCAAGCTGCTTCAGAAAGGTCATCGACATCACAGGCCGCCTCTCAGAGCTGGGGCTAGAAAAAATACAAAGTAGAAAATATACTGTGCACTACCTTTTGATAATATATATTAATACGCATTTAAAGTCAGTGTAACACCCCAGAGAGAGGGTGAGATGGAGGTGTTGAATTGTATAATCAGCATCACATACTTCCAGTTTATTCCACAGTAAGTGTTGATGTGTTGCACTTTATTTGTGACAGTTTTCGTTGTAAAAAGCTCATTTTTACTATCATTTAGCGTTTACCTCAGAATATGAATGTTGCTATGCTTGTTTTAAGCAGATGGCTTCCAGTTGGAGAAAAGGCAACCATTTAGAAATAGCAATTTCACGCTATCACAGTCTTTTAAATTTAGGATATTAGAAACAGGGCAGGTTCTCATAATGCACGTGGATCTACCCATATTCCATAGACGGATTAATTTACGGTTGCATAAATTTGGCGGCGGAGTGGCCCAGCTCTGTTGTTTTGTGCATAGACTACAACATCACACAAATAATACTAAATAAATGCAATTTGTTGCTATATACGGGCCACTGGAAGAAAATTGTTTTTTTGTCAATTATCAGAATTCAGGATAAGACCCAGATGCAGACAGTTTGAAACACAGATGTTTATTACAAAACAGAGCAGGCAGAGGTCAGAACCGGGAGGACTAGAAAACAGCAACTAAAAAAACTAAAAAACGCTGGTAAGACTTGACGGGACAAGACGAACTGGCAACAGACCAACAGAAAAAGAAGGTATAAATACATAATGGATAATGGGGAAAATGGAAAAGACACCTGGTGAGAGGTGGAGACAAGCAGAAGACCTGCGAAACAGATCAGGGTGTGACAACAATGTTGTGACTCCAATACTTTATTGTTCTCTGTGGTCATGTATGATACATTTTTGTTGTTAACAAATTGATTCAAGTAAAGCATGTGCTTTGACTGTATGTGGCCATACTGTAACAGAGTATTGTAACTCAAAATACTCTGTATATCTCAACTGTACTCCATGGTTGTTATTGGTGATACAGTACAGTATAGGATAAATATTGGCAATGAAGCAAGAAAATCTCCAAGGCATTCCCAGATTAGCCTTTATTGTGTTACTATGTTCTAGTTATGTTTAACGTTCTTCTTCCTCTACCCTCTGTTACAGCACCCTTGGTGGATTCCAGCCCGAGACACAGCAGTTCAGCCATGCTGATGCTCCTATCAGTAGTTTTCCTGGGTTTAGCAGTGTTTCTCATCTATAAATTCAAGAGGTATGTACAGAACTGTGTGATTAAATCTTTAAACACTGTATCGCAGCACTGCTCTAATCACCTGCCATCATCATTAATAATGCATATTATGATAATATGCTAGATTAGTAGGGCCTGCTTCAAACTAATGAGGTTCCTTCTAAATATATTTTCAAATTTCCTTTATACTGTAGATGTAGTCAACAGATTAAAAGTGATTTGGATTCATGAGGCACTTGTGAATCAGTGATGTTTTGCTAAGAAAACTATCATTAAATTGTTTAATACGCTGTTACCATACTTTGGCTGTTAGTAGATTAATTATTAAAATGATTCTCATGGAAAAGTCTGCGGAAAATGGATCAATTATGGATATGGAATTCCTGTATTTATTTAAACAGAACAGATTTATTGAAATGTCACACATGACAAAGCGAAACAATTAAATAACAAAATGACTTGTAATGTGAAATAAATTGAAGTACGAGTGGATGAAACATATTACTAATCATAAATATCAATGAGGAAAGGTTTTTCAGAGATTATGCTAAATGTAAATAGATTAGGATTACAGTTTTATATCACTACTAGACTGATGTCTTATGGGGATTTAATGATGGCTAGATGAAGATGTTCTTGGTTAGATATCTAGTGGCTTCATCATAATAACATGTCCAGGAGTTAACTTATTCTTGTCAACATGCCTGAACAAAAAGTGTAATATACATCTTAGAGAAATGCTGCCAACGTGACAGACCATCATTGAATAGTCATTCCCTCTTTTAACATGGCTGTTGTCTCTTTACATTCACCAATCTGCAGAAAAATACCCTGGATTAACATATATTCTGAGGTGAACCAGGAGAAAGAGCAGGAGATGATCGGTTCAGTCAGCCAGAGCGACACTACGCCTAAAATCACCCTCAGTGAGTTCTCTACGCCCAAAGAAGTCTTGGAGAAGGAGATGGACGCCAGGGTTAAACGTAAGATACATACTTAGTCTGATAAATTGTTGTTTATTGTGTTATTAGCAAGTTGCTGATTTGGTGACTTTGAACTTGTTTAGAAATATCCACCAATATTAAACATACATTGTCCTAATTGTATGGGACTAGAACACATATGGGTCATATCTCCATAGACAAGGTAAAGGATTTCACCTACTTCTCCTTGGCCCTGGATGAGAGCAGTGATGCACGTGACACGGTGCAGTTGTTGATATTCTTACAAGTCATAACCCCAGACACAAACGTAAGATGGCTGAGTTTGGGGAAGGTGCTTAAAAGGGTGTGGGACCTGAAGTGGGAGATTGCTGAGTTTTTCCAAATGAAAGGAAAATATGTGGATTTCCCTCAACTGCAAGATAAAGAATGGTTGGCTGATTTTGCATTCACCGTGGACATCATGGCCTTCATGATTGAACTGAATTCCAAACTACAAGGGAAGGGCCTTTTTGCGCATCAGATGTACAGCCTTATCAAAGCCTTCAATGGAAAATTACTCTTCCTTACCCGCCAAGTAGAAGCCAACAATCTCACCCACCTTCCGACACTACTAGTCTGTTCCTTATCAGATGACCAGCGGGAGAAGTATACATCGCTGCTGCATGCTTTGAACGGTGAGTTTGTACTGTTTGGGTCAACCTATGTATGTGAACAGACATTTTCAGTGATGAAGTATAACAAGTCATGTCCAATCAATTGAATTTACCACAGGTGGACCCCAATAAAGTTGTAGAAACATCTCAAGGATGATCAGTGGGAACAGGATGCACCTGAGCTCAATTTCGAGTCTCATAGCAACGGGTCTGAATACTTATGTAAATAAGTAAATAATAAATCATTTTAAATTTTGAGGGGCAAAAATGTCTAAAAAACTGTTTTTGATTTGTCATTATAGGATATTGTGTGTAGATTGATGAGGGAAAAAGTGTTCTAATCCATTTTAGAATCAGGCTGTAACATAGCAAAATGTGGAAAAAGTTAAGGGTTCTGAATACTTTCCGAAGGCACTGTATATTTACTTTCCACATGCTTGTAGTAAAAGTACAAAGAGAAACCAACTGTTTCCTCCACTAAACTGCTGTGCAATGCTGTCCTCCAAAAGCTGTCATCAGCAGGAGTAGTAGCAGGAGCTCCAGTCAGCCAGCCAGCGGCTCAAAGGCACACACATGTCCCTGTCAGCAGGTGTAGCCAGTCTGGCGGTAAGCGGAGATAGGTGGATGATTAAGCATCAAATGCACCAGGCCGAGCTATCCCACAATGCCGTGCCTGGAGTCATCACGTAACGACACAGAGAGTGAGAGGACAGAAGGACAGGGATGTTTAGAGAATGTTGCACAAGTGTATCACAGTGATAGTCTACCTAAGTGTGTTCAGTAGTAAAGGAAAGAGGTGGAGCTTCTGTATCTGTATTCCCTCGTTACATTGTAACAAGAGTGGTGTTACATTCTAATTAGAGTGTTATAGCAGTTGTCATAGCAAGTTGTTGCTGTAGTAACAACTAACGTTTTTATGGTGCATGAAACTCCATCCACAGAGGCAGTTATTTTCCGCTCTGGTTCCATTCTCCCTGACACGACGTACCAAAGCAATGCTTTGTTTTGTTGAACGATAATTGCATCATCCTCACTCATCTCACTGTCCCTATTTTGATGTTCTCAATGTCACGGCGGCTTTGTTCAAATACTTATTAAAAAAGAAAGATTACTGTAATGACAGATAACAGAATATGAAAGTGTTTTTTCTTTGTGTCATCTCTGCCACCACCAGTTCCTAAGGCGACTCCTCCACTGTCTCCACTTCCAGACAAAGGTGAACTAGCTGAGCTAGAAGGTCACTGAGAGTTCATCCAAATGTATAATTTTATTTCTCCTGAATTTCTTCGGAAATACATTCCTTTGTCATGTAAGGCCAGTATAACGGTGGAGTATAACCATTCATCCTAGGAGCGGGAAACATGCCTTGGCATTTTAGCCTTTGTAGTCGATCATTCAACAGTGCTAAATTCTTCAGACATCCTTCAGAGGCAAGACCTATTTTGAAAATATTTCTGTACTGCTGCAGGTTTGTAGGGAAAGTAATTGGGTTTTGTAACATTTGTTACAGTTTGTGTGAATATTTATTGGTGTAGATAGTCACCTCTTAAAACCTGAAAAGGGACAACTTCTAAATGGTATGCAACGATAACAGCAAAAAACAAATCACACTTTTTAGTAACCACTTTGTCGGCTTGTTACAATTCATCAATCGTGAAGGATTTGACAACTATCTACTTTGTTAGATCAGATTTGTTGAATGTGCGCCAATCCCCACGGTCTGAGTTCCATTGACCTCCTTACCACATTTATTATGATTCTAAGGGCAGACCATTGTAATACTCTTCATTGCACAAAACCTACAAACGCATGCATCATCAGTACGGTTCTGTTTCATCTTTATTTCAATATTTCTACTGTAAAGAAACTGTCATTTTGAAATTGTTTCAAATAAATGTATTTTTCTACATCAAAGCATTTCTCTCTGTGTAATGGAATTATTAAAACTCTGAGAAGGGTAATAGGAGGTGATCCTACTGCATATTAAACTGACATTATTATTGATATAACCCACTGCATATTAAACTGACATTATTATTGATATATCCCACTGCATATTAAACTGACATTATTATTGATATAACCCACTGCATATTAAACTGACATTATTATTGATATAACCCACTGCATATTAAACTGACATTATTATTGATATATCCCACTGCATATTAAACTGACATTATTATTGATATAACCCACTGCATATTAAACTGACATTATTATTGATATAACCCACTGCATATTAAACTGACATTATTATTGATATAACCCACTGCATATTAAACTGACATTATTATTGATATAACCCACTGCATATTAAACTGACATTATTATTGATATAACCCACTGCATATTAAACTGACATTATTATTGATATAACCCACTGCATATTAAACTGACATTATTATTGATATAACCCACTGCATATTAAACTGACATTATTATTGATATAACCCACTGCATATTAAACTGACATTATTATTGATATAACCCACTGCATATTAAACTGACATTATTATTGATATAACCCACTGCATATTAAACTGACATTATTATTGATATATCCCACTGCATATTAAACTGACATTATTATTGATATATCCTACGCGTTACTGTGTGTGTGTGCATATGTGTTTCGATCCTCTCTCTCTCTCTCTCTCTCTCTCTCTCTCTCTCTCTCTCTCTCTCTCTCTCTCTCTCTCTCTCTCTCTCTCTCTCTCTCTCTCTCTCTCACTTGCTGTCTCGACCCCTGAATGTTCATCTGACATTTACTCCTAAGGTGCTGACCAGTTGCACCCTCTATAACCACTGTGAATATTATTTGTCCCTGCTGGTCATCTATGAACGTTTGAACATCTTGAAGAACAATCGAGCCTTTATGACCATATACTCTTATAATCTCCAACCGGCACAGCCAGAAGAGGAGCCACCCCTCAGAGCCTGGTTCCTCTCTAGGTTCCTGCCTTTCTAGAGAGTTTTTCCTAGCCACTGTGCTTCCACATCTACATTGTTTGCTCTTTGGGGGTTTTAGGCTGGCTAACTGTATAAGCACATAGTGAAAACTAAGCACAATGTAAAAAGGCCTTTATAAATTAATATGACTGATTGATTTGCACGTTACCTTAAGTGTACATTTATTAATGTGTAACTAAATAGTAATACATATGTTTACAACATAGTAGTTACATGTAATTACTATGTAAATGCTATGTAATTACACTGTAATAAGGGTTTAGCGATACAAGTTATTACACAAGTGGAACAAGGACTACATGTAATTACAAATTAGCTTGTCGGAGGTTATTACACATGTGTAATTACTCATTATTTATGTATATGTGTTTAAGATGCCTTGTTCCAAATGTAACTAAGACGTTCTGTAATTACACTTGTGCAGTCTCCAGTGTAGCACCATGTTAACAATGCATTCTATTATATAACCTGGTTACATGTACCTACATAAGTCACTACCACCAGAATGAGCCAGGCTAGGAGTTGTCTTATTTCCATATTATTTGGCTTAAAGGATGTACTGAATTAAATGTAAGAGCTATGTATTTACAATGGATATGCATGTAACTACAGTCGTATGAAAAAGTTTGGGCACCCCTGACAATTTCCATGATTTCCATTTATAAATAATTGGGTGTTTGGATCAGCAATTTCATTTTGATCTATCAAATAACTGATGCACAGTAATATTTCAGTAGTGAAATTAGGTTTATTGGATTAACAGAAAATGTGCAATATGCATCAAAACAAAATTAGACAGGTGCATAAATTTGGGCACCCCAACAGAAAAATCACATCAATATTTAGTAGAGCCTCCTTTTGCTAAAATAACAGCCTCTAGACGCTTCCTATAGCATCTAATGAGTGTCTGGATTCTGGATGAAGGTATTTTGGACCATTCCTCCTTACAAAACATCTCCAGTTCAGTTAGGTTTGATGGTTGCCGAGCAGAGACAGCCCGCTTCAAATCATCCCACAGATTCTCAATGATATTCAGGTCTGGGGACTGGGATGGCCATTCCAGAACAATGTACTTGTTCCTCAGCATAAATGCCTGGGTAGATTTTGAGCAGTGTTTTGGGTCGTTGATTCCCAGTACCGGCACTGGCCACACAGCCCCACAGCAGGATGGAAGCAAGTGTTTTTCTTGGAACGCTGTGTTCTTTTGCCGCCATGCATAACGCCCCTTGTTATGACCAAATAACTCAATCTTTGTTTCATCAGTCCACAGCACCGTATTCCAAAATGAAGCTGGCTTGTCCAAATGTGCGTTTGCATATCTCAAGCGACTCTGTTTGTGGCATGTGTGCAGAAAAGGCTTCTTCCGCATCACTCTTCCGTACAGCTTCTCCTTGTGCAAAGTGCGCTGAATTGTTGAACGATGCACAGTGACACCATCTGCAGCAAGATGATGTTGTAGGTCTTTGGAGGTGGTCTGTGGGCTGTTTTTGACCGTTCTCAACATCCTTCGCCTTTGCCTCTCCAATATTTTACTTGGCCTGCCACTTCTGGCCTTAACAAGAACTGTGCCTGTGGTCTTCCATTTCCTCACTATGTTCCTCACAGTGGACACTGACAGCTTACATCTCTGCAATAGCTTTTTGTAGCCTTCCCCTAAACCATAATGTTGAACAATCTTTGTTTTCAGGTCATTTGAGAGTTGTTTTGAGGCCCCCATGTTGCCACTCTTCAGAGGAGAGTCAAAGAGAAAAACAACTTGCAATTGGCCACCTTAAAAACCTTTTCTCAAGATTGGATGCACTTGTCTATGAAGTTCAAGGCTTAATGAGCTCACCAAACCAATTGTGTGTTCCAATTAATCAGTGCTAAGTAGTTACCGGTATTCAAATATTGCTACACTAAAAATCTTTGTCTGGACAATACCCCAGTACTCAGGTTTTATTAGAAAATGAATGGCATGCCACTGTGATCATTTTCTGTGACGACAGAGTAAATTATTATGCAGCCTCAGAGGGGTGCCCAAACTTTTTCATACGACTGTATAAAGTACCTACCCAGGAGCAAGCAACTTAATGTAAAGTGAAACAAATAATGGTATAAGCTTTGTAAATATTAGGTTCCTGACTTTGAAAAGGGATTGATGGGTTTATTTCTCTGCCTTCAAAGGTGTAATGTTGTTCAAAATAATATCATGTATAATGTTAATGTAGGTACTCATGAGTAAGCAGCTTCAAGTAAAGTGAAACACAGAAGGGTAAACCTTTTTATTACAATCATTGGGAAAATGGACTTCAGTGTAGAATAACTGTTGTTACAGCATCTATAAGTCTAATTACAATGTACATTCAATGCAATTACAATTTCACAGGATATATCTAAATGTCAATTGCTACAATGTTGTTATAAAGAAAAGTATCGTAACTACAATGTTTCAACACAGGAAGAAGCAAATTCATGTAATATAAAGGCATAACCTACAGTTTTCATGTAGGTTATGTGTAGGTTTTCATGTAGGTTTTTCATGAGTACCTACATTATACATTATACTATTTTGAACAACATTACACCTTTGAAGCTACAGCTGACAGAGTCCTAGCCTGGCTCATTCTGGAGGTAGTGACTTATGTAGGTACCTGGTTACATGTTATATAATAGGATGCATTGTTAACATGGTGCTACACTGGAGACTGCACAAGTGTAATTACAGAACGTCTTAGTTACATTTGGAACAAGACGTCTTGTAATTACGTATAACGGTCTCCACTTGTGTAATAACCTATACCGTTAAACCCTTATTACAGTGTAATTACATGTAACTACTATGTTATAAATACATTTATTACTATTTAGTTACATATTAATTAATGTACACTTAAGGTAAAGTGTTACCGACTAGGTAGATGCATGGTCTCGGTAGCCAATTATCTGTAATTGTGGAGAGTCATTTATCATGTACAGGCTATAGGAAGAGAAGTAATACCAGTCTGTAGTGTTATTATTATTAATGAGAGGTTTTAAACTGACCATGTTCTCAGATCGTAGGCCATTGTGTAACGGTAGCTGTAGGAATCACGGGGAAATCATGTATGATTACAGTACGTACTGTATATTCTCAGAATCAACATCCATAAAGTGAAATGGAGCTGAATGGAAAGAACTAACATACCTTGATGGAACCCTCAGTCTAATTACAGGATATATACTGCATGACTTGTTGCTCTTAGATGTCTCACTCATACTAAATTCGTAAACATGGGCATCCTCATAGATATCATCCTGACTAACTTGCCCTCCAAATACACCTCCTCTGTTTTCAACCAGGATCTCAGCGATCACTGCCTCATTGCCTGCGTCCGTAATGGGTCCGCGGTCAAGCGACCACCCCTTATCACTGTCAAACGCTCCCTAAAACACTTCAGCGAGCAGGCCTTTCTAATCGATCTGGCCCGGGTATCCTGGAAGGATATTGACTTCATCCCGTCAGAAGAGGATGCCTGGCTGTTCTTTAAAAGTGCTTTCCTCACCATCTTAAATAAGCATGCCCCATTCAAAACATTTGGAACTAAGAACAGATATAGCCCTTGGTTCACTCCAGACTTGACTGCCCTTGACCAGCACAAAAACATCCTGTGGCGTACTGCATTGGCATCGAATAGCCGACGCGATATGCAACTTTTCAGGGAAGTTAGGAACCAATATTCACAGTCAGTTAGAAAAGCAAAGGCTAGCTTTTTCAAACAGAAATTTGCATCCTGTAGTACTAATTCCCAAAGGTTCTGGGACACTGTAAAGTCAATGGAGAATAAGAGCACCTCCTCCCAGTTGCCCACTGCACTGAGGCTAGGAAACACTGTCACCACCGACAAATTTACGATAAACGAAAATTGCAATAAGCATTTTGCTACAGCTGGCCATACTTTCCACCTGGCTAACCCTACCCCAGCCAACAGCTCTGCACCCCCCGCAGCAACTTGCCCAAGCCCCCCACCCCCTGCTTCTCCTTCACCCAAATCCAGATAGCTGATGTTCTGAAAGATCTTCTGGGCTAGACAATCTGGACCCTTTCTTTCTAAAGTTATCAGCCGAAATTGTTGCAACCCCTATTACTAACCTGTTCAACCTCTCTTTCGTATCGTCTGAGATCCCTAGAGATTGGAAAGCTGCCGCGGTCATCCCCCTCTTCAAAGGAGGAGACACGTTAGACCCAAACTGTTACAGACCTTTATCCATCCTGCCCTGCCTTTCTAAAGTCTTCGAAAGCCAAGTTAACAAACAGATCACTGACCACTTCGAATCCCACCGTACCATCTCTGCTATGCAATCTGGTTTCCGAGCTGGTCATGGGTGCACCTCAGCCACGCTCAAGGCACTAAACAATATCATAACCGCCATAGATAAAAGACAGTACTGTGCAGCCGTCTTCATCGACCTGGCCAAGGCTTTCAACTCTGTAAATCACTGCATTCTTATTGGAAGACTCAACAGCCTTGGTTTCTCAAATTACTGCCTTGCCTGGTTCTCCAACTACTTCTCAGATAGAGTTCAGTGTGTCAAATCGGAGGGCCTGTTGTCCGGTCCTCTGGCAGTCTCTATGGGGGTGCCACAGGGTTCGATTCTTGGGCCGACTCTATTCTCTATATATATCAATGATGTCGCTCTCGCGGCTGGTGACTCTCTGATCCATCTCTACGCAGACGACACTATTCTGTATACATCTGGCCCCTCTTTGGACACTGTGTTAACAAACCTCCAAACGAGCTTCAATGCCATAAAACACTCCTTCCGTGGCCTATCACAGTGCCGTAGGTTTTGTTACCAAAGCCCCATATACTAACCACCACTGCGACCTCTACGCTTTCGTTGGCTGGCCCTCACTAAATATTCATCAACAAACCCACTGGCTCCAGGTCATCTGGAGTGAAACTGATAAACATGATCAAATTACATAATATCTTTAGTCCAAGGATTTGCATTTAAAGATAATTTCATGACAATTAAATTATTTATTTGCAGTGAAAAACTGCTTTGTGAAAGGTATTAGCACAAATCTTAAAAGAAAGAGTATGAAAGGGGAAACTGTAGTCTGCTTCAACTACAAAAGGCCTTCATCTGCTCTCTCACCCTCCTCTCTTTTCTCTCTTTTACACTCAAGGTGGTCAGCACTCCATGTTTGTTGACAGATTTGGGCTATGCCCCCTTACCTCGCCCTTTCCCTAGTTTCACACCCGGTGCCCAATAGGTGTGAACAGGGAAGAGGCCGGGGCAGCGAGGGGTTGAGTGGTGAGATGACTCAGGGACTTGGAGGTTGTAGACAGAGAAAAAACACTGTGGCTGCCACATATTCATAGGGGATTACAGCTTGGTCTCATTTTAAGTACATCCTAACAGGAATGAGTCCTGACCCTCTGGTCTATCTGCATATGGTTGGGAAGCTGACTTGAATAAACAAAATCTTAGAATTCAGATTTCTGAGTCTGACTTGTACATCTAGCTTTGTTGTATATCAACTTACCTGGTAAATTAAGGGTTTAGTACCTTCATGGCACTTTGTCACCAGGTAGTTCAGCCTGAGTACCATAACTATGGGATGCCAATGTCTCAACTGTGAACACACACTGTGCTCCAGCTCTTGTCAGAACATCCCTTGACAACAACCTGCTAAATACAGTCATTCATGACATTACAAACCAAAACACGCATTTGGCCGCTCCCAATAACACATTCTCTGAAATAAACAAGACAAAGCTGGAGTCAAAGGTCATAAAAGGTAGAAGTGAAAACCCAATAACAATTTTGTACCTACAAAGACCCCCACTGGAACGAAAGCATCAGTTGTTTCTCTAATCAAACGGCTTCCAAGCAGGAAAACGGCATTCCACTGACACTGACAACTGTCACTCTCCACAGCTGCAGTGTTGAAGCCCCACCTTGTGAAATCACATCCATAGAAATATGATTACTAGAACTACAAGTCAATGTTCTGTGATGGAGAGGCCGACAGACATATTGAGTGTACACATGCCAGTAATTATATTTCTATGTTCAGATTGTGGACGACCAGTGGTTGAAACTCAACAAATTTTATTGGTAATAACTGATGTCTTTAGCCATAGAAATAGATTTTATTGAAAATTGCCTACAGGAAAAAGATTTGCTATGTCATCATATTTACAGTCAGAAATATTAGCCAAGAAATGGTGTTAGTTCTCACCCATCAGAAACCCAGTAGTCAGTCAAAAGGAGAGCAGAGGGCAAGACTAGCGTACAGACATTTGTGAATGTTGCAAACGTATGGAAATAATGTGATTTCGATGTTGCACAATGTAGACAAAGTAGCTGACAATATGTCTGACAAATCCTTGTAACAAGGAATGGCAAATGTGTGTCTTAAAAGCCTTCATCCCCAGTTATCCAGGAGGAGGGTAGACCACCCCTGTGTTATGGTAAGTAGGATACCATTGAATGCTATTCATCATTCCCACTAGTGTCATAGGTTGAATACATACAGTACATATCAAACGTACAGCACATGTAGTGCAGTACTATCTGACAAACCTCTCAGAGCACCCGTGAGAAGACCCTACCACTCACTGCAAACATGTTACCTCTCATTTTCCCTTTCACACAATTAAAACATCCAAAGAAGATGTTTATCTTCCCTGCGTCTTAATACAAGTCTCCTTCCTCCTTTTGAAGTAGGTACTAACCTTTAGAAGGGCCGGTCGCTCTTTCTCCAACTTGATTAATGAATCACCTTGTAAAATATGGGTGGCACACTATTGACGAAATGGAAATGGGAATGCTGACCCAGAAAGCATCGCTCATCTCCAAGATTAATTAACAATTTGAGCCCCCGTGTCCCCCTTATCAGTATTTCCTCGACTATAACTCAAAGCACTAATTCATTTTCATTAAAGGACTTTTTATCACACGGAATTATCACTGATGACATTTTTTTTTTTTACCTCTTTCTCACTAGTGAAGAGCATTGGAAATGTGGTTGTGGGAAATAACTGAATCTTCACAATAATGTGCTGCGAAGTAGATGGTGAAATGCTTTACAACTTTTAATGGACTGAGTTATACCGCCATGCATCTAAATTATGAAAACAATTCAAAAGATGTATATATTTATAGAATGAATATATTTAGCAAGACATCACGCATCAGTGGGATATTTTATATTATAGATGAAATGTATAGATACAGTATTCACACCTCTTGCCTTTTCCACATGTTGTTGTGTTACAAAGTGTGTTTCAAAGTGTAATAAAACATTTGTAAAAAAAAATATATATGAAAAAAACATGACACTAATATATCTTGATTAAATAAGCATTCAACCCTCTGAGTCAATACATGTTAGAATCACCTTTGGCAGTGATTACAGCTGTTAGTCTTTCCGGGTAAGTCTAAGATCCACACCTGGATTGTGCAACATTTGGCCATTCTTTTTTAGAAAATTCTTCAAGCTCTGTAAAAATTGGTTGTTGATAATTGCTAGACAACCATTTTCAGGTCCACCTCATCTACTGTCATAGATTTTCAAGCAGATTTAAGTCAAAACGGTAACCCAGCCACTCACCCACATTCACTGTCTTCTTGGTAAGCAGCTCCAGTGTATATTTTGCCTGTGCTTAGCTCCGTTCTGTTAATTTTTACTGTGTTCCTTTCACGAGGCTTTTGACAGAAATACCTGACAGGTGATAACGATGGCACATAAATGTAGAAGGAAAAAAACAGTAGATCTCTGCAGAGTTATTATTCAAACACAGATGACAAGCAGAAGCAAATGAGCTGTGAACGAGGGCAGCTGTCCCTGCTGTTGCATGGAGAACTCTGGACTTGGAGGATACAAGAGGTAGTATTAGTACACTTTAGACTAAGGCTTATGCTAAACTATTAAATACTTCTCACTGGAGGATTGTGTGTCGAGGTCGGGGAGGGTGAAGTGGCGGTGAGAGGGACTCGTTATTTTTTCTCAGATTTGACAGATGCCGTCCCGGAAATAGCTACACTCGTCTAGCTAAGAGAGACTTGATAGAGAAATTGAAAATGAAATAGTTTGTGACGTATCCATTCCAGAGATTCTGTTTGAGCCTGATAATGTTTGAAGAGTGAATATATATTTGTTTTGTTCTTATAGCTATTCATATGATTGTAAACAATGGAGAGCCCAACAATACTGTATACAGAACAGGAATGACTTTAAGCAAAGTAACCGAAAGACCCCTTTCACATAGTTAACCAGAATGTTGGGGTTATTAGAGAGCTGTCAGCTCAGCAAGGCCATACTCCAGTGTTTCCCAACCCTGGTCCTCAAGTACCCCAACAGTACACATTTTTATTGTAACCCTGGACAAGCACACCTGATTCAACTTGTCAACTAATCATCAAGCCCTCAATGAGTTGAAGGAGGTGTGTTTGTCAAGAGCTACAACAAAACTGTGTACTGTTGCTGTACTGGAGGACCAGGGTTAGAAAACAATGCCATACTCAATAGAACTGTTTAATAAGTAAATATCCCAAACCCCAGTGTCTGAGTGAACACTTAGTTCAATTAGGCTTCAACTCAGCCACTTCAGCCATTAAGAAATGAATAACTCTGCATTTAAACAGCATTGACTTTAATTCCAGTTATCGCCGTTCTGAGGTGAAATATAAACTAACAAAACCAACCTCCAGACTTCTGAAAGAGAATATTCATCACTAACTCACACCATTCGTTTGTCCAAATTATTATTTTTGCCAATACAGTAGTATTTTATCCAATGAACTCCAAAGTGCCCAAAGCGTTTTATAGTCTGTTTCTGGTCAATCAATTCCAGAAACAGTTCCATCTGTGAACCCTTTTTTGTAATTAATTGAACTGCCTCAGTAAGCTCCCGCGAGACACCGTTTTGTGCAGAATCAGAGAGGAAATCAAAGTTAATTGACCTTTAAACAGATATTTGAACCTTGCTGGTAAGCTTTTAAGCTTTTCCTAGCCCCGTCCTGCTGTTTTGTGTCAATTTACTTACAGACATAATAATCAGGGAAGGAAGTTGAAAACACGATACTGTTTTCCATCAAAAATCACATAAACAGGCTTTGAAAAACCACTCACATCTTTCAGAATCTTTCACCAATTGCTGAAATCATGATGTAACGTTGGTCCAATCATCTGGAGCTGGATACACTTTACAGCTGAGATCCATCCGCTGTTATAGATGCATCATCCACTGTTATAGACCCATCCGCTGTTATAGACGCATCATCCACTGTTATAGACGCATCATCCACTGTTATAGACCCATCCACTGTTATAAACCCATCCACTGTTATAGACCCATCCACTGTTATAAACCCATCCACTGTTATAGACCCATCCACTGTTATAGACCCATCCACTGTTATAGACCCATCCACTGTTATAAACCCATCCACTGTTATAGACCCATCCACTGTTATGGACCCATCCACTGTTATAGACCCATCCACTGTTATAGACCCATTATAGACCCATCCACTGTTATAGACCCATCCACTGTTATAAACCCATCCACTGTTATAGACCCATCCACTGTTATAGACCCATCCACTGTTATAGACCCATCCACTGTTATAAACCCATCCACTGTTATAAACCCATCCACTGTTATAAACCCATCCACTGTTATAAACCCATCCACTGTTATAGACCCATCCACTGTTATAAACCCATCCACTGTTATAGACCCATTATAGACCCATCCACTGTTATAAACCCATCCACTGTTATAGTACCATCCAAAAGTGTCACGAAATACCAAAACCATTGAATGTATGTTGCTCAGTACAGGCGCGGGCTGACAACCCCACTTACATAAGGTATCAGTTATGTTTCTCTCTAAGGTGAGTCGAATCATATCATTGAGGGAAAGCAATATACTGTAAAACAGGTTATATTAACTTGTCTCCACAGACCAATCCTAGACAGTGTAATGTGCAGCGTTAGTGTGTGCTGGTTCTTTCACATAAATGTACAGTGATTTGTCCTTGAACTAGCGATGAATCAACAATCTAGTTGGTCCAATAATGAAAAGTAGCTATTCTATACACTGTTAAAGCACCATGTTCTCTCTGGCTGAATCCCAAATCGCCCCCCTCTCTCTCTCTCTCTCTCTCTCTCTCTCTCTCTCTCTCTCTCTCTCTCTCTCTCAAAGACATGGATGAATGCCATAAATAACAAAATATTACAAATGTATGAAGTCTCCTTCCATTTCCTTATATTATTAAATGATCAGATTATGTATATGTGCCTCAATATACGTATGTACTGTACATATGCTTATCTTTTAATGGATATTGCTAATCCAAATATCTAAATTACGATCAATATAATCATATTCAAAATAAGCTCAATATATCCCAAACGGATCCTCCATATCTCCTTAATTTATCTATTTTTTAAATCTCTGCGGTGAAGCTGGACTTTCTGCTCAGCCATGCTCCTCTATGACCCTGTTATCATAGAGTTGATATCGGGATTAGACAATTATATTACCGTCATAAATTGAAGTTAAACTAGAAGATAGTGTAGTTCCTTTTTGCTTTAGATGGAGCCCATGTCCAAACGTGTTAGTGCGTATAATTTTTCATACCATCATAACAGTCTAAGTATTGATGGATTTTTTTGTTCAGGTCAATGGATTTCTGTTACAACACAGGAGAAGTCATGCTTTAGGTAAGACCAAGAAGAAACATGCCTGAATGATGAGTAGAGTCATTGGATTTGGATAAAATTAGAGTTTTAATTTGATTGACAGTGCGATTGACAGCTGCATATTGTATCTAAGTTATATAAATAAACACACAACAGAGGAAAGATGTACACAAGTGACTGTATATGAAGTGTTTTCCCAAACGTATCCCCTTGTGTGACAAAACGCCTCACCAGAACGGATGACGACAGATTTTTTTCCTAAAGTTGACCTAAATATGTGTACAATGATACATATTTAGCCTTTGAATTAGGACAAATAGCCTACGGTGTTGTTGTGTTAACTGATCCAAAATGCCTTCATATCTGACAGCATGCGGAGCAGTGAAATCATCAATAAATTATTCACTTGTTTTTGAAAGAGTGATGATATTCATGTTTCATAACTTATTTTACATGATTTTGTGAATTTATTGTAAATTCAGAGAGATATTGCTCAAATATTGTGGACAGGAGCACAGCTCTTCAGATTATTCCGTCTTTAGTAGGACCCTAGAAGGAATACCAAATATATTGTTGTTATAGAATAGCACTCACTTTACTTTTTTCATTAAAATAATCTCTAATGTTAAATGTATAAGCTAACTCCCACTTGAAGTGTCAAAAAGTTTCAGACCTCATTTAGAGGGATTTGATATCACACCTATTCTCTCATGACAGTCGACAGAGGTTGGTGTCCATCCCTCTCTTTAGAAAAAGTGTTTGCCAAACTCTTAAGTGAGTGGAAGGGCTTTTCATTGAGCTAAGTGCCTGTTTATGTAATCGGCTTCTTTGTGAATGTAATTGTGTGGTAGATTTAATAAATAGATTATTATTATTACAATATGCATAAGCCACCCCGGTAATGGCTTCCTGTCCTCTTCCGGTCCCTGTGGGATGTAAGACAATGGAAAGCTGTCCTCTATCCTGCCTGATGTTAGCAGAGGAAAACAACTCCAAGTCAGAGGCAATTACAGATGGTTATAGAGGCTGTTTTCCTCAAAAATCAGAGGCAATTACAGATGGTTATAGAGGCTGTTTTCCTCAAAAATCAGAGGCAATTACAGATGGTTATAGAGGCTGTTTTCCTCATAAAATCTATGTTATGTTAGGCTCAAAGGGAGACACAAGATGATGACATTGCAGTTTTCAAGCAAGACTACATAATTGAACATCAAATCAAATCAAATGTTATTTGTCACATGCGCCGAATACAACAGGTGTAGACCTTACAGTGAAATGATTACTTACAAGCCCTTAAACAACAATGCAGTTTTAAGAAAAATAAGTGTCAAGTAAAAAATAAACATTTAAATAACAAATAATTAAAGAGTAGCAGTAAAAAAACAGTAACGAGGCTCTATACAGGTAGTACCGGTATATAGTCAATGTGTGGAGGCAAGGTCAAGGTAATTGAGGTAATATGTACATGTAGGTAGAGTTAAAGTGACTATGCATAGATAATAAACAGAGAGTAGCAGCAGCGTAAAATAGTCCGGGTAGCCATTTGATTAGCTGTTCAGGGGTCTTATGGCTTGGGGGTAGAAGCTGTTAAGAAGCCTTTCGGACCTAGACTTGGCGCTCCGGTACCGCTGGCCATGCAGTAGCAGAGAGAACAGACTATGACTGGAGTGGCTGGAGTCTTTGACAGTTTTTACAGCCTTCCTCTGACACTGCCTGGTATAGAGGTCCTGGATGGCAGGATGCTTGGCCCCAGTAATGTACTGGGCCGTACGCACTATCCTCTGTAGTGCCTTGCAGTCGGAAGCCGTTCAGTTGCCATACCAGGCAGTGTTGCAACCAGTCAGGACCCATGCCAAATATTTTCAGTCTCCTGAGGGGGAATAGGCTTTGTCGTGCCCTCTTCACAACTGTCTTGGTGTGATTGGACCATGAAAGTTTGTTGTTGTTTGGACATAAACAAAATGTGGGAGATATGGAGTAATCATTAAATCATTTATTACAGGAAACCCTAGCTGTTGTAATTTTCATTTTCATTATGTTTACTCACAATCAACTATCCTAAGTACCATAAAACACAGTCTCGGGACCTGGGCGGTCTTGACAAAAAGTACATCCATACGATCAAACAAACTCTTCACAGGACTGCCATCCTGACCAATATCAGTGTTATCCTGTGTGTGGGAGCCCAGTTCACATTGAAACAATATGTAAATACAGTCCAGCCTAGCTCCAAGCTTCTTTACCCAACCCACAGGTCTATCAGTAACTCTCACCAAGGGTTAGAGTATGTGTTTGGGGTTCTAAGACTGTGTTTACACAGGCAGCTTAATTCTGATATTTCTTTCCATTCATTGGTCTTTTGACCAATCACATCAGATCTTTTCACGTCAGATCTTTTTTAGATCTGATTGGCCAAAAGACCAATTAGTGGAAAAAAGATCAGATTTGGGCTGCCTATGTAAACACATCCTAAGAGACCTGTAATACATTGTGATGGGGTCCCAAGGTGAAAGGGAGAGACAGGTCCCAATATTAATCTAACCCTAGGTATAACCCTAGGCTGCTCCGAAGGCTTTCCCCTCGCAAGTCAAGACAAATGGCCCTTGTTTATACCAGGCTTTGCCGTCCAGCGGTATCCATTTCATGTCCAAATCGGCCCATCTGCCAACTATGCCAGAAAACTGTGAAAGTTAAATAAACTGGAGAGCCTTTATGCTCAATTAAGTGACAGAGTACATATATAGTCTGGTGATGGCCCAATCCCTTGAGGGGACGGTGGCTTCGCAGATGACAATATCTTGACAAGGGTATTTTATCAAGTGCAAATATTCTGCCTCCAATCAATTCTTCACCACTTCGTCCGTTCTTACCGGTTACTGGCGGCTCGAGGATAATGAAAGAAAAAACGTTGCCACTTAGACAACGCTCATTGTTGATGTTCGAGTGGTAGCGGGTGTCACATGGTGCAGACGTCAAATTAGAGGCGATTTACCTGTCAGTGCCAGAATAATGGAGAGGGAACAGATCAGAAGGGGAGGTGGCATCCCATCATAGCTGAGTGTTCAGAGAGAGAGAGAGAGAGAGAGAGAGAGAGAGAGAGAGAGAGAGAGAGAGAGAGAGAGAGAGAGAGAGAGAGAGAGAGAGAGAGAGAGAGAGAGAGACAGAGAGAGACAGAGAGGGAGGGAGGGAGCAAGAGAAAGACAGAGAGGGAGCAAGAGAGAGAGAGAGAGGGAGCGAGAGAGAGAGAGAGAGAGAGAGAGAGAGAGAGAGAGCGAGAGAGAGAGAGAGAGAAAGAGAGAGAGTGTGAAATACACATATAAACAAGTGCATCAATGTAGGCAAATTTTGCTGGGGGGCAATGAGGAGACTCAGGAAATTTCCCCATGGCATCTTTCCCCCACGAGTCTCCATGGCAATTCCATTTTTTAGATTGAGTTCCATTGACCTCTTTACCTTATCTATATATGGTAAGATTTCTTAATTTACCTTTTTACAATCTTGATTCCCTTTCAGATTTCAAAGATAATCTTATAATAGGTGTTGAACATTTGTACCAGAATTAATCAAACCAGATCAATAGAATCTGATGTAAAGCAATGAACACAAGATAAAACTATTCAAACGAACATTGCAGAACAAAATATCCACACCAATAAATAAGCACACAAACAAAACCAAATTACTTTCCCTACAAACCTGCAGCAGTACAGAAAATATATTTTCAAAATAGGTCTTGCCTCTGAAGGATGTCTGAAGAACTGTTGATTTATCGATGACCAAGGCTAAAATGCCAACACATTTTTCCCGCTCAAAGTGCGAAAGGAGCTTTGAGGCTCATGGGATAAATGGTTGTATTCCACTGTTATAATGGCCTTACATGACGAAGGAATGTCTTTCCGAAGAAATCCAGGAGAAATAAAATGAATTATACATGTGGATGAACTCTCAGTGACCTTCTAGCTCAGCTAGTTCAGCTTTGTCTGGCAGTGGAGAAAGTGGAGGAGTCGCCTTAGGAACTGGTGGTGGCAGAGATGACACAAAGAAAAAACACTTTCATATTCTGTTATCTGTCATTACAGTAATCTTTCTTTTTTAATAAGTATTTGAACAAAGCCGCCGTGACATTGAGAACATCAAAATAGGGACAGTGAGATGAGTGAGGATGATGCAATTATCGTTCCAACAAACAAAGTGTTGCTTTGGTACGTCGTGTTCAGTGAGAATGGAACCAGAGCGGAAAATAACTGCCTCTGTGGATGGAGTTTCATGCATCATAACAACGTTAGTTGTTGCTACAGCAACAACTTGCTATGACAACTGCTATAACACTCTAATTAAAATGTAACACCACTCTTGTTACAATGTAACGAGGGAATACAGATACAGAAGCTCCACCTCTTTCCTTTACTACTGAACACACTTAGGTAGACTATCATGGGAAACACTTTCCTGTGATACACTTGTGCAACATTCTCTAAACATCCCTGTCCTTCTGTCCTCTCACTCTCTGTGTCGTTAAGTGATGACTCCAGGCACGGCATTGTGGGATAGCTCGGCATGGTGCATTCGATGCTTAACCATCCACTCATCTCCGCTTACCGCCAGACTGGCTACACCTGCTGCCAGGGACATGTGTGTGCCTTTGAGCCGCTGGCTGGCTGACTGGAGCTCCTGCTACTACTCCTGCTGATGACAGCTTTTGGAGGACAGCACTGCACAGCAGTGTAGTGGAGTATTTCACCACTTTAGGGAATTCAAGTGGTGTAACTTGACTCAACAGTTGGTTTCGCTCCTAAATGAAGCTGATAAAACGTGTTGATAGTGGGATCATTTGATAACTCATATGGATGGGATGGTGGTTAAAAACAGTGTCTTGTGTAGTTTTTACTCTAGATACCTTATCAGATTTATTTTATTTTTATTTAACTAGGCAAGTCAGTTAAGAACAAATTCTTATTTACAATGACGGCCTAGATACAGGGTCATGGACAGGTTTTTCACCTTGTCGGCTTGGGTAAGTCAACGCAAAGTTGTTTTGTTCCATTCTTGTATGGAAATAATGTTTGAGAGATAATGTTTAAAGAGATAATGTTTAAAGAGATAATGTTTAAAGAGATTACCATGAAACTGAGAGTTGATATGCTTTACAGATATAGAACACTGAAACTATGGCACTGCAAAATACTCCCAAGCTACTTGTCCTTGTCACGTTGATGGGCCTTAACCCTGTAAGACCCCTTGTTGTAAAATTGCAACGTTACCTTTAGCCATCCTTAAAAACAATCTGTTATATTTAATCTTACTTTTTACCACATTTACATAGTCATTGGGTCCTATTGTTCAGTCTCCCAATGCTATTGGATCATACATTTGTTGATAAGTCCCGCCTTAGGGCCACACACTCACACAACCTCTCAAGGTTTCCTTCGAACAACATCTCTTTGTTTCAATGGACAAGATTCATCAGATTCAAGTAAGTAAAATGTATTTTATATTTGTTTTGGTTGTTATTATAATGTCTAGAGCATGTACATATGTAGTTATTATGGAATAGATGCATCACATTTCATTTAGAGCTTGTTATATATTTGTTGCAATTATACAACACTGGGTGATTGTGGTAGTCAAAATAGAAGGCTTGTTCCAGTGGGTTCAAACAGGTTGTATTCCCTCCACTCCACCACTGCCTGAAACAGAGTATTTTCTTTATACATGGACAGTATACATTCTACACTTGTTTTGAGTTCTGGTCCAATTTGACTGATTTAAAAGTTTATCTCAAGAAAATGTAGTTAATTTGATCAGACTGACCTAAAAATCCAGAGGATATCAACAGATAATTCAGTTCTGGGAAATGTGAAAATGTTCCTGAATGTGGTGTGTGGATGTAAGTGGGGGTGTGAATGTTTTCATTTTAGTATGATAATTAGAGAGCATAACAAGCAGTATTGTTATGTCCAGGCAGTATTGTGTGACTAAATGGCTGGTGATTGGGATACATTTACATTTAGCAGACGCTTTTGTCCTAAGCAACTTACAATAGGCAGACAGTTTTGTCTGCTTGGAAAATATTTCAACACTGACCACTTGGTTATTACTTCAGGTTATGTACTACAATATAAAAAGCATTATAATACATGTTAATTAATTGATATTTTATTTTCACCAGCCAGGAGAGAGCTGCGATACAGTGTGCAGGATGTGATTGATGTCATCCAAAATTGAGAGAGTGAAGTTGAGATGGAACTCAATGACACTAATGAGAGTGATGAAGACTCAGATGAAGATGTCTGTCAATAAGTGGACAAAGAAAACCAACCACCCATGGACTGTCCAGCTGATAATTACGAGGACATCGAGCCAAAAACAAGCAAACACACCATGCCCCGTGACAGGTATCGCTGGCTGAAAAAAGATTTCATCAGTCCCAACACTGATTTTTCTGGTCTGGATATCACAGGAGATGACATTTCCCTCCATAAACCATTGGAATACTTCCAGAAGTTTATGTCCGAAGACATGATTGAGGCTCTGACACAAAACACAAATGAGTACAGCTTTCAGACACATGGAACATCTGTAAACACCACGGCAAAGGACATTGAAAAAATGTTTGGCATGAATATTCTCATCAGTAATAACAATTGACATTTAAAACAAACAATGTGTGATCATCTGTTTTAAACCCATTAACATTGGGTTTGCTTTTGAGAAATTACAAAAGAAACCAAAAAAGGGAGAACCCTCAAAATGTAATTACTTTAAGTCTGTACACATTGGTTGCATTCCTTCCTCGGCTTTACACGCTAGTACAGTTAGGAATCTCCCTTGTGCTCTCGCAGGCATTTCCAATTCGCCCTGGGGTAGAGAGAAAAAAAAAACACAACATAAGAACAACGTGGGTTAGTCCACTGGTAGTAGAGGCTTTGATGCCTGTGAAACAAATAACTACTTTGACATTGATACGGCCTGTTAATTACTGGAGTTTCATTACAATGTCTTATCTAAAGCTCTTAAGCTGTTGCTTCTTGTGTGGGACATTAGTGGCTGAACCATTGGTATGTTTGTTTCCTTGTTTTCTTCTGAAGATACACTACTACTTCTCCTTTTTCCTACCAGTTAATTCCATGTAAAAAAACAATGTGGACTTTATTAACACTATATAGTGAATACACTGCAGGTCAAAAGTCAACATTGTTATACATGGAGATATAACCCATATGTGTTCTAGTCTCATACAATTAGTTTGGACAATGTATGTTTAATATTGGTGGATATGTCTTAACAATCAATCAATCAAATGTATTTATAAAGCCCTTTTTACATCAGCCAATGTCACAAAGTGCTATACAGAAACCCAGCCTAAAACCACAAACATCAAGCAATGTAGATGTAGAAGCACGGTGGCTAGGAAAAACTCCCTAGAAAGTCTGGAACCTAGGAAGAAACCGAGAGAGGAACCAGGCTTTGAGGGTGGAGATTATAACAATTCATGGCCATCAATGCCAGATCTTTCTCCAAACAAGGAAGCTCAAAGTCACCAAATCAGCAACTTGCTAAAAACACAATAAACAACGATTTATCAGACTAAGTATGTATCTTACGTTTAACCCTGGCGTCCATCTCCTTCTCCATGACTTCTTTGGGCGTAGAGAACTCACTGAGGGTGATTTTAGGCGTAGTGTCACTCTGGCTGACCGAACCAATAATCTCCTGCTCTTTCTCCTGGTTCACCTCAGCATATATGTTAATCCAGGGGACTTTTCTGCAGATTGGTAAATGTAGAGAGACAACAGCCATGTTAAAAGAGGGAATGACTATTCAATGGTGGTCTGTCCCATTGGCAGCATTTCTCTAAGATGTATATTACACTTTTTGTTCAGAGTTGGCATGTTGACAAGACTAAGTTAACTCCTGGACATGTTATTATGATGAAGCCACTAGATATCTAACTAAGAACATATTCATCTAGCCATCATTAAATCCCCATAAGACATCAGTCTAGTAGTGATATAAAACTGTAATCCTAATCTATATACATTTTGCATAATCTCTGAAAAACCTTTCCTCATTGATATTTATGATTAGTAATATGTTTCATCCACTCGTACTTCAATTTATTTCACATTACAAGTCATTTTGTTATTTAATTGTTTTGCTTTGTCATGTGTGACATTTCAATAAATCTGTTTCCTGTTTAAATAAATACAGGAATTCCATATCCATAATTGATCCATTTTCCGCAGACTTCTCCATGAGAGCCATTTTGGTAATTCAGCTACTAACAGCCAAAGTACGGCAACAGCATATTAAACAATTTAATGATAGTTTTCTTAGCATAACATCACTGATTCACACATGACTTGGAGATTTTCTGCCTCATTGCCAATATTGATCATATACTGTACTGTGTCACCAATAACAACCATGGAGTATAGTTGAGATATACAGCATATTTTGGCAGCATAGTAACACAGTAGCATAGTAACACAATAAAAGCTAATCTGGGAATGACTTGGAGATTTTCTTGCTTCAGTGCCAATATTGATCCTATACTGTACATTATTGTGTCACTAATAACGCCCATGGAGTACAGTTGAGATATATATTTTGCACCACAATAGTCTTCTACAGTTGGATACATAAAATGAATATACTTTACTTTAATCAATTTGTAGAAAACAAAGTGGTATTATAAAGGACCACAGTTTAAAATACAGAATTTTGGAGTCACAACATTGTCCAAAACTATTCCTTTCCGTGGCCTGTTGATTTGTGTGATGATGTAGTCTAGGCCCAAAACAACAGAGCTGGGACAAGGGATGACTCTGCAGCGAAGTTTATTCAACAGTAAATACATCCGGCTATGGATTATGGGTAGATCCACGGCAATGATAGTGCATTTTTAATATCCTAAATTTAAAAGACTGTGATAGCGTGAAATTGCTATTTCTAAATGGTTGCCTTTTCTCTAACTGGAAGCCATCTGCTTAAAACAAGCATAGCAACATTCATATTCTGAGGTAAATGCTAAATAATGGTAAAAATGAGCTTTTTACAACGACAACTGTCACAAATAAAGTGCAACACATCAACACTTACTGTGGAATAAACTGGAAGTATGTGATGCTGATTATACAATTCAACACCTCCATCTCACCCTCTCTCTGGGGTGTTACACTGACTTTAAATGCGTATTAATATATATTATCAAAGGTAGTGCACAGTATATTTTCTACTTTGTATTTTTTTCTAGCCCCAGCTCTGAGAGGCGGCCTGTGATGTCGATGACCTTTCTGAAGCAGCTTGAAGGCTCTTCCCACCTTTTCTAAGGTGAGACATACACACAACCACACACACACGCACCCCACCCTTGACACAGACACACACTTTATGGTCCAGCACTTGCCGACCTGCTTGAGTATACCTAGCCTTTAAACCACAGACATCCAGCTCATGGCTATATATTCTCACTGGGATTATGTGGCTAATAGAACCTTCCAAATATGTACTCTTAGACCTGTCAAGTCTTTTGTGTGAATTGGTATGAAGAATTGGAAACAATGTGCCATACATGCCATGACAGAATTACAATGACACTCAAAATGTCAGAGTCTAATCTAACTATCCCATACCTAGCTCCTCCTCTTGCCTTCTGATTGGTTCTTGTGTGGTAACAGGAAGAGCTCAGCGGCCGTTGGCACACCTGGAAACACTGCAACCAATAGCTGATCCTCTGGAAAGTCTGACACTTGTTGACAATGGACAATACTGTTACAATATGTGACTAGTTTCAGGAAACTAAGCGTATGTCGTGGGTCACTACTTCACAGGAGAGACATTTGAACGTAAGCATTTTTAAAAATCAAAATGAGTTTTTTGGTTGAAATGCCTTCTGGAACATGTGAACTTTCCTGTACCTTAATATCAAACTTGTATGCCTGTAAATACGAAAAACAGCCACAGTAAAAGACATCAACCTTCCCACTAGCCATGATTGGCTGAGATAATAAGTGGGCTGGACATGCCGAGAGAGGAGTTCGTATTGGTCTGCCATATAGAAGGTTTCCGTCTATTTGAGCTGGTCAGGATGTAATGCTGTCTAAAGCGGCTTTTTAAAACATATATTGTGTAGTAGAGATGCTCTCCACTTTCTGGAGGATCGAGTACTGAAATCAGTGGAATTAGAGTATGATAGTTAAAGAGATGGAGAAGAAAAGTGACAGAAAGTGGTTTAATTTCAAGTTAAAGTGTATTCTTAGCTAGCTAGCTAACGTTAGCTGGCTGGCTCACTAGCTAACGTTATGCGTATGATCCTATTATTTGTATATCAGAGCCATTTGCTTGCTAACATTGGACATGGTTGGTTAGCTACCTGCAGATTCATGCAGGGTAATAAAGTCATGAGTTGGGATTATGTTTCATTGTTTTAACTAGCTAACGTTACATGTATGATGTTATTATTCGTATCTCAGATCCATTTGCTTGGCTAGTTAGAGACTAATGTTAGCTAGCTAACATTGAACCTGGTTGGATAGCTACCAGCAGATTCATGCAGGGTAGTAACGTCATGCGTTGGGACTATGGTTCATTGTTTAACTAGCTAACGTTAGCTGGCTGGCTAACTAGCTAACGTTACATGTAGGGTGTTATTATTCGTATCTCAGAGCCATTTGCTTTGCTAGTTAGAGCCTAATGTTAGCTAGCTAACATTGAACCTGGTTGGATAGCTACCAGCAGATTCATGCAGGTTAGTAATGTCATGAGTTGGGATTGTGGTTCAATGTTTAGCTAGCTAGCTAACATTAGATGGCTGGCTTGTTGATCTTACACGTTGTTTACATACAGTAGCTAGGTTCATTGTTTACCTAGCTAGCTACATGTCTTAACAAAAGACTCCAGCACGCAAGTAACCATTTCAGGTGCATTCATAAATTCAGTCTGAATATGCCAGAGTGCAGAATGACTGATGAATTTAAGAACACACAACACCCGTTGAATATGGCCGGTGTCAGTCGGCAAAAAAGCGTAAATTGTTGCCAGCAGAGCTGTTTATGCTGTTTTCATGTTATCCAGAGGTAAGCCATAATCCCAATTTTATGTCTGGAAGTAAATAGCAAGATAGCCAATGTTAGCCAGTTAGCTTGGGCGCTTGACTGCCGTTGAGGTCAGAATGCTTTGATCAACACTACCCATCGGCCAGAGCGTCAAGTGTGCGCTCTTAACGCTCTGAGAGCGAAACGAGATGGGTGGGGCTAAAACTTGAGAGGATGTGAAGAAAGCTGAATGGGTGTAAACAAAGAAGTCCTCTTCACTAGGTTCCCAAAATATTCAAAGGCCATTTTCTCAAAAGTGAGATTACAAGTTTATCAACTTTCAAAGCAGAATTACTTTCCCATTGTTCCCTTAAATGAAGTGTATGATATACTGTACCATTTTGTAGCTCTGTGTCTCTGCTTTTATACAATGTAGAAAACACAAATTCTGCTACATAAGACCGAATCATGGCGGCCGGTCACATATGTTCATACTTCTATGGCATTCTTAGTCTACAGTCCAAAACACTGCCCTTGGATTATATACATATTTACCATGTTTGAAATCAAAGGAAATCAAAGTTTGGGGCTTGACCAACATGTGGTAATAACCCAATACAACCTACAGGTAAACAATGCTACAATATGTCACCAAACCAATAGATGACAAGCCAGCATTAATACTACTTTATTTTTCGGTAACACTTTTTAAGACACCTTTGCGACATAGAGTGTTATAACAGTTATAACCATGTTATAATAAGTCAGAACAGCTGACATAACTTGTCATAACAATGTCATACCACTGTCATGACACATATATTTAGACGTGTTGTGACATATATTGCAATATTTTATGGCTGGTTATGACATCTATGTAAGTGTGTCAAAACCCACAAAATCTACAACACAAGGCAAACCAATCCACTCAATTTGTAAATAGTATGTTATGTTCATTTCCTAAAATTGACTATTTTAGTAGAATTGTAATTGTACACACATTGATGTCAAACGTGCCTAGCCCAATGCTCTGTCTCTGATGACTGGGAAGAATGCAGGAGAAGGACAAAGCCCCCTCTTTGGAACTTATGACTGACATGGTCATGTACGTGACAGGCCTATCGGAAAACATTTTTAACAAACAATGATTCGTAATACGTGTATTTACAAGAGTACATTAACCACGCTAATGATATGCATTTTAAAATATTACTTTTTGGAAATGTGTATCTAACAGTTGCATGCTAACAGCTAAAGTTAGACAGCCTACCATAGCTAGCTAGTTGCTGTTAGTTATCCATGGGTTTTTGTTACATTTAATACACAAGACTCTACTATAATTTGTTTGTACAATTAGCACTGTATATAGAGAGTGAATCAGATGTACTGTTGTTACCTGAATGCATGGGTCTAATTAGTTGTTTTGAACATCACCATCTTTAGTGATTTATTTGAGAGCTATCGTTAGCTATGTTATGAAAATATTGCGAAAACGGGATGGTAACGTATTTGAGAATGTGTGAAAGTGTTTGATATTGCCGTAATACAGTTTATTTGGTACGAAGTTGAATTGTTTTGCTTTCTTTAGAGGTGTCACTGCATTGTAGCATACTCTATTCTGATTTCTGTTCTTTACTTATGTTTCAGAGAAAGTAATGCATCTGCTGCATCCAGGGGAAAGAAAGCTTCTTGGCAGGGAAAAAAACACATTTGAATAAATAATACAATTTAGAGATATATCCTCTGGTGTTTAAAGTCATGTGTCATTGTATTTTGAATAACTTGTGGAAAATACACACTGTCATTAAGCATTATGAACATCCTGTGTCACTTTACCTGGACTAAGAAAATACACTTTCTGACACTGTCATGAAGCATTATGACCATCCTCTGTCATTTTAATTGGACTAAGAAAATACACTTCATGACACTGTGTGCGCAGTTTAATATGGTACATTTTAGAAAACATAAACATACTGTTTACAAGTATGCTACAGTGTAATGGAAGGGTTTGCCTTGTGTGGTAGGTTTTGTGGATTTTGAAACTCTTATGTAGGTGTCATAACCAGCCATAAAATAACACAATACGACCGTGTCACAACACATCATGACCCTACGTGTCAAATAAAGTGTTACCCTTTTTTCAATCCAACCTCAACCTCCCTGTTTTTGCAAAAGTGTATTTCTTGATGAAAAAAGTATGTCTTGCCAAACAGCTGTTTTCCATGCTTTCAAAAAGTTATTATTTAATATTATAATTGCCTTTATCCATTTCAGATTACCTGCAGGGCAGGAGGTTTCAACCGGCAATCAGTGTCTATTTTAAAAGCCACTCACGTTTTTATGGGTTCTCTATGGGCCTATCGGCGAACAATGGAGTGGCGTAGTCGGCGAGTCACATACAATTATCAAGCAAAAAAAATATGAAGTTAGTGGACATATAGATAGAAAAGGAATGACTCACAATGAGGGTATATAAGAAATGGGAGAGGGATAGAGAAGGGGATGGGATGCAATAGCCTTTAGAAATCAATATACTCCGGCCATGTTTGTTCTGTTTACGATCATGTATTAGTCTAAAAAGCCTCTTTCTCTGTGTGCTTGGGTAGCACTGGCCTTTTTAATGTTGATGCCCCTTCTCCTTCTCCTCATCTTCACTTTATTGTTGGGAGTTATTCACCTTGACAAAATGGAACATGTTTCATCATGAAGGTGAACTTTATGCGGAGCGCAGAAAAAATCATGTCAAATCCACTGTGGAGTTGGTGAAGACTTAGAGAGACCACAAGTCTCACACTAAAGGCCTAAACCTCCACATGAAGTTGAAGATCAACTTAATTCCTGGCTAATTCCGAAGAACGCATTTCATCACTCCCACTTCTTAAAATAAGTTATTAGTGCCCATCAAGCTGCCTCGCGGGGGGAAGAGGAAGTAGAGCCGCTCTCACCTGTTTGATAACGAATCACAGGACAGCCCGAGGGCGAACACCGAAGAGTCTGAGTGGATAGAAAAGAGACGAGAGAGAGGGAGAAAAAGAGAGAAGGAAGGAGTTCACACTTCTTAATGACTCTCCCTACATCCTGTCTCCACTCAGGGACATCAGGGTTGTACTCATCCAGATTAGGAGAGAAAGATAAAAGCAGAGATTTGGAGAGAGAGAGAGAGAGAGAGAGAGAGAGAGAGATAAAGACAGACAGAGAGAGAGCAAGAGAGAGAGAGAGAGAGACAGAGAGAGAGACAGAGAGAGAGAGAGAAAGAGAGAGAGAGAGTGTGAAATACACATATAAACAAGTGCATCAATGTAGGAAAATTTTGCTGGGGGGCAATGAGGAGAAACAGGAAATTTCCCCAGGGGAGAAACAGAAACAGACGATTAATTCAGCTCCTGATCTAGGTGCATTAAGGTATCCTCCTCATTCCCCTCTGTCATTCACTATGGTTGTGTCCCTCCTCTAACTATCTTCTGATGGGTGGGAAAGCTAACAGATATGTTGGTGTGTGTGAGTGTGTGAGCTCATGGTTTGACAAGGGGAGATGATTGCTTGCACAAGTTCTTTCTTAGATATTTAAGGAAATGTCCCCTTTCGCATATATCTTGACATATTCAAATGTAAAGTACCTTCAAACGTTGCATACCAATTGAGATGCCTGCTAGATGTGCTAATTAGCATTACATCAAGTAGAATAATTTGATTAGGGAGATCTGAGAGAGAGAGACAGAGACAGAGAGAGACAGAGAGAGAGAGAGGGAGAGGGAGAGAGAGGTAGTACTGATCCTTACCTTGGACTGCTATCGTCTTGGTGTCTTGCTGTATGGCGTTGGCTGAAGACACTTGGACCGTAACAGTGTTCATTCCCTCACTGGTGAAGGTGTACGAGATGCTCCCATCTAAGCTGATCACTGGCTGGAGGAAGAGGGAACATGGACTAAATGGATGATCACACTTTGATCCGGTCATACTCCCTTCACCTAAAACCTTTACCTAAAACCCTGGAACATGAAAGAAACTCATTTCAGATGATAACAACTTCTCCTTGAACTCCTCACTTAGAGTAGTCAAAATTTGGACTTGAGTAAAACTCTAGAAAAAACATTCTCCCCATAAGACCTAGAACCAATGCAGCTACGGTAATTACTTATGACATACAGATAAGATGTCTGAACAAAATACAAGACCAGAGACTGCTCCGCCTCTATCATAGCCATCTTCGATCATAGAAAAGATCAATGTACGTAATACCATAGACATCATGTATATCCCATATATACATCAGTGGAGGCTACTGAAGGAAGGACAGCTCATAGTAATGGCTGAAGTGGAATGGAACTGAAATGGAAACCATGTCTTTGATGTGTTCGATGCTGTTCCAATGATTCCGTTCCAGCCATTACAATAAGCCCGTCCTCCGATTTAGTTAGTGTCACCAGCCACCACTGCACTACAGTATATGGGATTATAGGATAAGACCCCTTTTAAATAGTGTCAGTTTACCTCTACTAATGTTGTACAGTTGGTACCTCACATATACTGTATACTATACACAACATCAGAAGAAGATCTGTGTCTGCACCATGTGGTCTCACTACTGGAGTCCCACAGGGCTCGGTTCTAGGCCCTCTTCTCTGTACACCAAGTGTTTTAAGTCCAGTTTACCTCAGTGCTGTTCCCCAGCCACCAGAAGTAGGTGAGGGTCCTGGAGTGGATGGGCCAGACCACTGCTGTTAGGTTTACTTCCTTGTTCTTGATGGCCACAAACGGAGTCAGCAGCATGAAATGTTCCACAGGACCTGATACAAACACAGAGGGTGATTCAGACTCAGTATTGGATGATTCAGACTCAGTATTGGATGATTCAGACTCAGTATTGGATGATTCAGACTCAGTATTGGATGATTCAGTCTCAGTATTGGATGATTCAGACTCCGTATTGGATGATTCAGACTCCGTATTGGATGATTCAGACTCAGTATTGGATGATTCAGACTCAGTTTTGGATGATTCAGACTCAGTATATGAATTGTAATTCCATGAATATTGTTTCAGACTGCCTACTTTAGCTCCCATATGAAAAGCCCTTGCATATCTAAAAAATAAACAAATAGTTTAAATATGAAAAGCAATGGCACAATATTATTTTTTACATGTGCGTGAGAAAAAAGAAATAGCAACCTTCTTACATGAATAATTAGAGAAAACACACTTATCATTATCAATGTTGTAGTGTGTGGGATCTTATTTTCAATAAGACTACTTTAGCTGAACAGGGAAGGTGAATGAAATCTTACTCAACAAATGTCATAACTGTCATAATGTTTTATAGTTTTGACGGAATTTACTTGAAGAATAAGATTTATTCTAGACTTAAAACACGTCGGCGTTATCATGTTTTTGATGTGATACCTTGTGAGTCATACTGTGGTCTCCCATGCTGAGACCGTAATGGAAGCTGACGTGGTGTACATGTCATTACCGTCATCTAAGAGGTGAAGTTTCCTATAGTGGAGAGATATAACACTGTATTTGAACAGTAAAACTCTGGCTGATGGTGGTGTTACTCTGCTCTCTGGCGTGTACGTCTCCGCCTGGACTTCTGTTAACGCTTATCCTCTTTAACTGAGACTAATCTTTATCCTAGCTTTCAAACGCAGGCAGTGTATGTATGTGTGTGTGTGTGTGTGTGTGTGTGTGTGATGTGTGTGTGTGTGTGTGTTTGTGTGTGTGTGTGACAGAGAGAGAAAGTGTGTATATCTCTGTGTGTTTCCCTTTTAAGTGTCTGTCTATGCCGATGTGTATGTATGTATGTGTGTGTGTGTGTGATGTGAGTCATTTGGACAGGCTCCCTAAACTGTGTCTGGTGTTAAAAATATTCCAATTGGAAATCTGTGGCGGCATCGTGCTTGGCACATCGCTAAAAGCATCACCTGCACTCCATCTCCTCTGTAAATGACCTCAAAATTTACCAAACCACGGAGAAAAAAACACCAGCAGACTCAATGTCATCAAAAATATCAAAGTACACTGATTGAAAGTGTCGTGGCAACCAGAGACAACACTTAAACGGCACCTTCACAAATTGACAAAAGCCTCCATGTTCAAATCAAGAGATGAGGGTTAATTCAAACACTGCACCACAAAGAGCTGGATAATTATTGATGCCTTTTAGACATAAGCATGTTATATTTGTGGCCATTATTTACTTGACATTTGGCCGGCTTGTTCATTACAAGATGAAAAGAGAGAGAGAGCATCAATGTGCTGTACTATGTGCAAAGCATTCTGGTACTTTGCCTTTAGCTGGCTCCATTGTACCCTGCTATATACTTAGTACGGTGGTTAATTACAGAGAAATATGAGACAGAGATATTCAATTATGATCCATGAGAACCACAGCAGTTTTCTATCCTTTCCCTCCAATCAGGGACTGATTCAGACCTGGGTCACCAGCTGAGCAACCACTCCGGCCAATCAATGGCCGACATAACAGTAACTGACCAATCATCTACCAGGTACAACACAAACTAAAACCAGAAGTACTTCAGTCCTCGATGGTGGGAATTGAATAGTCCTGACACAATAGATGAATGTATAGAGGTGACGTACATGTAACATGGAGGTACAAGGTGGTGGTATCAAATCCCAGGGTGTTCTCAGCCAAGGCCGAGACACGGAATATCCCAGCCGTCTTGTAAACGTGTCTGATTCCCTCTTCGATCCAGCTCAGGTTGGAGTAGGAGACTGCCGTGCCATCTCCGAAATCCAGTTGGATGTTGGTTCTCATTGAGTCACCCTGGAGAGCAAGTAAAGTCTCAAGTAAGGACTAGAAAGAAAGAAAGAAAGAAAGAAATAAAGAAAGAAAGAAAGAAAGAAAGAAAGAAAGAAAGAAAGAAAGAAAGAAAGAAAGAAAGAAAGAAAGAAAGAAAGATAAAAGTTAATCATTATAACAAATAAAATGATTGTATTTGAGAGCCCAGACAGATGATTGTACTTGTGTTTATTCTAGACTTAAATACATATGATTGTTGAAATGGGGTTCAAATCAATGTCCCAAAACCACAGTGCCACTCAGTAATCAGCACTCAGCATGCATGGGCACAGGCAGGACATCATTCTTAGTTTTTGTCAAAAGTCCAACAGCTGGTGTTGTGACACTTCTACATTAGCGTGCAGTCTGACATGTTACATAACACCACTGGGAGTGTCTGGCTCCTGTGGTGTGAGTGTTTTCATGCTTGTGTATATGTCGTGTGTGTGTGTGTGTGTGTGTGTGTGATGGAGAGAGAGAACCACAGGGAGGTTGAGTCAGTGTAGTAATCAAGAGACAGTAGGGTGGCAGGTATCTAGTCAACAGACTGCCGGGCTACATTTACACACAGACACAAGCAGTCAGAACTAGCCCAAACATTGGGGTTTCATCATATTCTGCCCCACCCAGAGAGCAATGTGTTTGCCTGTTCAATTGGGATCTTTATTTGTAACACTGCATTAGCACAATGGGGCAACAAACACAAGAAAAGCAAAATGTAAAACCCATTATGCATCTCTCTCTCTCTCTCTCTCTCTCTCAGAGTGTGAAAACACGGGAGGGTTGACTGTGTGTGGGGGAATAATAAACTATGAATAAGCCAAATAAAGAAAGGCAGAATAGAATGCAAGAAAAGGGATAACAGAGGCGGCTATTGTGTGGAACTGTAATGGCCCACAATCCTTTGCCAAAATGGCCCTTCGGTCGAGTCGATGTCCTTCAGGCTTTTGTTTGTGTCCGTTGTTGACACTCTCTGGACACTTCTAGTTCTTTATCGAGGTGTCCTGGGATCACTAGCTAATCTGCATGAGACTGATGCTGGCTGACTGGCTAAATGTCACGCTTTGTGTACGTGGCTCCGTCTGACTCAGAGGGACACCAAATCCAAAACGCATAATAATCATCATGGTCTGGACAGCAGTGCTGGTTGACATTAAGGGGTTTTGTTAGTTCAGATCCAGACACAGCAGGACTGTGTACAGTAATCTTGTTCAGGTGAATGTCAACACATGGTGTAAACGGTGTGATGTCAGTGCTGTCGTACTGATGGTGTTTCATATATGGGTTCAAATAGTTTTCGCATTCTTTCAAATGCTTTGAGCCTGCCTTGAGAGGTAGATGGACGGATTTGCACTTTTGGGATTATTCCATTGGTTCTGGTTGCTAATGTACAGTAAATCTGGTTGGTGTACACATGACATGCTATAAGGTAGGTAATGTACAGTAAATCTGGTTGGTGTACACATGACATGCTATAAGGTAGGTAATGTACAGTAAATCTGGTTGATGTACACATTACATGCTATAAGGTAGGTAATGTACAGTAAATCTGGTTGGTGTACACATGACATGCTATAAGGTAGGTAATGTACAGTAAATATGGTTGGTGTACACATGACATGCTATAAGGTAGGTAATGTACAGTAAATATGGTTGGTGTACACATGACATGCTATAAGGTAGGTAATGTACAGTAAATATGGTTGGTGTACACATGACATGCTATAAGGTCACTTTGTGATAATGAAAACTGTGCAGATTCTATACCTCTTTTAAAACATCAAACTTTCTTCCACCTCCCTCTCTTCTTTCTTTGAAATTTCTACCTAGCAGTACCACATATTAAATATTTAGGCCCATTTGCTCTCCCCAAGAAATACTGCCATCTTGGGCTTCATGAATATAAATTAAAGTCTGAATTCAACGTGAGTGAAGGATTTTCCAAATGCATAAGACCCAACGCCATGAGGATTCTTCACCTCCATTAGTCTCCTGTGATAGTTGTTTTTAATTATTTTGAGACTGAAATTATTATATGATACATTTCACAAACTCCTTGACCACATGGAATGGCATATCGGTCTCTCCCTGGCCCTAGAAGGAGGCCACTCTGCGTCTATAACTCTATAACAGGGTCTCCAGGGGGGCATCTCTCTCTAAGGTCTTTAGTTCTTACTCTGTCAGGCTTGGGGCCTGTAGCTGTGTGTGGGTGATGTTGTGTTGCAAGTTACTTTTAAACTTTCAGGAGTTGGTGTACATTGGATGACATAACACAACACTGAACTGTGTTCCCTGGAAATCGTGTCAGGCTTATGCCAGGAGAAACATCCATGTCAAACATATGGAAACACATCTATATTTCACTCAGTAACAGAGGCCTACAGTGAGTGAGTTGTGCACCACATGCTAGTACTACTTTAACAACCATGCATAACAATACAAAACACATTGGTAAAAATCTATGCAACTCATAACAGTGAAGACAAAGACGTCCTTTTCGGCTCCTACAGGCCCATAACAATGATATACAAAAAGGAGGCCATTTTGGCTCTTGGCCCAGCCCTACCTCATACAGATGCACCAGGAAGGTGAGGTTGGCGGTAAGCTTGCCCTCTCTGGTGGAGAGAGAAAGGCCTTTTGGAGCCCTGTTGGGACACATCTGCTTCCTGGGTGTGTACATGTCCTTGACTCCCTTGATACAGTTGTTGGATACCACTTTTCGGTACCTTAGGAAGATACCATATGAATGAGCTAGGACATGTTTAGTGTGATTTACTGAGGTTATACCTTCATGACACTTCTAGTTAACTAGACTAAGGTATTGGTCACTTTCATCAATGTAGCTTGACAAGAAATCACATTTTCTTTTAGTTTTAACATCAAAGTGATTGTTGAAGTGACACAGCTATTGAACAAGACTTGCTATTCTTTGACTAAACTTAAAAATCGGAGGGCCTATTGTCCGATCCTCTGGCAGTCTCTATGGGGGTGCCACAGGGTTCAATTCTTGGGCCAACCCTTTTCTCTATATATATCAACGATGTTGCTCTCGCTGCTGGTGACTCTCTCATCCATCTCTACGCAGATGACACCATTCTGTATACAACTGGACCCTCTTTGGATACTGTGTTTACTAACCTTCAATCAAGCTTCAATGCCATACAACACTCCTTCCGTGGCCTACAACTGCTCTTAAACGCTAGTAAAACTAAGTGCATGCTTTTCTATCGAACAATGCCAGCACCCGCCCACCGGACTATCATCACTACTCTCGACGGATCCGAATTAGAATACGTGGACACCTACAAATACCTAGGCATCTGGTTAGACTATAAACTCAACTTCCAGACTCACATCAACCATCTCCAATCCAAAATTAAATCCAGAATTGGCTTCCTATTTCGCAACAGAGCCTCCTTCACTCATGCTGCCAAACATGCCCTTGTAAAACTGACTATCCTACCGATCCTTGATTTTGGCGATGTCATTTACAAACTAGCCTCCAACACTCTACTTAGCAAATTGGATGTAGTCTATCATAGTGCCATCCGTTTTGTCACCAAAGCCCCTTACACTACCCACCACTGCGACCTGTATGCTCTCGTTGGCTGGCCTTCACTATACATTCGTCGCCAAACCCACTGGCTCCAGGTCATCTATAAGTCTTTATTAGGTAAATCCCCGCCCTATCTCAGCTCACTGGTCACCATAGCAACACCCACCCGTAGCATGCGCTCCAGCAGGTATATCTCACTGGTCACCCCCAAAGCCAACACCTCCTTTGGCCGCCATTCCTTCCAGTTCGCTGCTGCCAATGACTGGAACGAATTGCAAAAATCATTGAAGCTAGAGGTTCCTATCTCCCTCAATACCTTTAAGCATCAGCTGTCAAAGCTGCTTATCGATCGCTGCACCTGTATATAGCCCTTCTGTAAATAGCCCACACTACTACCTCATCCCCATATTTATTTTTGTTTATTTTTCACTAATCTTGCACTCCAGTATCTCTATTTGCACATCATAATTTGCACATCCTTCATTCCTGTGTTAATGATGATAATTCTGTAATTTATTTCTACTCTATAGTCTATTTATTGTCCTACCTCCCAACCTTACTGCATTTTTGCACTACATTTTGCACTCTGTTTATAGATTTTCTATTGTGTTTTTTGACTGTTTGTTTAATGTGTAACTCTGTTGTTATTTGTCGCACTGCTTTGCTTTGTCTTGGCCAGGTCGCAGTTGCAAATGAGAACTTGTTCTCAACTGACCTACCTGGTTAAATAAAGGTGAAATAAAAAAATAAAAAAAATAAAAACTGCTTAGTAATTACTAAACAAAACATGAATTTTAACACTGAAAGTGAATGTCTCACAAGACTTACAGTAATTATCGGTCACATTTACAAAACTCTTAAATGCTTAGTGACTCCTAGACAAAACTTGACTTTTAACCTCTGGGAAGCAAATGCATAAATGAAGGATGTACCGTTCTCCAAATCTGTGCCATAGGACTCCTGACAGTGCTTTGTAGCTCTCAGCAGTACCCCATCTCACTCAGTATAGATCTACTGTCTGGTGAATGACTCAGGCCTAAATAGCCAATATCACTATTCACACTAGGAGACGTGCCAGAGGGTGTGACACCCTGACAGTGTTTCATTACAGTGAGGAGATGGGAAGATGACGAAGCATTGGCCAACCTATACAGAGAGATACTGAAGATAGGAAGATGACGAAGCATTGTCCAACCTATACAGAGAGATACTGAAGATGGGAAGATGACGAAGCATTGACCAACCTATACAGAGAGATACTGCAGCCACTGTAAGATTGAATGTGTTTTGTACTTCTCTTTTGAAACGTGTGATACCTATTCAGACTTTTAACATGGACCATATTATGACCAACATAATGCTTTACAAAATGAAATGGACAACATAAAAAAATAATGTTTTGACCTTTCACTGAGCAGAAATATACAGAAGGGTTGCCTTCCCTTAGAATAGACAACATAGAAACCCTACAAAATAGTGTCCCTATGTGCAACTCACCCTGTACTGTTGAGGTAGTTCTGTCCTTGGCTGCAGCTCCTTGATACAACAGCTGGGTTGAACCAGAACGCTGGTAGACAGTTCCTTTCTCTACGCCGTTCATAGCCATAATCACTATAACAAATCACATACAGAATGTGATCAATATCAACACTCTACCTACTGGATATGTACATATCTGCCTATATTACCTCATACCCCTGCACGTTAACTCAATACTGCTACCCTTTGTATATAGCCAAGTTATTGTTTCTCATTGTGCATTTATTATTATGTGTCTATATTTCTCTCTGCATTGTTGGAAAAGGCCTGTAAGTAAGCATTTCACTGTTAGTCTACATCTGCTGTTTACGAAGCATGTGATAAATAACATTTTAATTGATTTTGATCTAAAGGACATTCAGTATTACTGTGTTATGTTACAGCTTATCTTTCCTATTCCCTCAGCACAATACATATAATAGCTATTTGTTGCATTGCAACGTATCATTATTATGTATTGACTGGGCTGCAGTTGACAAATGCTCCAGATCAGCAGAGGTAGGAAGACTGAGCCCTGGGGGACTCCATGTCAACACAGGCAGCCAGGTCAGGGTTGGCTGACTTTCAACGGCTGACGTTAGCTACCTCCCAATCACAAAGTGATCTACATCGGGCAAAGCAGGTTAGGCAAGTGTCTATTCTAATAATGACGCTGTCATTGATTTATCAATGAATTACCTAGCCAGAACTAACAGGAAGCAACACAGCCTGAGGTCCCTCTAGGACTCCCTATGGCCTGGTCTGGCCTCAGTGTGATTAGGAACCTCCCCCAATTTATTGACAAGCCAGGATAATAGTTATAAGGGACCAAGTGAGTCCAATGAGGGTTCAGTGTCCAGTTAAGGGCATTACAGCACCACTGAATCACAGCTATGGTAATACATTGATTCTTCATTGACTTTTTGTTCACAGCACAACAGAACAACAGGCAATACTCAATCAGTAAACATTTCAGCCCTCGTCTCATGTGTACACTTCAAAGTCAATTAAAAGTTGTATTGTTATTCACTCTGAATGTTTAAGTTTTTCAAAGAGACAGTTTTTTTAATTTTTGCATTTCACTGTCTCTGTCACCAGCTGTAGAGTTAGCGAGCGAGCGAGCGAGCGAGAGAGAGAGAGAGAGAGAGAGAGAAAGAGAGAGAGAGAGAGAGAGAGAGAGAGAGAGAGAGAGAGAGAGAGAGAGACTGACATGCCATGTGGTCAGGAAGATTGTGAAATGAAACATATAATAATTTAGTCCCAAAATAATTAAAAACAACAATCACAGGAAACTAATGGATTCTAATTCAAACTCATCCAGTCATTTATATAACATGTATCATAGCTTTTCTCTTCCCTGCCTTTAGAAGATAAAAAACAACAACAACCTTTCAGTCGTATTAACACCTCTCATCTTTTCTACGTCATTATAAACATAGCAAAATGAGCTAAACAGAGAGACAGACGTTAGGAGCAAATTGCTTAAAATGATCCCCAAACATATCTGATAATTGGAGCACTGACTCTGAAAATGAACCAAATGAATGGGATCCTGAAATAGTCTATTAAATCCTAAATTGGCTTCAATGGGACAACAAACACAAAGCATCATACAAAATGTCTCTCTCTTTTATGGACAATGAATGCTAAACTTCTGTTTATCTACTCATGTTGAGATTGGAAAATAAAATACTTTGTGATGAAAGATGTGCTAGGACATGGCAACAGTGTGGATACAAAACTTAATATAACTCGACAAGGGTTGTCAGCGCTTCACCAATTACCTCAAGTCTATGAGTAATTGAACCTTCCTGGTTAAATATGTCGATCAAATGGGGACATAAACTCAGTCCTACGCTAACATACTATACCTATTTAAACGTCTGTTAATAAAGACAAGAAATCAGCATTCGTTGAATTGAAATTCCTTCCCAATCCTCTCATATCTTCTCTCCAAGAGGAACAGGGTTCCCACGACAACGAGAAGGAGAGACATTACATCATCCCTCTCATCTTTCAATCCCCTCCCTTTCAGCAAAATGAGTCCCAAAACAATGGAAGACAGAAAGATTAAACACATCATCCCTCCATTTATCTCTCCCTTCATCTCCACTAAGCCCCCCCCCCCAAAAAAAAAGAATGAGAAAGTGAGTCAAAACACATGATCCCTTCATTTTTCCATCCCTCTATGACTTCCTACCCCCACTCCCTCCTCACCAAAAGCAACCGGGTCCCAAAAGATTGTAGGACAAAATAACGTCTTCCATTGATTCCTAAATTGTCCTAACTCACGTCAAGATCTGGTTCTCTGTCCCGGCCTCCACCAGCATCCCGTCCACAAACAGAGGCACCAAGGAGAAGCTTTGTCGGGTCCACTGCCGCCCCTCATCAAAACTGATCCTGGAACAGAGTCAAAACACAATAACACATTGAATGAATCCATGTCCAATAGGGCTCTGGTCTAAAATATTGTAGCCTACTAGGAAGTAGGGTGCCATTTGGGATGCAACCATTGCCAGTTCTTTCTCCAAGATGTTCAAATGTTCATAGATGACCAGCAGGGTCAAATAATAATAAAAGTAGTTGTGGAGGTTGCAACAGGTAAATACATCAGGAGTGAATGTCACTTGGTTTTTCAGTGCAATAGAGCGCAGGTGCGGTAGAGCGAGAGAGAGATGAAAACAGCAGGTCTGGGACCAATGAACAGGTCTGGGTTCCATAACCGCAAGGAGAAGAGTTGAAACCAGCCCCCCAGTACATAGACTATTGCAGCATAGATACTGGAGGCTGATACTGAAATACTGTTTCCTGTTCTAAGGGCTACAAAACTAAGGACTTCAAAACAGGGATGGAGAGGTGGGGGGAGTAACATAAAGAGATTGGGTAACTTTCATCCTCCGGGTCTGTTCTCTATTGATTCTGACAGCTCATCAACATCACTTCAGATGTGAGAACACTGGAGTACTGTGTGTGACAAGGTTGGGAACAACACTCAACAATGCAGAGCCTTTCACTAGGGATACAAGAATCAGCAGCCCCCTTGTTGCAGCTTCCATCCAAACCTCCGTCAGCCTTCATCTGGCTAAAAGTTCAGACAACAGACAAAGTGTTGATACACATCTATTAGGAGTATACCAGGGCCTGGAAATGTTTTCTGTTACCCTAGCTGGGAAGAAAGAGAGAGACACGATTGGTTCCTACAGCACATGCCTGGGTTGAAATAGTATTTGTTATCGTTCAAATACTTTAGCTGCCCGTTATTGAGCTTGCCGAGCCTATGGAATTGGCCCAAAAGTGCCAGACAATTAAATTGCTAAATTAAACACTGAACGAAAACAAATGCTATTTGAACCCTGGATTGATATGAGGGCCTTCACTGTGTTTCTTGCCTCCGCTAGTGCACTTAAATCATTTAGGAGACACAACCAGTAAGAAAGGGGTGTCCTCCACACTTGACTGGTGCTAAAAGTAATTTCTAAATGTTTTCCTGAAGTGATTTAAGAAGAACAGAGATGTGCTTTCAGTTGAGTTGGTCTTCACTGAGGCAAAACGTAGGCTCTTCAATTTAGAAGAGGATTGGCAAAGTGTTAAAGTTCTAAATCGGGAACTTGGTGAAGAAACATTGGGATTAACACTTTCCCTGAATTTTACAAAATGTTTGTATCTTTATTGCACGTGTTTGTGCTTTGCAAGTTGTTCCAACCTTGAAAACTGCCTTTCATCAACCTTTTTATTTAACTAGGCAAGTCAGTTAAGAACAAATTCTTATTTACAATGACGGCCTACCCTGGGCCAGAAAAGGATGATGCTGGGCCAATTGCGTGCCGCCCTATGGGACTCGCAATCACAGCCAGATGTGATACAGCCTGGATTCGAACCAGGGACTGTACTGACATCTCTTGCACTGACATGCAGTGCCTTAGACCAATGCACCACTCAATTTACTGACATCAATAGAAGTACTATCATGTTACAGCAACCAGTTTACAGAGATACAAACACTGATTTAGGTTTAAACCTACTGTAAATGTCTGGTGGGGACGGTTGGTTGTTTTACAGCGACTAGGGCCCCTCCTTTATCCAGAAACCAGACGTTGTGTTCCTCCTCAAATATCTGAAAGAGGACACACAAACAATTCCATATAATATATGATTTACATACAGTTTTTACCACATACCTACTGTATACATCTACCTCCGGATGTAAGAAACTATAGCAGTTTACAGATGAATACTGAGAGTTTCAAAACTCCTCCTGATCAAAAGGCAGAGACAGCAGTATAACAGCAAATACTTATTCTCCAAACTACAATATTCAATGTTTTCCTTGATTAGAATGCCTTAGATTTAACCCCCAGATTCAGTCTAAACTCACCTGTCTCCAGTTGTTACCAGCATCAGATGAGATGAACATTACAACATTATTGTACGACAGCTCCAACCCAATATTCCCTGTGGTAAAAATACAACAAAGCATGAGTTTGAGCTGCATCGTGTTTGTCAGGTTCACCAACTGATCTCTGCACCAGATGACTTGTGTGTGTGTGTGTGTGTGTGTGTGAGGGCGCAGGGGCGAGTGATTCACTGGGCCGGAGCAGAGGGTTGTGTAGAGATAGCCGAACACACAAACATAATCTGTTGTGTCATGTGTCCTCAGTCTGCACTGGCCAATTTAAATAATCTGTCACCAAAACCTAATCTGTGAGGAAGCAGTGTTATAGTGTGTCTCTGAACAGATTCAGTGCATTTATACAGGCTCACAGTGGCTTAGGGATCTCACAGATCCAGTACAGTTATACAGGCTCACAGTGGTTTAGGGATCTCACAGATCCAGTACAGTTATACAGGCTCACAGTGGCTTAGGAATCTCACAGATCCAGTACAGTTATACTGGCTCACAGTGGCTTAGGGATCTCACAGATCCAGTACAGTTATACTGGCTCACAGTGGCTTAGGGATCTCACAGATCCAGTACAGTTATACTGGCTCACAGTGGCTTAGGGATCTCACAGATCCAGTACAGTTATACAGGCTCACAGTGGTTTAGGAATCTCACAGATCCAGTACAGTTATACTGGCTCACAGTGGCTTAGGGATCTCACAGATCCAGTACAGTTATACTGGCTCACAGTGGCTTAGGGATCTCACAGATCCAGTACAGTTATACAGGCTCACAGTGGTTTAGGAATCTCACAGATCCAGTACAGTTATACTGGCTCACAGTGGCTTAGGGATCTCACAGATCCAGTACAGTTATACTGGCTCACAGTGGCTTAGGGATCTCACAGATCCAGTACAGTTATACAGGATAGGAGGAGACAAACTACTGTTTGGGTGACAGAACAAATATTGTTTGAGGACAGAGATCAAGAAAGCTGATTCATGGGTGTAGGCTTTTTTTTTTATGTTGCTAATATACAATATTTTCCCTCACAATGGAAGATGATTTGTTTATAGCAGGAGTTGCAGATCCCCATCAGCATAATCATTATATTATTTATAATCAAATGGAATTTCAGCACTGACTGGAAATGATAGACAGCTGTTCTCCTTTTGTACCATTACCTACATTGAATAGACATGTCTTTCTATTCAGCCAAGTGAATTTCCACACAAGTGGGCAATAGGGTAATCTAATCTAATCTTACCTATCAAATGTATCATTCTGTATTTTCTCACCTGTGGCCACTATGATTCCTGGTGCTGAGGCCTTGGTTGATATGCTGCCTGACAGGTAGGGGTTTTCAGACGTCTGCAGTTGGAGATGGAGCGAACAGAAGGGCTGAGGGTGAGAAATGACAGACAGGCCATTATATTTGATGAAGCCATTATACACTGGTCAATCAAATCCCCAATGTTACATAGAACACTATAGGGTTGATCTTTAAAGGTGCACAAAGCATATGCTTTTTATTTCAAGAGAAGGTCCTTTAGATAAGGAAAAGAAAAGCTGCTATGCTGTCTTTACCAGGATTTCATCTCAGAAAGCCTGAAGATACTGCCTAATAGAATCCTTTCATCTCAGAAAGCCTGAAGATACTGCCTAATAGAATCCTTTCATCTCAGAAAGCCTGAGGATCCTGCTTAATAGAATCCTTTCATCTCAGAAAGCCTGAAGATACTGCCTAATAGAATCCTTTCATCTCAGAAAGCCTGAAGATACTGCCTAATAGAATCCTTTCATCTCAGAAAGCCTGAAGATACTGCCTAATAGAATCCTTTCATCTCAGAAAGCCTGAAGATACTGCCTAATAGAATCCTTTCATCTCAGAAAGCCTGAAGATACTGCCTACTAGAATCCTTTCATCTCAGAAAGCCTGAAGATACTGCCTACTAGAATCCTTTCATCTCAGAAAGCCTGAAGATACTGCCTAATAGAATCCTTTCATCTCAGAAAGCCTGAAGATACTGCCTAATAGAATCCTTTCATCTCAGAAAGCCTGAAGATCCTGCTTAATAGAATTATTTTGATTCTGAAGTCTTCCAGTGAGCTACATTTACACCAAATGCTAACAACAATGCTAACATAGGCAGTTAACTATACAACAATGCTAACATAGGCAGTTAACTATACAACAATGCTAACATAGGCAGTTAACTATACAACAATGCTAACATAGGCAGTTAACTATACAACAGTGCTAACATAGGCAGTTAACTATACAACAATGCTAACATAGGCAGTTAACTATACAACAATCCGTACTTGGTTAACAAAACATGACTAAAACTAAACACAACTAACCCAATTTCCACAGCCTTCTTCTGAAAAACCATGCTTATCCTCCATAGTTGACTGATGATGTCTTAATTGTCGTTATCAGTCATTAATACAGAGACGGAGGGAGGGTCTTTACATAAAATCATCAAGTCATGTCTCAGAGGCGAGACGACAACAAAAGACAAATAGATCAGTTCACAGAGCCCCCCCCCCCCAAAAAAAAACATTATGCTTTCATCTTTGCAAATTGATAGCGTGACATTGCTGTAAGGTCACCAAGGGCAACGAGATTTAACATGGTAATCAAAAGGAATTTGTAATTAGAAACTCCCTTGAGTGTGTGATGTAACACGACTGTTATCATTTATGTATATAGCTTGAAGGGAACTGAACACATTCTCTATTGAGTATGCTTTTTTAGACCTGGAGTAGGCTTAATCTGGGTCTGGGAAAGCACCTCAAAGAGTTCTGAAGCTGTTCTGGCGGCTCGTGGTGGCCCAACAGAGGGCCACCCAGAAGACACTTAACGTTGGTGTTTCCTTTATTTTGGCAGTTACCTGTATGCGTGAGTGTGGAAACATCTATGTAGGCAAAACAACAACGCCCAGCACTCTAGAAATATTAAATATAGACTGATGTATGCATGTGGATCCATCTACATAGACAAAACAACAACGTCCAGCACTCCAGAAATATTAAATATAGACTGATGTATGCATGTGGATCCATCTACATAGACAAAACAACAACGTCCAGCACTCTAGAAATATTAAATATAGACTGATGTATGCATGTGGATCCATCTACATAGACAAAACAACAACGTCCAGCACTCTAGAAATATTAAATATAGACTGATGTATGCATGTGGATCCATCTCCATAGACAAAACAACAACGTCCAGCACTCTAGAAATATTAAATATAGACTGACGTATGCATGTGGATCCATCTACATAGACAAAACAACAACATCCAGCACTCTAGAAATATTAAATATAGACTGATGTATGCATGTGGATCCATCTACATAGACAAAACAACAACGTCCAGCACTCTAGAAATATTAAATATAGACTGATGTATGCATGTGGATCCATCTACATAAACAAAACAAACAACACAACAACTCTCAGCACAGTAGCACTAGTATGATAAACGACCACTGAGAAACCACACTTCCCTCAGTACATAAACTCGGTCTCCTGCAGACACTGTTACATTCTTTCAATATGCATTAATGAAGCTTTCCTCAATCTATTCTAAATATGGATCCACTGAGAACCAGAGAATCAGAGAATCAGAGGCTCCAAATGGGGTATAATACACACACACACACACACACACACACACACACACACTGCTAGGCTAACAGAAACGGCAGCATCATCATGATCATTACATACCTAAATCATCTAGCATTCCCTCCCTCCCTCCCTCCCTCCCTCCATCTCTTCCTCCCTACCTCCATCTCTTCCTCCCTCCCTCCATCTCTTCCTCCCTCCTTCCTACCACTCACTCATTCAAAAGCTATTTATAGCTCTGAGTAAGTAGGGAAGCAGGTAGTTCATCATTGGGCTGTCGTTGATTTGTAGGCCTACCACTCTGAGTATTAGTTGTGTCAGGCAAGTAGGATGTTCTGTAATATTCAGTGTTGAAGGTTATACCTCTGGGAAATGGATTTAATCAAAAATCTAACACTAAATGGCTAAGTTTAACTCCGTTAGAGAAAAACGTTTTGATTGAACAACGCTCAAATTACTGTGAGAAACATATATTTTTCATGCCAGTGAATTATATAATTTATTTGAGAGAGAGAGAGAAAGACAGAGAAAGATAAAGTGAGAGAATACTGACGAGGGTTAATTAATTATTTGACGAGACCAGGGAGAAGAGTACAAGCCTGTTGCTTTCACTCAGTCTCTCTGTTCCCTGTTGAGCTCAAAGTGTTTAGTGAATGATTCCTCTCTCAGAGTCTTTGAGGCCACTGGGCTTCTGAAGCCCAACACTCCAGAGGTTTTGACAACAATACTTGAAACTCCTAAAAACTCCTTGAAACTCCTACTCAGAGGAATAGTCTTTCTCCCCCCAAAATACAAAAATAATTAAAGTGAAACATTAAAGCGATACATAACTTCAGTTTACAACAGTTTGTTATTAGCACATGCATTCATACCCACAGGGTTAAACTAGTTAAAACAACGTCATGCTGAATGGAAAAATGGATTGGTGTCATTTCAACCAGTTTTACCCACTGGGTGTGACCATCAATGTTAATGTGATGACAATGAATGTTAATGTGATGACAATGAATGTTAATGTGATGACAATGAATGTTAATGTGATGACAATGAATGTTAATGTGATGACAATGAATGTTAATGTAATGACAATGAATGTTAATGTGATGACAATGAATGTTAATGTAATGACAATGAATGTTAATGTGATGACAATGAATGTTAATGTGATGACAATGAATGTTAATGTGATGACAATGAATGTTAATGTGATGACAATGAATGTTAATGTGATGACAATGAATGTTAATGTGATGACAATGAATGTTAATGTAATGACAATGAATGTTAATGTGATGACAATGAATGTTAATGTGATGACAATGAATGTTAATGTAATGACATAGGGACATACTAACAAGATTACCAATCCAGTGGTGTCAGTGATAGGTGTCATCACACGTGTACACATGCGCATACACACACACACATGCGCGCACACACACACGTACACATGTGCCCCCCCTCGAGACACACACATACACACACACTGTGAACACTTACCTCATACAGGTCCAGCATCTGGTTGCCCCCCAGGCCCCGGGTGGTCTTGACGTTCTCCATGGCCAGGGTGAAGAGGATGCCCCGGGTGTCAGAGAGGTACAGGTTGTAGGTGTCGTTCTGGTTCCACTCCTGCACCGCCGCGAAGACCTGGTTCTCATCTGTGCTGACGATGTGGAGATCCTGGTGGCGGAGGATGGGGGAATGGAGAGGTTAGAGGATTTATGAAGAGATGATGGATCATATGGGTTGGGGTTGTAACAAGCTGCTGAGTACGTGTTGGGTGTCACAAGATCAGGTCTGGTGTGCATATTGAATGTTTAACACTATAGCTGACGATGTACTCTACACACCATATGGTGTATTTTAACAGCTGCAATAGAAGAGTGAGACTACATGAGTGAAACTACACACTATGAGACAACATGAGTGAAACTACACACTATGAGACTACATGAGTGAAACTACACACTATGAGACTACATGAGTGAAACTACACACTATGAGACTACATGAGTGAAACTACACACTATGAGACTACATGAGTGAAACTACACACTATGAGACTACATGAGTGAAACTACACACTATGAGACTACATGAGTGAAACTACACACTATGAGACTACATGAGTGAAACTACACACTATGAGACTACATGAGTGAAACTACACACTATGAGACTACATGAGTGAAACTACACACTATGAGACTACATGAGTGAAACTACACACTATGAGACAACATGAGTGAAACTACACACTATGAGACTACATGAGTGAAACTACACACTAAGAGACTACATGAGTGAAACTACACACTATGAGACTACATGAGTTAAACTACACACTATGAGACTACATGAGTGAAACTACACACTATGAGACTACATGAGTGAAACTACACACTATGAGACTACATGAGTGAAACTACACACTATGAGACTACATGAGTGAAACTACACACTATGAGACTACATGAGTGAAACTACACACTATGAGACTACATGAGTGAAACTACACACTATGAGACTACATGAGTGAAACTACACACTATGAGACTACATGAGTGAAACTACACACTATGAGACTACATGAGTGAAACTACACACTATGAGACTACATGAGTGAAACTACACACTATGAGACTACATGAGTGAAACTACACACTATGAGACTACATGAGTGAAACTACACACTAAGAGACTACATGAGTGAAACTACACACTATGAGACTACATGAGTGAAACTACACACTATGAGACTACATGAGTGAAACTACACACTATGAGACTACATGAGTGAAACTACACACTATGAGACTACATGAGTGAAACTACACACTATGAGACTACATGAGTGAAACTACACACGATGAGACTACATGAGTGAAACTACACACTATGAGACTACATGAGTGAAACTACACACTATGAGACTACATGTGTGAAACTACACACTATGAGACTACATGAGTGAAACTACACACTATGAGACTACATGAGTGAAACTACACACTATGAGACTACATGAGTGAAACTACACACTATGAGACTACATGAGTGAAACTACACACTATGAGACTACATGAGTGAAACTACACACTATGAGACTACATGAGTGAAACTACACACTATGAGACTACATGAGTGAAACTACACACTAAGAGACTACATGAGTGAAACTACACACTATGAGACTACATGAGTGAAACTACACACTAAGAGACTACATGAGTGAAACTACACACTATGAGACTACATGAGTGAAACTACACACTATGAGACTACATGAGTGAAACTACACACTAAGAGACTACATGAGTGAAACTACACACTATGAGACTACATGAGTGAAACTACACACTATGAGACTACATGAGTGAAACTACACACTATGAGACTACATGAGTGAAATTACACACTATGAGACTACATGAGTGAAACTACACACTATGAGACTACATGAGTGAAACTACACACTATGAGACTACATGAGTGAAACTACACACTATGAGACTACATGAGTGAAACTACACACTATGAGACTACATGAGTGAAACTACACACTATGAGACTACATGAGTGAAACTACACACTATGAGACTACATGAGTGAAACTACACACTATGAGACTACATGAGTGAAACTACACACTATGAGACTACATGAGTGAAACTACACACTATGAGACTACATGAGTGAAACTACACACTATGAGACTACATGAGTGAAACTACACACTAAGAGACTACATGAGTGAAACTACACACTATGAGACTACATGAGTGAAACTACACACTATGAGACTACATGAGTGAAACTACACACTATGAGACTACATGAGTGAAACTACACACTATGAGACTACATGAGTGAAACTACACACTATGAGACTACATGAGTGAAACTACACACGATGAGACTACATGAGTGAAACTACACACTATGAGACTACATGAGTGAAACTACACACTATGAGACTACATGTGTGAAACTACACACTCTGAGACTACATGAGTGAAACTACACACTATGAGACTACATGAGTGAAACTACACACTATGAGACTACATGAGTGAAACTACACACTATGAGACTACATGAGTGAAACTACACACTATGAGACTACATGAGTGAAACTACACACTATGAGACTACATGAGTGAAACTACACACTATGAGACTACATGAGTGAAACTACACACTAAGAGACTACATGAGTGAAACTACACACTATGAGACTACATGAGTGAAACTACACACTAAGAGACTACATGAGTGAAACTACACACTATGAGACTACATGAGTGAAACTACACACTATGAGACTACATGAGTGAAACTACACACTAAGAGACTACATGAGTGAAACTACACACTATGAGACTACATGAGTGAAACTACACACTATGAGACTACATGAGTGAAACTACACACTATGAGACTACATGAGTGAAACTACACACTATGAGACTACATGAGTGAAACTACACACTATGAGACTACATGAGTGAAACTACACACTATGAGACTACATGAGTGAAACTACACACTATGAGACTACATGAGTGAAACTACACACTATGAGACTACATGAGTGAAACTACACACTATGAGACTACATGAGTGAAACTACACACTATGAGACTACATGAGTGAAACTACACACTATGAGACTACATGAGTGAAACTACACACTATGAGACTACATGAGTTAAACTACACACTATGAGACTACATGAGTGAAACTGCACACTATGAGACTACATGAGTGAAACTGCACACTATGAGACTACATGAGTGAAACTGCACACTATGAGACTACATGAGTGAAACTGCACACTATGAGACTACATGAGTGAAACTGCACACTATGAGACTACATGAGTGAAACTGCACACTATGAGACTACATGAGTGAAACTACACACTATGAGACTACATGAGTGAAACTACACACTATGAGACTACATGAGTGAAACTACACACGATGAGACTACATGAGTGAAACTACACACTATGAGACTACATGAGTGAAACTACACACTATGAGACTACATGAGTGAAACTACACACTATGAGACTACATGAGTGAAACTACACACTATGAGACTACATGAGTGAAACTACACACTATGAGACTACATGAGTGAAACTACACACTATGAGACTACATGAGTGAAACTACACACTATGAGACTACATGAGTGAAACTACACACTAAGAGACTACATGAGTGAAACTACACACTATGAGACTACATGAGTGAAACTACACACTAAGAGACTACATGAGTGAAACTACACACTATGAGACTACATGAGTGAAACTACACACTATGAGACTACATGAGTGAAACTACACACTAAGAGACTACATGAGTGAAACTACACACTATGAGACTACATGAGTGAAACTACACACTATGAGACTACATGAGTGAAACTACACACTATGAGACTACATGAGTGAAACTACACACTATGAGACTACATGAGTGAAACTACACACTATGAGACTACATGAGTGAAACTACACACTATGAGACTACATGAGTGAAACTACACACTATGAGACTACATGAGTGAAACTACACACTATGAGACTACATGAGTGAAACTACACACTATGAGACTACATGAGTGAAACTACACACTATGAGACTACATGAGTGAAACTACACACTATGAGACTACATGAGTGAAACTACACACTATGAGACTACATGAGTTAAACTGCACACTATGAGACTACATGAGTGAAACTGCACACTATGAGACTACATGAGTGAAACTGCACACTATGAGACTACATGAGTGAAACTGCACACTATGAGACTACATGAGTGAAACTGCACACTATGAGACTACATGAGTGAAACTGCACACTATGAGACTACATGAGTGAAACTGCACACTATGAGACTACATGAGTGAAACTGCACACTATGAGACTACATGAGTGAAACTGCACACTATGAGACTACATGAGTGAAACTGCACACTATGAGACTACATGAGTGAAACTACACACTATGAGACTACATGAGTGAAACTACACACTATGAGACTACATGAGTGAAACTACACACTATGAGACTACATGAGTGAAACTACACACTATGAGACTACATGAGTGAAACTACACACTATGAGACTACATGAGTGAAACTACACACTATGAGACTACATGAGTGAAACTACACACTATGAGACTACATGAGTGAAACTACACACTATGAGACTACATGAGTGAAACTACACACTATGAGACTACATGAGTGAAACTACACACTATGAGACTACATGAGTGAAATTACACACTATGAGACTACATGAGTGAAACTACACACTATGAGACTACATGAGTGAAACTACACACTATGAGACTACATGAGTGAAACTACACACTATGAGACTACATGAGTGAAACTACACACTATGAGACTACATGAGTGAAACTACACACTAAGAGACTACATGAGTGAAACTACACACTATGAGACTACATGAGTGAAACTACACACTATGAGACTACATGAGTGAAACTATACACTATGAGACTACATGAGTGAAACTACACACTATGAGACTACATGAGTGAAACTACACACTATGAGACTACATGAGTGAAACTACACACTATGAGACTACATGAGTGAAACTACACACTATGAGACTACATGAGTGAAACTACACACTAAGAGACTACATGAGTGAAACTACACACTATGAGACTACATGAGTGAAACTACACACTATGAGACTACATGAGTGAAACTACACACTATGAGACTACATGAGTGAAACTACACACTATGAGACTACATGAGTGAAACTACACACTATGAGACTACATGAGTGAAACTACACACTATGAGACTACATGAGTGAAACTACACACTATGAGACTACATGAGTGAAACTACACACTATGAGACTACATGAGTGAAACTACACACTATGAGACTACATGAGTGAAACTACACACTATGAGACTACATGATTGAAACTACACACTATGAGACTACATGAGTGAAACTACACACTATGAGACTACATGAGTGAAACTACACACTAAGAGACTACATGAGTGAAACTACACACTATGAGACTACATGAGTGAAACTACACACTAAGAGACTACATGAGTGAAACTACACACTATGAGACTACATGAGTGAAACTACACACTATGAGACTACATGAGTGAAACTACACACTATGAGACTACATGAGTGAAACTACACACTATGAGACTACATGAGTGAAACTACACACTATGAGACTACATGAGTGAAACTACACACTATGAGACTACATGAGTGAAACTACACACTATGAGACTACATGAATGAAACTACACACTATGAGACTACATGAGTGAAACTACACACTATGAGACTACATGAGTGAAACTACACACTATGAGACTACATGAGTGAAACTACACACTATGAGACTACATGAGTGAAACTACACACTATGAGGCTACAGATATTTCTAGAGATAAATTATTTTGTTGAAGGGAGAAAACAAGAGGAAGTTGTTGGTTACTTCATGACATTTTATTTGTCACATTTACTCCGCTGCCCCTCTCTGGCGCTCGATGTCGCCGGTCTACTAACCACCAGTTCTGGCAACCCATCATTACGCACACCTGGCAACCTTCATTAGGCACACCTGACAACCTTCATTAGGCACACCGGGCAACCTTCATTAGGCACACCTGGCAACCTTTATTAGGCACACCTGGCAACCTTCATTAGGCACACCTGACAACCTTCATTACGCACACCTGGCATCCTTCATTACCTACACCTGGCAACCTTCATTACGCACACCTGGCAGCCTTCATTAGGCACACCTGGAAACCTTCATTACGCACACCTGGCAACCTTCATTACGCACACCTGCACCTCATCATTAGGCACACCTGGCAACCTTCATTACGCACACCTGGCAACCTTCATTACGCACACCTGGCAACCTTCATTACGCACACCTGGCAACCTTCATTACGCACACCTGCGCCTCATCATTAGACACACCTGGCAACCTTCATTAGACACACCTGGCAACCCTCATTAGACACACCTGTCTCTTATCATTAGACACACCTGGCAACCTTCATTACGCACACCTGCGCCTCATCATTAGACACACCTGGCAACCTTCATTAGACACAGCTGGCAACCTTCATTAGACACAGCTGGCAACCTTCATTAGGCACACCTGGCAACCTTCATTAGACACACCTGCGCCTCATCATTAGACACACCTGGATTTCATCACTTCCCTGATTACTCCCCCTTTATATAGAACTCCATTGTTGTCACCTATCAGGCAGTTTATGTGTTTATGTTCAGATGCTTCTCTTATTTATGTATTTACTTTGTTGGTTCTTATTAAACTCACGACTGCACCTGCTTCCTGACTCCCTACGTCTTCGTTACACACATGCTGCGTATACAACAGGTGTAGACTTTACCGTGAAATGCTTACTTACGAGAACTTTCCCAACAATGCAGAGTTAAAAAGTAAGAAAAATATGCAAAATATTTTTTTTTATTCAATCTGAATAACTGATCTACTGTACGATTCATAGGAGGCATGTGTTTATCACTGTAAGATGAATTTTGCTTACCTTAGGCAGAGAATATTTGGGCAGTTTGATTTTGAGGAATGGATCCCTCTGGTAGGACACATAGTAGCTGGCCTGTCCTGCTGTAGTAACCTGGAACACATTGAGACAAGACACTGAGTTTTCCCTTTGAGTTCACTTGTATCATCTGTCAATCATTGTTGTCAACATGAATTAACTACTGGGATTCTAAAACCTTCATAAACGTACCTTCATTACTCATCTTGCAACCTTCAACCAAGTGAACATGCATGACATTGTTTATGATGTAAAGAGATATACTTCAATGTCAGAAAGGAACATTGATGCATAAGGAAGTTAAATGTCTATTTCCGGACTTTTCTAGCATACAGAGGAAACTGCTCCTCTCACGTCCTCTCCTGTTGTCGATGCTCTTTGTGGTTTTGAAGGTAGACTTGGGTAAATATCTCATAGGGACAATCAATAGCCTCATTATTCTCTGTCAAGAGAAATCTTTAACTCTCCCAAGCAACGCTCAGTGGCCTGTCTTAGGAAAGTCATCCTTAATGATACCAGCGCCTCAGCAAGCAAACACTTGAGCTGTTAGCTGCTGTTAGCTTATGCAGTACAAACACCGCAAGCAGGGAAGAAAGTGTTATGAACCTGTAATTAGAGCACAGGCTTCGGAGGCTATCAGGATAGGAGAACAACTTTCGGCAACAAAAATGTGATTGTCCGGGCGTCCGCACTAAGGAGCAATTTATTTAATCCAATTCCTCTTTCGTAATTCCATTAATCGAGAAAGTTTAAGATAAATAAATAAAGAAAGATAAATAAATAAAGATTTTATGAGGAAAGATCAGTGATATTGAAGCAGTGATTTTATAGTGAAGCAGTGATCACTCGCCAGTCCCAAGTGCAACTGAGTTAAGAAGCTCAAAGTCGATGGAGAGTAACCAGGGGCGGTTTTGAACTGAAAGAGAAATTGGGATGATTGATTATTCATTACCACCTTTCACAGAATACGTTCGGCTGTGACGCAACGCAAGAAAACATTGTATGTTCCCTGAAATTAAGATGCGGTTGAAGGTTCGAGTTGAGTGGTTGTGGGTTTAGTTAGGGAGACATATGAGTGTGGTCAAACATGGTTGAGTGATCTGGTAGACCACAGATCTATATTTTCAGATCATTATTCTGGAAGAATGAAGCCAATCATGTGTAGGGTCTGGAGATTTCCTGAAAATGTGGCCTGACTATGAAGAAGTCTTGGCCCTGAGTAGGCTATAACTACATGCCAGAGTTTTTCAAGACATCAAGTGTAGAGCTAGGAGTTCTTCTAGAACTCCTGATATAGGCTACTAGAGACTAGAGTTTTCCTGGTCAAGCCACTTGCTCAAGGGAAACTCCTGGCTCTAATTTAAAAAGTTAGGAACAGGAATTTTCCCTAACCATGTGACCTTACCTGGAAAAACTATTGGCCCTAATTCATGTTGTAATAGAAATACATCCATAACTCTCCCCTTCAAATACTTCAAACAACTAGGTAGGCCTTTGGAGTTACATTTGGATGGAAAAGTTATTTATACTGGACTAGATTGGTGGGATAATTATTCCTATTTTCCTGTTGACTTTAAAATTCATGCATCCTCATTTGCATAATGTCAGAGTAAATACTATTCAGGCGACTGGAGGGAAATTAAAACATAACCCCAAAATTGCACCAGCATTACTTGGAATTCAGCACATTACCATTTCAGATTTCTGTCTCTCGCACAAATGATGATTAATATGACTTACTGAGGACTGGTGTGAATGAATATAAATCTGAATCAGAATAGCGTGAAAATGCAGACTCTCGAATGAAGGTTCAAACAAAAGGTTTGCATATTATACATTTGTCACGATAGGTGCCTTTTCTTTATACAGAATGTGTCTCCATAGTTTTTTGGACAATAGAAATTATGTAAATAGCTAGAAATAAAAAACCCATGCAGCATAACAACTGGTCAAGGTTCAGAGGCGAGAATGACATGAATACCAAATACACTGCGCATATTCAGATTGCAAAATGAAAACGTTGCGTCTTTCAATGGTCCCAATATCTATTCTAATCAAAAACATACTGCCGTTAATACAATGTGTCAACATAACAATTAATCATAAATATTCATATTTTTTATGAATTTTAGTTGAATTTCTGAATCATACCATTTCCTCACACCTGAAGATCAACCAGTTGTTGCATGTGTTGCTGAAAAATACAGCATGTACTCTTCTCTACCAGTCCTAGTCAAACCAAGTTGTGCATAACACATAACACATGCCCACATCATTCAAGGCTATCGATGCACATCCTATGCAATGCATCATGGTCTACATAAAATATATTCTCCTCAGACAGAGCCTTACCTGAATAAACATATAGTCATCTTGGACCACCAGTGAGCTGATGTCGATGTATCCAGGGAAGGGGTAGATTCTGTTGGGCTCTGAGCACGTTAGAGCCCGGTATGTTATATACTGTATACCTGCAAGATGAGCAGATAGAGATTACTGGATATCTGGATTAATCCAGCTCTGGATCATGCCCTCTATTCCTGGGAACGTGAGGATGCCTGGAAGCTGAGGCTATATGTCAGTACGATTTGAACTTGATGGCAGTTTTGTGACTTTTGAACTTTTCTAAGGTTTGTGATTGACATCTGTAAAACGAGGTATATGTCTGTATGAATTGAACTGTTGTATGGTTTGTGATTGACATACAAGAGAGAGATTGAGTGACAGTATACTGACTGACTATGTAAATATGGTATATGCATATACAGTTGAAGTCGGAAGTTTACATACACTTAGGTTAATCATTAAAACTCATTTTTCAGTTAACAAACTATAGTTTTGTCAAGTCGGTTAGGACATCTACTTTGTGCATGACACAAGTAATTCTTCCAACAATTGTTTACAGACAGATTATTTCACTTATAATTCACTAAATCACAATTCCAGTGTGTCAGAAGTTTACATACACTAAGTTGACTGTGCCTTTAAACAGCTTGGAAAATTCCAGAAAATTATGTCATGGCTTTAGAAGCTTCTGATAGGCTAATTGACATCATTTGAGTCAATTGGAGGTGTACCTGTGGATGTATGTCAAGGCCTACCTTTAAACTCAGTGCCTCTTTGCTCAACATCATGGGAAAATCTAAAGAAAATCAGCCAAGATCTCAAAAAAACAATTGTAGACCTCCACAAGCCTGGTTCATCCTTGGGAGCAATTTCCAAATGCCTGAAGGTACCACATTCATCTGTACAAACAATAGTATGCAAGTATAAACACCATGGGACCACGCAGCCGTCATACTGCTCAAAGAGATGAACGTACTTTGGTGTGAAAAGTTCAAATCAATTCCAGAACAACAGCAAAGGACCTTGTGAAGATGCTGAAAGAAACAGGTACAAAAGTATCTATATCCACAGTAAAACGAGTCCTATATCTACAAAACCTGAAAGACCGCTCAGCAATGAAGAAGCCACTGCTCCAAAACCGCCGGTTTGCAACTGTACATGGGGAAAAAGATGGTATTATTTGGAGAAATGTCCTCTGGTCTGATGAAACAAAAATAGAACTGTTTCGCCATAATGACCATCTTTATGTTTGGAGGAAAAAGGGGGATGCTTGCAAGCTGAAGAACACCATCCCAACCGTGAAGCACGGGGGTGGCAGCATCATGTTGTGGGGGTGCTTTGCTGCAGGAGGGACTGGTGCACTTCACAAAATAGATGGCATCATGAGGAAGGAAAATTATGTGGATATATTGAAGCAACATCTCAAGACATCAGTCAGGAAGTTAAAGCTTGGTCGCAAATGGGTCTTCCAAATGGACAATGACCCCAAGCATACTTCCAAAGTTGTGGCAAATGGCTTAAGGACAGTCAAGGTATTGGAGTGGCCTGACCTCAATCCTATAGAACATTTGTGGGCAGAACTGAAAAAGCATGTGCGAGCAAGGAGGCCTACAAACCTGACTCAGTTACACCAGTTCTGTCAGGAGGAATGGGCAAAAATTCACCCAACTTATTGTGGGAAGCTTGTGGAAGGCTAGCCGAAACGTTTGACCGAAGTTAATGCTACCAACTACTAATTTAGTGTATGCAAACTTCTGACCCACTGGGAATGTGATGAAATAAATCATTCTCTCTACTATTATTCTGACATTTCACATTCTTAAAATAAAGTAGTGATCCTAACTGACCTAAGACAAGGAATATTTACTAGGAAAAAGTTTAAATGAATTTGGCTAAGGTGTATGTAAACTTCCAACTTATATATAAATATTTTTTTACAATTGAGAGCATCCTGTCGGGCTGTATTCCAGCCTGGTACGGCAAATGTACCACCCGCAACCGCAGGGCTCTACAGAGGGTGGTGCGGTCTGCCCAACACATCACCGGGGGCACACTGCCTGCCTTCCAGGACACCTACAGCACCCAATGTCACAGGAAGGCCAAAAAGAAAATCAAGGACATCAACCACCAGAGCCACGGCCTGTTCACCCCGCTATCATCCAGAAGGCGAGGTCAGTACAGGTGCATCAAAGCTGGGACTGAGCGGCTGAAAAACAGCTTCTATCTCAAGAACATCAGACTAGCTGGCTACCACCCGGTTACTCAACCCTGCAACTTAGAGGCTGCTGCCCTATATACATAGACATGGAATCACAGGTCACTTTAATATTGGAACACTAGTCACTTTAATAATGTTAATACTGTATTCTACTCTACTGTATTTTAGTCAATGCCACTCTGACATTGCTTGTCCTAATATTTATATATTTCTTAATTCCATTATTTTACTTTTAGATTTGTGTATTGTTGTGAATTGTTAGATGTTACTGCACTGTTGGAGCAGGGAACACATGCGTTCATTACACCTGCCATTACACCTGATAAATATGTGTATGTGACCAATACAATTTGATTTGATTTTGATTTACCCATAACATGATGCAGCCACCACCATCCTTGAACATATGAGTGGTACAGTGATGTGATGTGTTGTGTTTGATTTGCCACAAACATAACACATTGAATTCAGGACAGAAAGTGAATTTATTTGCCACATTTCTTGCAGCATAACATTAGTGACTTATTGCAAACAAGATGCATGTTTTGGAATATTTGTATTCTTTTCACTCTGTCATTTATGTTAGTATTGTGGAGTAACTGCAGTGTTGTTGAACCATCCTCAGTTATCTCCTGTCACAACCATTAAACTCTGTAACTATTTGAAAATTGCTATTCCTCTCTTGGAACTGAGTTAGGAAGGGCGTCTGGTTAACCCCCAATGAAAATGTAATGCTTCGTTAGATTGGTGCAGTTGCCTTGATATCAGTTTACTGCATCTGAGAAATGAACCGAAATGTGACATGTGAGAGGCAGAATGCGAAATGGTGACATTGTGGATGTAGATTTATCTAAGTCCAATCATATCAACAGTGGAAATGAGCAGAAAGGTACGTACACAGAATTTCCCCCCAGCATCACTAGTCATTCAGATAGATTGTTGAAACGTATTATCAATATCCTTCACAGACTCTTGCGTTGCAGAAAGCAAACGACACGTTGTTCCACACACTGCTAGTGGTTCTCCAAAACAGTTTGTGATGAGAGTCTGAGTAACCAAAGGAAAAGATCAGGACAACAGAGAGGACGAGAGGAAGCGAAGGATGACGACAAGAAAGAAAGAAGACAAGCGTATGACTCACCAGTAGAACCTGTTCACATGCTCGTGAACCAGCTGCCATTTTTGCCCAAATTCCAGGGAGGCATACAACTGTGAAGAAGAACATAAAACAAGAGAAAAGAGAGAGAGATAGAGAACATATCAGTCTACTTATCACAAGACAGGAAGTAAAGGGACAGTGTCTTGAGTCATGGCAGGATAATGTTAGATAGACTGACATACTGTACTGTAGCTTTAAACCGCCATCATTATTATAACTCAGAACATTCATGATAACATATAGGCTCCCAAAATACAGAAATGCCCGATCCTGTTTCTGGCAACACTTTACTTGACACCCAGCATTATAACCTGTTATAATATGGTCATAACACTGTCATGATACATATATGTAGACCTGTTGTGACATATATTGCTGGGTATTAACCTGTTTCCTTTTCCAAATGTAAATTAACACTAGGTATAGATAAAGCACTTCAAGTCCAATAGTGCTTATATATCAAATGATGCATCAAACAAATGCAAACCATAGGTTGGGAAAACATTTTATTCCAACCCCTATATATCACAGGATATATATCAATACAAATCCAAAATGATTCTGTAAATGATGGATGTACGTGTCCAGAAGTAAATATACTGTTGACCAGCAGGTGTAGTAGAGTCGAAAAAATAAATATACTGCCCTGTTGACCAGCAGGTGTAGTAGTGTCCAGAAATAAATATACTGTTGACCAGCAGGTGTAGTAGTGTCCAGAAATAAATATACTGTTGACCAGCAGGTGTAGTAGTGTCCAGAAATAAATATACTGTTGACCAGCAGGTGTAGTAGTGTCCAGAAATAAATATACTGTTGACCAGCAGGTGTAGTAGTGTCCAAAAATAAATATACTGTTGACCAGCAGGTGTAGTAGTGTCCAGAAATAAATATACTGTTGACCAGCAGGTGTAGTAGTGTCCAGAAATAAATATACTGTTGACCAGCAGGTGTAGTAGTGTCCAGAAATAAATATACTGTTGACCAGCAGGTGTAGTAGTGTCCAGAAATAAATATACTGTTGACCAGCAGGTGTAGTAGTGTCCAAAAATAAATATACTGTTGACCAGCAGGTGTAGTAGTGTCCAGAAATAAATATACTGTTGACCAGCAGGTGTAGTAGTGTCCAGAAATAAATATACTGTTGACCAGCAGGTGTAGTAGAGTCCAGAAAGAAATATACTGTTGACCAGCAGGTGTAGTAGAGTCGAAAAAGAAATATACTGTTGACCAGCAGGTGTAGTAGAGTCCAAAAAGAAATATACTGTTGACCAGCAGGTGTAGTAGAGTACATAAATAAATATACTGCCCTGTTGACCAGCAGGTGTAGTAGTGTCCAAAAATAAATATACTGTTGACCAGCAGGTGTAGTAGAGTCCAAAAATAAATATACTGTTGACCAGCAGGTGTAGTAGAGTCCAAAAAGAAATATACTGTTGACCAGCAGGTGTAGTAGAGTCGAAAAAGAAATATACTGTTGACCAGCAGGTGTAGTAGAGTCCAGAAAGAAATATACTGTTGACCAGCAGGTGTAGTAGAGTCCAGAAAGAAATATACTGTTGACCAGCAGGTGTAGTAGTGTCCAAAAAGAAATATACTGTTGACCAGCAGGTGTAGTAGAGTCGAAAAAGAAATATACTGTTGACCAGCAGGTGTAGTAGAGTCCAAAAAGAAATATACTGTTGACCAGCAGGTGTAGTAGTGTCCAAAAAGAAATATACTGTTGACCAGCAGGTGTAGTAGAGTCGAAAAATAAATATACTGTTGACCAGCAGGTGTAGTAGAGTCCAAAAATAAATATACTGTTGACCAGCAGGTGTAGTAGAGTCCAAAAATAAATATACTGTTGACCAGCAGGTGTAGTAGAGTCCAAAAAGAAATATACTGTTGACCAGCAGGTGTAGTAGAGTCGAAAAAGAAATATACTGTTGACGAGCAGGTGTAGTAGAGTCCAGAAATAAATACACTGCCCTGTTGACCAGCAGGTGTAGTAGTGTCCAAAAATAAATATACTTCCCTGTTGTCCAGCAGGTGTAGGAGTGTCCAAAAATAAATATACTGGCTGAGCTGGGCAGCAGGTAAGCAGACTGGGCTAGTCTCTTATCACTCTGGACAGTTACATATGATGCCACTGGGTGAGCTGAAGCTGCACCCATTCATCAGGCCAGTGACATTTTAAATTCTAAAGCTCAGAGCTGTCAGAAAGTGAGCTTCATAGTTTTCCACTTGTGTCGATAAATCAAAACACCCGCCAGATTCAGAGCCACTGATGAGGCCTGCCCAGCGACAGCCAAGCGACTGAGCGAGCGAAAGCTGCCAGGGAAACTTGTCTAAATGGTGGTTAAAGGATTGAGGATAACAGATGTTGGTTCCACTCATCTATTCACGTTGATGGTGGATTTCAGGCAGTATGTACGTCATTGTGTTTTGAGGCTTGTTTAGCTGTGTACTTTAGAATGCAAAACACTGACACCAACTGCAGAATGTTAAAAGTAGAACATGTGTTTTACCAGGAAAGAGAGATGGAAAAAGAGAGTCATGATTGTTGTGCCTGAGCTAGGTAGGTAAACAATGTAAGCATTTGAGAACATGTCAAGCGGACTAACGAAAATGTCTGATTATCTACAAGAACAAAAACATCATGGAGCATGAGGGCATGGAGGGCGTCGCACAGCATGTGTCGCGTCTTCATCTAAAGAATAATTAATTATAACGTGGATTCAGGGAAAATGCTAAACATTATCAGAGGACAAACATCATTGCTTACGCATATGTTAAGTTGCAGCCCCAAAGAACGGGCATCCTGCTGTCTGAATCACAGTCAAGGATCCTAGATCTTACACAGGCCTCTTTTTCCAGACAACAACAGCTTTAATATTGTCTGAAGCCAGCCAGTCAGACTGTTTACAGCTCTGTCTTGCTCTTTAAGGGAGGGAATGAATGGGCTTTATTTTAACACTGGCCATATGACTGATATCAGTTAGATGGGAATATTGGATTTCATATCTGGAGGTGATTTGTTATGAGTGAATGTGAGCATATTACTGTGATTGATACATCAAAATCTGTAAATCATGTCTCCACAAGGCAAAGCTCATTACCTCTTAGCACACAGTTTGACAGTGTATTGACCAGTGTGATAATGTATTGGCCTGTCTGACAGTGTTTTGGCCAGTCTGACAGTGTCTTGGCCTGTCTGACAGTGTCTTGGCCAGCTTGACAGTGTCTTAGCCAGTCTGACAGTGTCTTGGCCAGTCTGATATTATCTTGACCAGACTGACAGTGTCTTGACCAGTCTGACAGTGTCTTGACCAGACTAACAGTGCCTTGACCAGTCTGTCAGTGTCTTGGCCAGTCTGACAGTGTCTTGGCCAGGGAGAACCTGTATAGAAGCTGTACTATACAGTATGTGGTCAGTCTAGACAGCCATCCCTTTAACATGGTCTCTTCTAGTAGCTGTAAATAGATACAGAACATGATATCACCAACACATGCTTGGGAACTATACTACAATCACTGCTCATTATGGTAGCGGGTATGAGGTGATGATTAAGATGACTGTCATTCTGTCCATCATGTCCGGATCATGATTGACATAGAGAAAACAGGGTTTCATCATTTGACAACAGCCTGCCTCTTGTGGATTTTTTGCCTACTGTGAGCTCAATGAGCCCTGGGATAAAGTGGCAGATGGCTGAATGTGTTTGACTTGTGCTTCCATTTAGTAACAGGAGGCTTCATTTACACTGTGCTACAGGGCAACAATCAACTCTACTTATTTCATTAACTTCATACATTAGTAGATCAAGTATAGAAGGAATTAAAATGGGATTTCAAGCCAATAGTGTCAGAGATTGTTAAATTTGTTGTTGCCGTACTTCAGGCTACATACAGTTGTTTCTGGGTTTCATTCAGAGTTATTCAACTTAAATCTTTTTTTCACTAATGTTGTTGCCCCTGTGGTCAAAGATATGTAGGAAAAACAAGACTGGAGTCCAGAAAGGTTATCTGAGGTCCTTCTTCTTCTACTTCCTTCTTTCATCTGAACCCTGGAAGCTAGATATCACAACTGACATCTCTTTCACCACCAAAACATCCTCATTCATTAAAGGTCCAATGCAGACGTTTTTATCTCAATGTCACCAGGAAGGCCAAAACTCCATCCCACCACAACACACTGAAGTTTCAGGCGGTCTATTGAAACAGCTCTTAGATTAAAGGGCAATAGCATCATTTTCACAATTTTATAGTGTGAACATATATATAAAACACAGGAAATCACGTTTTTTCCTGCACTGGGCCTTTAACAACCCAACAGAAACCTATGAAATAAAGGCAGAATCTCCTCCCAACTGAAATAGGACTTGGGGAGTTATGGAAATGATAATGGCACATTATAGCCCCGTGTCCCGAACAATTACTCTAAGTCACTTTCACATGCCTAATTAATTCCTTAAGCAGTTATGTATAGTACTCTAAATCAAAGCACACCGGTTGACAGTGCCTTGGCTCTGACTATAGCATAAGGAGGCTACAGGACAATATTTTCTGGAATTTATGGAGCCAGGAGAATGCATCACGGCGGTGCTGGAGACGATCCTATGGAGGGGAGATTGTGAAAGTGTATGCAGATGAGCCATCTGGATTGTTTGAACTGCCTGGGTGTTGGGGAATAAGAGGTCTCTGCTCTGGAGCACAATCTACTGCATCACCCCTTGTATGTTCTATAGAAACAAGACAGTGTGAGGCCCAAATGGCACCCTATTCCCTATATAGTGCACTAGTTTCGACCAGAGCCCCGTAGGGAATAGGGTGCCATTTGGGATGTATACTATGTCCATATACAGTAGAGCTGATACTCTGTAATGAACTCGAGGTTGATGTAGTTAATTTGACAGTTATGTTTGAAATTGATGAACCAATACTGGAAAAGGAATTAGACCTGATGATAATGTATGGATGTCCATCACGTTTGCTAGGTGCTATGCTGTCACTGCGGTAAGAATATTGTGGTAGGCTGATGGGTCAAAATCTGTTGCATAAGGTTTAAATCCCAGTCTTCTAGACTTATAGACCTGTAATACAGTTGAAGTCAGAAATGTACATACACTTAGGCTGAAGTCATTAAAACAAATTTTTTCAACCACTCCACAGATTTCATGTTTTCAAACTATAGTTTTGGCAAGTCGGTTAGGACGTCTACTTTCCAACAATTGTTTACAGACAGATTATTTCACTTATAATTGTCACGCTGCTGAGAGAGTACCCGAGGCACTGAGCGGTAGAGTGAAGACATTCCCTTTATTAAACTTTACATAACAACAAACATGAACTGCTGTGAACACAAAACACACAAAAAGACCCACACACAGGTGGACAAACACTCAACTTAAATAGGCTCCCCAATTAGAGGCAATGCCGCGCAGCTGCCTCTAATTGGGGCGCAACCACAACCTCAAAATAGAGTTATCCAGAGAGGTCTCTGGACAATAAAACTTACAACCATAAAGGTTTCCAGAGACCTCTCTGATCATAGATAATTACAATAATTCACCATATCGCAATTCCAGTGGGTCAGAAGTTTACATACACTAAGTTGACTGTGCCTTTAAACAGCTTGGAAAATTCCGGAAAATCATTTGAGTCAATTGGAGGTGTACCTGTAGATGTATTTCAAGGCCTACCTTCAAAACTAAGTACCTCTTTGCCTGACATCATGGGAAAATCTAAAGAAATCAGTAGACCTCCACAAGTCTGGTTCGTCCTTGGGAGCAATTTCCAAACGCCTGAAGGTACCACGTTCATCTGTACAAACAATAGTACGCAAGTATAAACACCATGGGACCACGCAGCCGTCATACCGCTCAGGAAGAAGATGCGTTCTGTCTCCTAGAGATGAACGTACTTTGGTGCGAAAAGTCAGAATCAATCCCAGAACAACAGCAAAGGACCTTGTGAAGATGCTGGAGGAAAGCTGAAGAACACCATCCCAACCGTGAAACACGGGGGTGGCAGCATCATGTTGTGGGGGTGCTTTGCTGCAGGAGGGACTGGTGCACTTCACAAAATAGATGGCATCATGAGGAAGGAAAATTATGTGGATATATTAAAGCAAGATCTCAAGACATCAGTCATGAAGTTAAAGCTTGGTCGCAAATGGGTCTTCCAAATGAACAATGACCCCAAGCATACTTCCAAAGTTGTGGCAAAATGGCTTAAGGACAACAAAGTCATCACAAAGCCCTGACCTCAATCCTATATAAAACTTGTGGGCAGAACTGAAAAAGCGAGTGCGAGTTAGGAGGCCTACAAACCTGACTCAGTTACACCAGTTCTGTCAGGAGGAATGGGCCAAAATTCACCCAACTTATTGTGGGAAGCTTGTGGAAGGCTACCCGAAGCTTTTGACCCAAGTTAAACAATTTAAAGCCAGTGCTACCAAATACTAATTGAGTGTATGTAAACTTCTGACCCACTGGGAATGTGATGAAAGAAATACAAGCTGAAATAAATCATTCTTTCTACTATTATTCTGACATTTCACATTCTTAAAATAGTGATCCTAACTGACCTAAGACAGGACATTTTTACTAGGATTAAATGTCAGGAATTGTGAAAAACTTAGTTTAATTGTATTTGGCTAAGGTGTATGTAAACTTCCAACTTCAACTGTACATGTTACAGAACAGCATTACATCCTCACTCAACTACGAATCTAGAGTTTGATGACACATAAAAATTAAACAATGGCAACAGCATGTAGTTTCATATCATAGCATACCGTATCACTAAACATGTAAGCATACCGTATCACTAAACATGTAAGCATACCGTATCACTAAACATGTAAGCATACCGTATCACTAAACATGTAAGAATACCGTATCACTAAACATGTAAGAATACCGTATCTCTAAACATGTAAGCATACCGTATCACTAAACATGTAAGCATACCGTATCACTAAACATGTAAGAATACCGTATCTCTAAACATGTAAGCATACCGTATCACTAAACATGTAAGAATACCGTATCTCTAAACATGTAAGCGGAAAATCTCAAGTTGCTAGTAGTATAAACTTACCAAATAAAACAATTATCTCAAGAGATGAACTCCACACGCTAATGGAGAACACTTTACTATAAACCAATACCAATACCCTCCTGCATTGTGGTGACATACTACCCACCACCATCCCTCAATTGATCTTAATGGGGCACAGATCTGCACTACTGCAGTTAAATAACAAATGATAGCAGCCGTTCAAATGACGCTGCAAATGCTTAGCATTCACAATGTCACCAAATGTGTAATCTCTGGTGGGGAGGAATGATGTCTGTTGAGCTCAGTCATTTATTCTGCTCGGTTTGATTCACTCTGCAAACTCGGCAACAACAACCTCCGCCTAGAAACCCATCCACCTTTTATAGGTGTAGTTTAGTGATGCGTAAAGAGATTTTAAAAGGTTCATGTTATGTTGGAATAATGTGCGTGGATGTGTAAGTAAGTATATTGCTTTTGCATGTCTAGACTGTAAAAGAACATGTGATTCACAATGCAAATGAAAAATACCCAACTAAGTAAGGCTTGGTATGTCTGCATTGTTTTCCAATTAGGCCTAATTGCTCTGTGAAGTGCTATGAGGTAATTAGAGAGAAAATGACACTATTAGTCCACTGCTAAAGGCATATGCAGGTATGCATTGTCATTGTCATGACAGAGTCTTTCAAATTAAAGTCCAGTAAAGGTGTCCTGAGAGGACCTGCTAGGTCCAGTGAACCGCAACGGGAGCCGACCTGTTGCAGCTTCAGCTGACAAGTAGGCTGAGCAATAAATATACCTGCCAACTGGATGCGCATTGAGCTGAGAAATGCACCACAATGGAAGAGGAGGAGGAGGAGGAGGAGGAAGAGGAAGAGGAGGAAGAGGAGGAGAAGCCATTTTGGCTCTGGCTCAGCAACACCTTGCAGGGTCGCATCCAGATCTAAGGTGGGTGGGTTAAGGGAGGCTCTGCGGTGGTGGTGGAGGCCATTTTGGATTTCGATCAGCACATACTGTTAGTAAATAAATGGACAGGAGTGTGTTTTTATTGTGGAGGAACAATTTTGTGCTCTGACTCCACAGCATTTTTCTGGTCGCATCATGATAAAGTGTGCACTGCAGTGGTGGGGACTGGGGAGGCCATTTTGGCTCAAGATCAACATCACCTTCAAGGATAAATTCATGAGGAGGAGTGAAACTGCTGACGAAAGGAAGTCTGCATTGCAGAGTCTGCAACACATAATATAATACAACCACAGTTGGATAGTAAACTTTTACTTCCTGGCCACAGGTCTGGGAACGCACATAAGAGGCAGATGCTGCTTCTGCTAACACAACACAAGCTCCTTAATCAGAATAAAACGGTTTACTGCTCTCTCTCTCTCTGTATTACATTACATCTATTTAAGGGTTGTTGATGTCAGAAACTGAAGGTTTCAGAATGAAGAATCAGTATTGAGCAGCAGAAAGGTGCCAGCCGCGGATTACAACGACAAGAGACGATCCTGTAACTGAAAGCACTCTGGGATTTATAAATTCACTGACTCCTATCAGACAAGGATGGATTTAAACCAGTTTATCTGAAGGACACTCCTCCAACGACAAGAGCTGAAATCCATCCACAGAAAGGCAATGTTCCACATATTACTATTATTACCACAAAATTGGAAATGCTAATGCATTTTTATAGAGTCTATTTAATGCAAATGAAGACAAAAAATAAATAATCATCCTGAATAATGTATTTTTCTAATTCTTTTCTTGCTCTGTATACTTTATTTAGACGGAAGTCCCCGTTGCATTTGGTCTAACGTTTAGCGGCGATACGATTCTGTTTGGAAAATAATTAACGGCATACATTTGCATCATTTGCAATGTTTGCATATAGAAGGACTGGAGGGACTGTGTGGCTGTTTCCTACCATTTCCTGTTTTGTGTTTTGGTAGCTGCCCCCTTGGGAGAAGGGATTGGAGAAAAAAACTATCCATTCTGCTGGCAAGCTAAGCACCAACAGCCAACATTTGTCACATTTATTTGTGGCCTGTCTGTTTTGAGAAGCAAAAACAATGGCAAGCGACAAATGTTGGAGAAACATAATCGATGAGGTTAATGAGGTAAAAGTGGAGAGAGAGAACGACCAAATATGTTATTTTGATGATATAACACCTTAGCGATTAGCACAATTTTATCTCTCCTCTGAGCCTGCAGTCAGAGTGTTATTTTCTCATTTCCCAGCCTGCCTCTCTCTCTAGATTGATAATACCTCCAAATACTAAGACCCTGACAGACTGACTGCGGGTTTATCCAGATGTGGGCCGCACCTGTTCAGTATGATCCCTGTGAAACCCGGAGAAGCCAAACTATCCTCCAGACAATTGCACATGCCCTTGAAGTGCATGGCTTGCTCTGGGCTGAACTCAACTCCTGTTAATGACTTTATCTGAATAACTGAGAGAGGATGATGGGAGTGAGGGAAAGAGAGGATAGTGGTCCATCTATCACTCTACTCAGGATGAGAGACTAACAGTAAAAGGTACATTTCAGGGTGTTCCCTCTGTCATTATTTAGCCCCCATGACTTTAATTTGCCCCCCATCCAAAATGCATCCGGCTGTTTCTTAAAATCACTTTTCTTATACTTCCAGGACCCCTTGATCTCTAAGTAAGTGTACAGTACAGTTGAACAACATGTCGTGTCCTCCTGGGTTTCAGAGGATATCTCCTTCCAACAATGACCTGCACAACACAAACTAGTATATTACAAAGTAGTCTGTACTGTGACATATTGGCAACATTATCCACACTGTTTGTTTCTATACTCAATACAATACTAAACATAAGAGTACATGGAATATGCAATATTGAAATGGTAATGTTGCCATATAGCATTTTGTATGTTAGACTACTAAACAATAGGTTTGTATTTAAAGCTGGGATCAATACTTGGTGAAACTGCCACGTCCGTTTGCAATATTACAACAACAAAGAAGTTACTTCAAACATTTGTTTTCTCTGACATCATTGCACGTGCGATAGAACAGTAGAGTATGTACTGCAAATTATTTTTACAGCATTGCTGGATGCTTCTCTCCTCCATTTCTTAAACAAAACAACAGTAATAACAAATGTGCTGGGTGAAGAGTGACACTGTTTCACCTTATGTGGATTTCAGCTTTAAAATAAGCTTGGGACTACATATTTTTTCATATAAAGACATATTAGTTATTGTGTCCGGGGTGGCACGATGAAGATATTAAACCCCTCCATGCATGTTATGAATGCACATGCAGTTGTTAACGTGACAATCATCTTGCCATGGAACTCCAATGGGACTTCCTAACACATAAGGAATGAACTAACAGCAACAGCATTACATCACAACCCAAAATAGTCTCTGTCAACTTCAGTCACCCATTACCATTAGTCAACCTGTAGAGTAATTCAACTCACCTCATTACACCAAAGACAACAAAATGTCACGAGGACGTCAATAGTGGAATGAGATTGGATTTGAACAAGTACTACTTCTCCTCAGGACTTATGGTAGATTTTTTCTGGGAGTGGATAGGTGGAGACTACTGTTCTACTGTTCCCGATTTATAGGCTCCTGGGCAAGTTACGATCATTAGGGGAATATGGGGGGGAGTAGATGTGGGGTACGACCAGAGCTAGTGGGGGAGGCAGATGAGAAATTACATTGACTTTTGAACTACATTTTTGATACTCCCTCCGCAATGGCATTATGTGCAATGATGACTTATTATAATTTCACACTCCAATTAGTACAGTACTAATGTTGTCCTAAAGAGCCAATCTCCGGGCCACATTAAACAAACAGGTTCTAAGCCTCAAGGGCATAGAAGGTTCTCCGTCCTAATAAAACTGGCACTGAATGTATGTCTAAGTGGTATATATGTGGGAAAGGAATTGCAGCAGAGCACATGAAAATGCTAATGAAAAACCATTTAATTGTGTTTGGTTTTTAATGTCATGTTCAAGGTAGATAATTACTCCCAGGTGTGTAGCATAACACTACAGATTAGATATACTGGAATTGAAGCTCTGGAAAAGTAATATCAATAATGTAGATTACACCTTCGCTGGAACAATTTGTCTTGCTGTCCAAAGACGCTGCTCTACTGCAACAATGTATAGTCTCTTGTATCGACAAAGTATAGTCCAACTCCAGAATAGTCCAACTCCAGTATAGTCCAACTCCAGTACAGTCCAACTCCAGTACAGTCCAACTCCAGTACAGTCCAACTCCAGTATAGAACAAATCCAGTATAGACCAACTCCAGTTCAAATGACCATAAACACTAATGATTCAAAATGGCTGCCCCTTTCATTATCGCTCCCCCTCACGGGGAGAATTTATCAAACTGATAAACAAGAACAAAATGCAGAGTGGGTTACGTTAGCGACATATGAAAGTGGAGCCGGCAACAGAAAGAGGCTGTTGGAGTGTAGTTAAGAGGCGAGGTTCAGCGCGAGGCAGAATCCATCACGTCGACCATTTTGTCTTCCCCACAAAAAAATGCTGGAAGGATGGCAGCTCTGGCATTGATATCCAGTTGATCCTATTTGCAAAGGTACATGTCAGCCTTGTCCATGGCCGAGATAATGAGATACACTCTGACTTCTGGCTTCAACGGAGGAGAAGAGGGGGATTCAAAAGGCAGGGACAGGTGGAAACAAGACAGGGAGAGGGAGAAGTAAAATTAAGTGTCAGATCACCATCAGTGCAAGCTCAGGGAAGGGGCGTAAGCAAACCGTGAAAAGTGTGTTTTCTCCCTCACTGTCACTGTAATATGGACCAATAATATGGACCAATAATATGGACCAATAGTATGGGCCAAAACGGATCCACTGATATCACTGTAATATGGACCAATACTGATCAACTGATATCACTGTAACATGGACCAATAATATGGACCAATATTGATCAACTGATATCACTGTAATATGGACCAATAATATGGACCAATACTGATCAACTGATATCAGCTCATTCACTGCAAGCAACAAATAACAGCAGAAGTAAAATAAAGATCACCTCTAAGTGAAATAAATGGTCTGTTTAAAACCAATTCAATCATCCTTGAATCAACATCAATCTCCCTTTTTCCTCAGTCTTCACTGCAACTCTCTCTCCCTGTCACACACACACACATCCTTCCTTCCCACACTCACACACAACACACACCTCCCACACACACACACCGTACCCCACCCACATGACTTGATAGCCGAATACCAATAAACTAACAGCCCCCCCCAACATAAAGGTTATGATGCCATTGAAATATCAAAGCCTTCAGGTGAGTGGATAGGAATTCTAAATACACCCTGTGGACGTGTGGTATTCACCAAGGGCAAGGAGGGCTACTCATCAGACATAACCCAGTACCCAATAACCCAGTACCTGTGTGAAGGTAGCCTGCATTAGCCTTGTAACTGGGGCTTGGAATGCAATAAAGAAGCTGCCCATCCTAAAAAGACAAAAGGATGTCTTACTCACATACATTCAGGTACAAAATATGTGGCACCTTTGAGAAAGATGAGCAAAAAATACTTTAAAAGACTGAATACAATAAACAATACAAATACTGAGCTATGCAACAAAGAAAAGGGCAATGATATCATGAAATCAATGATACGGTGATTATGGCCGAAGAGCTTTATTTTCATGTCATCTGACCAATAGCACAGGTTCCCATTCAGGTGCCAATGTCATTTAGCAATGACATGAAAATAAAGCTCATTGGCCACGTACACAATTAGTGGGTTTGGTGTCTAAAGAAATATACATATGAAGAGAAGAACCCCATATCTAGACATTTTAGCCCAAAACATGGTTGCCTCTGCCAGGAGGCTGAAACATGGGGTCTTCAGGCAAGACAATATTTTTAATTTTAAAAAATGTATTTAACCTTTAACTAGGCAAGTCAGTTAAGAACAAATTCTTATTTACAATGACGGCCTACACCGGCCAAACTCGGATGAAGCTGGTCCAATTGTGCGCCGCCCTATGGGACTCCCAATCACGGCCGGTTGTGATACAGTCTGGATTTGAAACAGGTTGTCTGTAGTGATGCCTCTAGCACTGAAATACAGTGTCTTAGACCACTGTGCCACTTGGGAGCCCAAAACAATAAACCAAAGCACACATGGAAATCCACAAAGAAATGTTTAATTGACCACAAAATCAACATTTTGCAATAGCCATCTCAGTCTCCAGACTTGAACCCCATTGTGGTTTGAATTGAAGAGGCAGTCCATCAACTGGGGCTTTAAACTCCATATAAAGAGGTCGGGACATGCTGAGAAACCAAAAGGATATCCCACCTCCACCATATAACCAAAGGAACACAAGTGTATGGCAAGAGAGGCCTAGCAACGGCAGAAATTCACCGTTCTCACACACGCCACAATCTGTTTCCTTGTTGTTGGCACATTGGTTTAATAATACACCACCATCCGTCTGCTGTTGTGCGAATGTACATCTGCTATTCCATCAAAAGAGTAACTCCCATCTGTTTGCGCTCTCTATCTCTCCTCGCCATGAAGGCGCCTCCACTTCACTGTATCCATAATTTCTCTTTGATTTCAGTCCCCTGTTCTCCCTGCTTCATTGTGCCAGCGCTGCCAAAACTGTATCGCCATACATCCTATTGAGTTTTGAGTTCTACCAGGCCTGTGCCTTCTAGCTTTGTCTGTCTAAGCTTTGTGTGTGTTTGTACGATTACATGTGTGCGCACATTTGTGGTTGTGCGATTGCATACGTGTGTGATTGGGGTGTGTGTCTGCATCCCTAGAAGCTACATTCTCCAAAAAAACACCTCCAGCTTTATCCTCACCAGGAAGACCCCCCTGCACAACACCTTCTCCAGCTTTATCCTCACCAGGAAGACCCCCCTGCACAACACCTTCTCCAGCTTTATCCTCACCAGGAAGACCCCCCTACACTAGTAGCTTTTTCGGAGGTGAATTGTCTGCTCTCATAAACACTGACACTACATCATGAAACCAAAACCACATATCCTCAAGTGACCACAGTAACTGCAATGTGTACTGAATGCTCAACGGTCCCACCAAGTTAACGTTTTGATGAACATATCCTTTACACAATCCATTAGGTGCCCAAGGACTTGTCTAGCAGGTCCAACGACGTGTGTGAGCCGAGATGCAATATGTTAAGAATGGAATACAACTCGAGTTGAGGGGACTTGTGTTTTTTAAAAGGTTCGTCTTCACTTCTCCCTTGAGACTTCCACCACTAGCTTCCCAACCCTCCTAACCAAATACATCTCAGACTATGAACGCATTCAAAAAAATGTAATCTTTGCTTTCTCGCTTTGAAACAGCGGCAGGGAGGGCTTTACATAAATAACAGAACTGCACAAAACAACTCGGCGTTGATGTTGTCTAGCATAACAGCATAGCAGTCCATGTCCACAAAGGTATGTATTCTGAGAGTGTTCCATGTCCACAAAGGTATGTATTCTGAGAGTGTTCCATGTCCACAAAGGTATGTATTCTGAGAGTGTTCCATGTCCACAAAGGTATGTATTCTGAGAGTGTTCCATGTCCTCAAAGGTATGTCTTCTGAGAGTGTTCCATGTGTCTTCTGAGAGTGTTCCATGTCCACAAAGGTATGTCTTCTGAGAGTGTTCCATGTCCACAAAGGTATGTCTTCTGAGAGTGTTCCATGTCCACAAAGGTATGTCTTCTGAGAGTGTTCCATGTCCACAAAGGTATGTCTTCTGAGAGTGTTCCATGTCCTCAAAGGCCCATCCTTTTAATGCAAAATAGTCTGCATTAAACACCAAAAGGTTCTGTTACACTCCTATAGTCTGCATTCTCCAACGAAGGCCACAGACTGAAAGCTTAGCAAATTAGACTGTAAAATTGCATCTGATCGAAGTGACTGTGTAGAGACTCTTTTTTTCATTAGGATCTCCCATAGCGACTACTATCGCCACAGGTTTCATTGTTATGACTGAGATTGGGGTTAGTTAGCAGTCCAAGGAGTCAGTCTTCTCCCTCCTCCACCTTAACCTGACTCCCCTGGTGTGATAGCCATCTTGGTAGCCAGGTCATACTCATTGACCATAATGATAGGTCTTCTTCACTGGGGGTTATATGGGATGTGACCTGTGTGTGAAATGGGGGTACAGAGCTCTCCACAGCATGAGGTAATGTCCTTACTAAAGTATCATCAAATGGATAACAATAATCAATATCTAATCAAAACTTCAAGACGGTAAATAAATAATATTAAGACTATAGAAGAATATTCAATAAATCAATACGTTGGAACCGGGATGGAAAAAGGTAAAACATCAACAGATTGGAGCTTTAATCAACTGCAGTGAATAAAACGACATGGAGCTCACCTTCTGGTCGTGGCTGTAGGCTAGAGCCCAATCCTCCTGTGTTGGATGGAACAGAAGGCTTAGGATGTAGAAGCTGAGGCGGTATTTCTGATAGCTCGCTCCTTCATCCGAGCTGATGAGCACACTGCTCTCAAACTCAGGGTCTGTCAGCACCATTATCTGGAAGAGAGAGAGAGAGGGATGGGATGGAGAGAGATAGAGAAAGGAAGAGAGGCAAGTTATGAGTAGAGAGTGAGGGAAAGACAGAGCGAGAGAGAGCGAGAGAGAGCGAGAGAGAGCGAGAGAGAGAGAGAGAGGAAGAGAGAGGGGTTAGCCATGTCAGCACTCCAGGTCTTGTGGTTGGCATGCATCAAACTGCTACAAACGCTAACACCTTCACTTTGTTTCGGACTTCATTTCACAAATGTACCTCTCCCCTCTGTTGCCATGGTTTTTTGGCCTCTTCCAGCTCACTCACAGGTCTGCACTTTGGTGCACTTTAGCTTCCAGGCAACCCTCTCCAAATGCATTCCCTTTAATGAGATAGAGGTGGTTCAAAATACCCCTGTGGACCTATGTCAACTGTGAGGGGCCTTAACACAAGTTTATATGTTAAAGAATTATGTTTTAAGAATATACTGTAGATATATCCAAACTTGTGCTTTTGTAACACAGCTATGTAGCAAGAGAGAACTCCATAACTTTGTGTTTACCATGCAGGACTACAATTTGTTTTAACAATATCTAAATCTGTGATAAGAAAAAACACATATTTGAGCTATTAAGAACCATGTGTTTGTGAAATGCTATATGTTACCACAGTGGGAGGAATGCTAATTCCATGCTAGGAATAATACAGCCTCTACTTTCATCTCATCATGAATTCAATGAAAATGTAAATGTTTTGCTGCATATTTGTTAGAAATGACCACTTTGAGAAAGCAATAACAGAGCAATACGTGTAAAACTAAAATCATAATAGAAACATAAATATGTGTCTTAAGTACAATTATGTAAATTAGAGTACATATTGATAGTATAAACCAATTATGTAAATTTGAATACATATATTGATAGTATAAACCAATTATGTAAATTAGAGTACATATTGATAGCATAAACCAATTATGTAAATTAGAGTACATATTGATAGTATAAACCAATTATGTAAATTAGAGTACATATTGATAGTATAAACCAATTATGTAAATTAGAGTACATATTGATAGCATAAACCAATTATGTAAATTAGAGTACATATTGATAGTATAAACCAATTATGTAAATTAGAGTACATATTGATAGTATAAACCAATTATGTAAATTAGAGTGCATATTCTCCCCAGCTTTAACTAGGAATCCACCCCTTTCTCCCCAGCTTTAACTAGTAATCCACCCCTCTCTCTCCCAGCTTTAACTAGGAATCCACCCCTCTCTCCCCAGCTTTAACTATGACTCTACCTCTCTCTCCCCAGCTTTAACTAGGAATCTACCCCTCTCTCCCCAGCTTTAACTAGGAATCCACCCCTCTCTCCCCAGCTTTAACTAGGAATCCACCCCTCTCTCCCCAGCTTTAACTAGGAATCCACCCCTCTCTCCCCAGCTTTAACTATGACTCTACCTCTCTCTCCCCAGCTTTAACTAGGAATCCACCCCTCTCTCCCCAGCTTTAACTAGGAATCCACCCCTCTCTCCCCAGCTTTAACTAGGAATCCACTCCTCTCTCCCCAGCTTTAACTAGTAAGCCACCCCTCTCTCCCCAGCTTTAACTAGTAATCCACCCCTCTCTCCCCAGCTTTAACTATTAATCCACACCTCTCTCCCCACCTTTAACTAGTAATCCACCCCTCTCTCCCCACCTTTAACTAGGAATCCACCCCTCTCTCCCCAGCTTTAACTAAGAATCCTCCCTGGTGGTAATTTTTTCCAATTTTGCCGTTCATTAGCCTCACTGAGGGATGAGGGAAGGTGAAGGGCCCCTCTATTTCTCCCAGTGTCTTAGGTCCTTGTCACATGTAATTTATAGTTTCTAAGGTCAGGTCTAATCATTATACACAATATTGTATTAAGCGACAGCATTTATTATGAGTGTAAATTGCATTTCACCTTGCATTTTTATTCTTCCGTCAGACGCTTTCTCTCTGTCTCACCACTTAGAGAGGAAAGTACAAATGCTAGACGTCCTTAGAGGGTCTGGGTGGATCGGTGTTTCTTCACCACTGAACAGGGAGACACTGAACGTTTCTCTTGTCTCTAATAATAATTTAGGCGAGTCCTTTTCAACCAGGCTTCCTTTATGTTTACTGTAATACACTTCATATTAAGACCTATCTATATTGAGGGCTTGTTGTATAGCTGTGGGTATAGCTGTACTCTGTGTATCCCATATATCACTGCAGCATTTATTGGAAGGCGTAATTAACTGCCAAAGATGATTAATCTTTAACCAACCTGATTTAACTTCCTGCACAGTAAATATGATTTGCCATGTGACATATTAAAAAATAAACCCTATTCACACATAATTGATCTAACAAAATGTAGAAAAATTGATTGGACAAATACCATAACTGGACTAAAATCCTTCTCATAACCCATCTCTCAGTAGATTTAATTAATTTCCTTATGAGATTTTTTATGTGGATCCATATGTATATGGGCATGCCCATCTGTTCCCAAATCAGTTTTAACAGGCACTAAGTTCCACGAGGGAAGATTTCGTAAAAGCTCACATCATTGACAATAACTTTCACATCATCAAATATACCATCGCCAGGTAATTAAGATTTCGCTCCACATCCACTTGGTAATTGATCACCAATGCGTCTCCCGGGAACAAATAGGAGTGAGGTTGGTAACAAAGCTTTGATCAATACAGGTTGGAGGGATAACCTCTGCATGTGATCTGCTGATGTTCAGCTAGTTGGTGGGAGTCCAGCGACCAAGCTAATCGTCATGCGAGGAGTGTGATAGTCATTGCTGTGTTGTCTGAGGGGTTAAAACCTGCTGGTGGACGGTGCTCGAGCCATCTGATGACCGCAAACAAAGGGAGGAGAGGAGGAGAGGATGCCTCAGAGCAGCTTAATCTTGTCAAATACAGATCAATTGCGGCCAATCTGTGAGCACTCTATAGGGAAGGTAGAAATAGGTTCATTTCTGGTGAATTGGATATCAATCTAGATACAACCATAGAAATATAATGTCTATTCATTCTATGTCTATGTCTATTAATTATATGAATACGTCTAGAATGCTAGACTCTTCATTATTAGCAATGGTTGTTAGTCAAACCATGCAGAAGACCTCGGAATAAGGCTTAACATAAATTCATGATGGGTGTCTTCTTTAAGTTTGAAGATAAATGTCAGCACCATCATTCAAATCTATTATCTGCTCTTAGAAAGGTCAAGCCCCTGGCTTTTTTCCATTAGACAACATGTGAGAATACAGTCGGTGACGTTAACAGAATCTTGTTGTGTGGAAACAAATCTATTGTAATGCAATATTCACCTGGGAGAAAAGAACACCCTTGAGGCATTAAACACACAAATATATTGTCACAGTGATTCATTCCAGCATCATCTCAACAGATATAGAGATAACCCTCTTCGTGTTTTTCCAGTGCTATACACGTAGATGTTATGCTTGGCCACTCGAATGCAATGAAGAAAAAACGTCCCATGTTGGGCTCATCCATCCATAATGAGATAAGAGATAAGGTGAGGAGGATTGTGGGTCGGTGGAAGCCAGTGGTCAATAGGGGTTGTCAACAAAACTTTGTCTACAAAACATTGCCCTAACGAGGGCATCCGGAAAAACATAGGATCTCGTGAACTAGCTTCTGCAACAACGTGTGTCCCTAACTGGGGTGAACCAAACTGCAACATCCTCAGTCTATCACCATGGTAGGGAGATGATAAGGCCCTTGTAGCAAATCTGTTGCCTGTCCACGTATCTGTACCTGGGAAATGTGCTGGATAGGCATACTCTATCTTTAACTAGACTATAGGGCCTATCGCCAAGTCCGTCCGGCCGGTGGGAAAATAGTCACATGGTCAGACTTAGGTATTACTGAGTCCAAGGCTGATTAGCTCAGTATCCCACAAATCCTCTCTTTCCATGGAGGGATTTTTAGGGTCAGCACTAGTGATCTAAGGACTGATTTTTCTCTCTCCAGGAGGCCCAGAAAGCCAGCTGGGGCCCTTTTCCCTTCACATTACCAACAGAGAAAAGTTTATTCATGGACGGTTTGCTAGTGAGGGACCTTAAAAAGGTTCAGGAGAGACTGAGCCACCTGTGTTATAATGTTGAATAGATGGTCTACTTCCCAAAGTAAAAAGAAACTTTGCTCAGAGAATAAGCACCTACATTTTAAAATTAGTTTTGCTTCAGCATTTATCTACAAACCAACAAGAACATGTCTTGAATACATTTTGGCTTTCAAACATGTCTTTCTGAAAGAAAATATTTATACAAAACATATTTATTTTATTTTCTAGTCAGTCTACCGTCTAACCTTCACTTTGAGTTAACATTTGATTTGATCAGAAAGAACAAGTAGCGGCAGCAGTGAACGGACAATGAACAATTCAGTTCCAGTTCAGTCAACTAAATACAATTAAGTCCTTCTAAGTCTTAGTCATTATTGTGTTATTGAAAATCACCCTGAAGTTTGTCTTACATGTCCCTTGTTGGATGGACAGACATACAGGTAACATCCCACCTTGTCATTCATTCAAAACACACAAATGTGTTTAGACTGAGAGAAATACAGACAGACAGGCAGTACAGACTTATAGATAGTGGATATGTACCAACACCTGCTTACAACCACAACCATATCTTAAGGTAGGTTTATGACCTAATTCAATGATCTTGGCTTTAACCATGTCATGTGAAATAGCCCTGTTATTGTACATCATAGAGCACTTGGCTTTCTCATCCTTGTAATTACAGGAATCTAAGTTGCTTGAGGGCCTTCGGTCCTATAACATGCAAACTAAATATACAACCATGTTGCACAGGTCAAAAACCCTTCTCATGTTATAACCCCCGAGCCAGCAGAATGAAAGAGGTTAACCAATCACTGATGGGTGCTAACGTAAACAAACCCTTCACACACTTCAGGGGGCCTAACGCCTTTAATAATTGATACAGTACGTTCTCCCGAAATGAATACTTTTAAATGAAATATGACAAATGTAAAAACATGTGGATGTGCTCCGAATCTAGGAGGCTTGAATAATTTTGCAGTGGGAATGAGCTGTTAGCTAACAGGCATGTGCACAGATAGGGCTCTACCTGTGCAGAAGACATGCCATTTAGCCCTTCCAGTCTCCAAAGTGCCCTTTTCGGGTGGTAGCCCCCCAAATATTTTTTTTAAATATATTTTTTGTCATTGTTGTTCTGAACCCACTTCCTGCAAGTCATATTTAAATTCTCATTTATGCTTCAGAACCAAAAGGTTGCGCGTCTTGATTGTTGACCAATAACCAGTCATGAGCACTGGAGAGTAAAGGTAGGCGCACATATCCAAATTTGTGACAAAAAATTACTTCATTTTTTCCCTGATAAAAACAGAGTAGTCCTACGTTTATCATCCATATAAAATACAGTTTAGTTAACAACTACTGACTCATCTTTGTAAGAACAGGCTACCTGGTGATTTGACTGATCATTTTCATATTTCAGAAAGGCCTAGTTTGGATACCTACTGGCTATACACAGCGTATACCAAACATTTATAAGACCTTCCTAATATTGAGAACCCCCCCACCCCCCTTTGCCCTCAGACTAGCCCCAAATCGTCAAGACATGGATTCTACAAGGTTTTGAAAGCATTCAACAGGGATTCTGGCCCATGTTGACTCAGTGTGTCAAGTTGGCTGGCACGGTGCAGACAGAACATGCTTTCCATAAACATGCAACCTCCGTAAAAATTAGGCCATATGATTTTGTTTGCTCTAGACGCTCTAGAGAAGTGACATGATATATCCAGGTTGATATTGGCTGCTAACATGAATGACTTTCACCTAAAAATGCATGTGTAAAACACAGTTTATTTATTGTGTTTTGAAAATGAATCACCGTTGATGGCTGTAATTACATTCTACATTTTTGCAATGATTGTGTGTGCATGTTCATATGAGCCTAAGAATAGAAACCATGTTCCCTTGATTACCTAATTATTTCTGGCTGAAGACTGAAAAAAGTTCACACCCACTCAGCAGTAACTCCCTTTGGATGTGTGGTGCAATTTACAGTATGAGTGAGTAAAGACGAATGGGAACAGATTCTTATTTCATAGCTCTTCAGGGTTTTTTTTCTCCTGGTGGCGTAGTCGGTAGAGAGTAGTTCAGCTCCACCAGTAATAGAGTGTTGGTTGAAATTACAATTTGATTTTTTTTCATTCCAGTTTTTTCCTGAGTGCCGGGGAGAGAAGGTCACGATGATTACAAAGTAGAATAACGAAATAGACAGACCCTGCATGAGGGCGTTTTGACAGCTTCTACAGGATATTAAAAGAGAGTTGGGGAATTGAACGGGGCGATGACTGATTGGAGAGGGAAATATTTTGTGGAATGGGCCTCCGAGCACTAGGGAGCTCCCAAGGGCAGTGTTATACGTTGGAGTCTTCTCATGTCTGCGGCAGGCAGGGACATTACAGCCCAGACACAGAATGCCGTCTGCCTGAGTGGCTTGTCAAGTTAAAATTGAAGAGATAGCTAGCTGTTGTATGGTTTTGTATGTAGACTATGCATCCATTTTACTGTTCATTGCTTAGTTCCATCCTCAAGTACTAAGGCTCTGGAGTGAGAGTGTCACAGACAAACTGTACAATCAGACAGAAATGCATTTATTCAAACCTCCAAACCGTAACGCACATGCCTCCCACACTTAGTCTGATTTCCAAGGCGCCTTTTTTGTTATTCCAAAACCTAGAATTTCTACATATTCAAGGCTGTCTGCGGAGAAGGAATATGTACTCATAATAAGCATGTAAAGCAGTGCTTTAACCTGGCTACACCGCCATACAATATGCATTTCTCTTCTTTCCTCTTTATTCAGTAATTTCATTCTCATCAGCCCCTGTCCACCGAGACGGCTGTTTATCTAGTGTTTGGTGTTTAGATGTTTATTTCTACAGGGAAAGAGATAAGTATCTAAGTACTAACTAATATTGTTGTGTTATACAATACACTGAGGTGTAATATACAATACAATTAAGTGGTTGGTGTACAGAGGCACTGTGTGGAGACCAGGCTCTGGGGAGAGAGGAAAAAGCCCAAAGCCGAGAGTGGGACCAAACTCCCAAACCAAATCACCTCAGTCTGTCGTGCCACACAAAACAAAAGAGATAAATCCTGGGGTGTTCAGGAGCGCAACCGACTCAGAGGTCCATTTCCTGTATTGTTCTAGCAGCGAAACAAAAGGTTTCTAATATATCTTGCACAGCTAGCTCACAGACTGAGGTCTCTCTCGGTCTCTTGCAGCTGACTTGGCTGGCCGCTGACCACACCAAAGAGATAATAACAAAGACACCAAACAGATTAGCCAGGGAGAATGGAAAAATCCTGTCAAAAAATTCCACCAGGGCCCAAAAATTTGACATGTTGGTTTCAGAAGTGGGATTAACAAAAAGGAACAACTTTACCTGACATCGCATCTGTGAGAGAGAGATGAGAGAAAACAGAAAAATTCTTAGCTGAAAACCCTGAGGCAAGATCAAGCCTTCAGGCTCTAAACATGATCTTTCCTCTGATTGATATGCTTAACCATTGTTCTGAACGTAGACACAGCCCAGGCATCCAGTCTTAAAGGGGTCTGAACTACAGCTATTGTTTGAGTTAATGTTAGTCATTTTTGTTCCTAGTCAGACCACAGCGGAATGACAGATACAATTTGGGTCCAAACACCAGATCCAAGACCCATTGAATCGACTGTCTGGATGGATGCCGAGACCTCTGGACGACACAGGAAAACGAGAGATGAGAACTTAGCGACTGAGATTTGGTTGTCAGAGGCATGAATTGGGTTATGCCCTACCATCATTGTTATGATAGATAGTGCAGGAAAGCAGAGAGACTGTGGGGCCAGAGATCTTAATAAGAGACAGATGAAGAGAAGTAACGTGAAAAGGTCATGCAATAACCCACTAAAAGGGCAAAAAGGGAATAGTTGAGGGGGAAAAGCTGACTGGAACTATTCAAAACCAAAACTGATCTAACTCTTTATTATCATTCCTCATAGCAGATCCCATTGTTAGATTCTGGGATTAAACTTTTTTTAAATTCAACAAGAAGAAAACCCTCTCTACCGTTTTGAAAAACAACTTTGTGCAGTCAACATAGAGAATGTGGTAGAAAATGTTCTGCAGAGTCGGGGGCCCATAAAGAAACAGTAAACAGATATTAAGGCCCACAGTAAAAGGGTCTGTGATAGTACGTTGTCTCAGGCTAATCTAAACCCTTAATAGACACCATTAGCGGTAAATCACAAGAGCCTCCCATCAGCAAACTGCAGTCGAAAGAGAAAGAACAGGAGGAGAAAATGCATCAGTAGAGGAAGGTGTCGAGAGCAAAGGCAGCAAATATAGTTTTTAATAATCTCTGCTGCCATCAGCATACCTTATCTCAGGAAGGGGACCAGTATTGTACAAGCTGTCAGAGTGTTTATCTGTTGGAACATATACACAACACAGAGGAATTCAGACACACACACACACTTCTCACCCCTAAGACATATTAGCTGTGGCAGAATCTCTCATTTAATAACAGAATCCATTGAAGTATAATTGAAAATGACTTTTGGAGAATTGCCACATTAAGGGTACAGAAAGATTTTTGCTGAGAGGAGATGCGTTTTTTCTTCTTCATCTCTACACTTGGAGTGACCCACTATGTGAAATGAAGATGTTAGATAAGTACCAAGAGTAAGCACCATAGGTACTCTATAGCTACTGCAGGTAGCCTCGAGGTTTAGAGTGTTGGGCAAGGTCGCTGTTTTGTATCCTGGAGCTGACAAGGTGAAAAAAATGTTGCTGTGCTCTTGAGCAAGGCACCTAATCTGAATTGCTCCAGGGGTGCTGGGCAATGGTGACCCCACTCCCTCCAGGTGTCTCAGGGGGAGTTGGGATATGCAAGAAACACATTTCTATTACATACTTGTAACAGGACAAATATAAGCACCTCCTAAACGTAGTATTATTATAACTGAGCACAGTTTGGAGGAGCTATGAGACAGGAATGGTTCAGTCCCTTACCCTAACTTTCATGGAACTGTATGCATATAACAACCAAGAGCGAGCACAAGTTACTGGAGACGGGGGGAAACTAAGAGACATGAAAGTTTAAATTTCAGAACTTATACTTCCATGGCACTTTAGGCATGGCCTTCATGACATCAATCCATGCTTCCATTCACAACCAAGACTGAAAACCAGATACGGTATTTGTGCCAAGTTACTGAACACGATGGAAAATAACAGACATGAAAGTTTAAATCTCACTATGGACCCAAGTCTTTCCTTCATGGCACTTAAAGCATGGCCTTCATGGCATGAATGCAAGTCACTGCTTTCATTCACAAATGCACTCTTGAAGTGCTTTGAAGAAACGCTAACATTTGGAGGATGTTTTTATGTGACCTCACATACTGTCTCGTGGATATCTCTGTCACGTTCAACTTTCCTCTTTGACTCCTGACTCTGCATCTTCAAGCATCTTAGCTTGACCTCGTGTTCTCCTATATTCTATACATTCCAGAAAGTTGTTTTCCAGAATAAATCTTTAAATAAACATCTAAAAGACACACCCCTCCAGGTGTGATTATTTTTGCATGAAGGCGAAGAGAGCTTTTTAGGTCATACCGAGACAAATCCACTAGCGAGTCAGCGACATCCGCCTTATTGCGTCTGCACTGACCTGAAACGCAAATGTGTTGACTCATTGTGTGGTCACCTCAGAACCTCTTGTGACCTGACAACACCCTAACACGTGTTCTGCCCTTTCCTCACAATGGATCTCAGATGTCGTGTGACTTGGTGAAGTCGTGCTCTGGTCAGGGCTCAGCAGAAGGCTTTGGAGTATAATCTTCAGGTGGGATCTTGGTTCTGGCTGGGCAGATACGGCACGAGCACAACTGACTCCCATTCATTATTTAGAGCTAAAGGAAGCTGAGGCCGAGGCACTGGGGGCTAACGCCGGACTATGACATAGCTAATGTGTCATATGTCAGCTGCATGGTGCAGCATTAAGGACAAAAGGTATAAAAGTGAACTCGTACAAGCCATGCTAATGACTGTTGTTACTGATGATAAGTGAAACCTCAGGGTCAGAGGAATGGACTTTAAGCAGACGTGAGGATGTACTGTAGGTGATCTCTCTAGTGAGGAAGGATCCTGACCATAAGGTGTCTGGGCCTGGGGGTGTAGACAGTATATTAAAGAGTTCAGTAGAATGTTTAGTTGCAGAGGGAAAACAATGGGCGAAACAGAAGAATAAATGATGTTTTTAATGTTCTTATGTGTTGTACAGGTAACTGCCAAAATAATGGAAACACTTGAGTAAATGAGGGATACAAAGTATATTGAAAGCAGGTGCTTCCACACTGAGTTAATTAAGCAATTAGCATCCCATCATGCTTAGGGTCATGTATAAAAATGCCCAGTTGCCCATTACTTTGGCTACCATGGCTAGAAGAAGAGATCTCAGTGACTTTGAAAGAGGGGTCTCAAAGGAGCATAGGGGGTTTAAAGTGTGTGTGTGTGTCTCAGTCAACAGATCTCAACCCAAATGAACACTAACGGGAGATTCTGGTGGGAGATTCTGGAGTGGTGCCTGAGACAACGTTTTCCCACCATCATCAACAACCTTTCTCGTGGAAGAATGATGTTTGCATCCCTCCAATAGAGTTCCAGGCACTTATAAAATCTATTTCAAGGCCTCCCGAGTGATGCAGCGGTCTACAGATCGGGGTTCGATCCGTTTTGGACAAGATCGATGAGACAAGATCGAAAAAGGGGTGGTGGCCTAACGCTATACGTTGGTGTTTCCTTTATTTTGGCAGTTACCTGTACTTCTTATTTACATTTTCATCAAGATTGTTTTAAACATCAGTCTGTTTTAAACTGTTTCTGTGACCATTTAAAGGCTATCTTTACTGCCCCCAGTCCTGCTGCTTTTCTTTTGTGGATGGGAGAGTTCAAGGCCCCATTTCTCTTCACTATATGCCTTCGGGGAAGATGTGAAAAAGGTGTGTGACTTCACGCATCATCTGTTCTAACCTGCCCCTTGGCATTTTGGGTAAGTCAATAATCCACCTCCCTTTAGTTGGATTTTGCTGAAGTATCACTACGCCTCTCTAAAGACTGCCACTCTTAAAAAAAAATTTGAAATCACACAAAAATAGAGTTACTCAGAGTAAGTGAGGGAAATAAATGGTTTGTCCCTTTTTTCTGTGTTCACTTTAGCATTAGAGATGATTGCATAGAATCTTTCCAGGCTTTTCAAAGCCATGTCAAAATGAATGAGGGGCCACAAACAACGTCTTGATTTATACCTAGCCATAACTCTGGTTGATTGATGGGCATCATACTCTGTATGCAGAATGCAAAACTAAATCATTTCCCCCTCGCTGTCGGGTTTAAATCACATTGTGGATTGAATGGCACACGTGCAATTGTTTAACTTAAACCAGGGTTGTTTTTCGGGCTGATGTCTAGGGTTAAATAAGGCAATGCAGAAATATTAGATGTCTCCACTCTTGCTTTCTAAAAGGGGTGTTTGATAGTGTACTATCAAACATATTCACTGCCTTACATCCTGCTGCGTTCCCCTCAAAGAGTATGTGTTTTGTTGTCTCCAGAAACTCTCCAAAGAGATTCAGAAAAATGAGAACTCTCAGAGAGAGAGGAAGTGAGAGGAAGACATATTCCTCCTCTAACACCCTCTATCTGTTTCCTCCTTCTCCCTCTCTATAAGTAGTTTCAGAGCCAGTCATGTGGAAACATATAACTCAGGCATGAGGAGATGGGCTGAGTGGATCTGGAGGAGGAAGTAAAGAACAAAACTTCCCTTAACTTCAGGAAGAGAAGGGTGAAGAAGTAACATTCTGACTGATCTGTTTCATTGAAATGGATAATGTTGTTTTCCAGGCCAGGTTCACAGGAATCAGATACAGTAAGTCTGGCTGACATTGAGGCTGTTCTCTCTTGAAACGTCTCTGTCACCTTCTCTCAGTCCCCAGAATGCTCTCAGAACTCTGTCACAGCCTTGGCAAAAGTCCATCCATAATCTCAATGGATTTAAGTCCTTGGCGTCCATGGCAGCTCTGTGGTTTCACTATCATGCTGTAGGGGAAATTGGTAAGCAGATTAAAAACAACACTTCTAAGGCCACACAGCATGACTTGCAGGCCAGATAGACTACAAGACATTGCTTCATCAAGTCTGAGCAACATGTACAGTACAGTCTGCATGCACTGGTCAGTGTACAATTTGTACACACTGGCCTGTACATCCTTGGACGAATAAATCATGACCAGTCCGGTGAGTTATAAAACCCCAAAACAAACCTAGTATCACATCAACGAGGTAGAGGGTCGTACAAATTGAATGACAACTTTTGTGCCGCACGAAAAAACAATCAATGAAGTGTTCACACTCAAGAGGATGAATCATTTTGCCTTTATCACTGACACGTGGTGGCTTGATGAGATTTTAACTTGATTACCACAGAAAAAACCGAGAGCTGCGGCTTCAAAAGGGAGCTGCTCTTGAGTCGCAATTGTGTTGAAGACCCATAATATCAGCCTGCTGGCGATTAGAGCTGGTGATGAAATCCAACCATTTACTGTTATGACAGGAAGTAAATTAGAGTGTGCTTCAGGATATGAGGGGAAAATCCAAGAGTATGTAATTAAAAAGGTATGAATTTAAATATTGTGAGAAAGGAAGTACATAAATGACCTCTTCTATAATAGAATGAGTGATTAATGTATCAGACCCCAGGAAATGGGAGGGGAGAAGGACGTGCCCATTGAAATGACTAGAAACTATATGAAGAGAAAAACTACGAGAGTGGTTTTCATAGCAGTTTCACTGTAAAACGGAACACGTAGATATTGTGCATCAAGGGATCCTTTCAAATCATTACAATTCTATGGACTACATCTATCTGTTGACGCAAAGGACTATGTTGGTAAATCCTTCGTTTTGAGGCGAGTCCAGGGTGACATCTGCTTATGAATAATCTAGATTGAGCGGTTCTGATATGGAATGTACTGCTTGCGCCTTGACTTGAGGATAACACAATATGATAAACATAGATATTGTACGAGAATCGATCTTAAAACCTATACCGTCAGACGTTTTTAGGACTATGAAAATCTAATCTCAGTCACAGCCCTTTTCTTAGACTTCCTACTTGAGGAAGTATTGGATTCCAATACAAAGTCCTGTAGCTTCTCTGGGGCTTTGAGGTAACATCCTATTGTAATAGGTCAGAGACATCAGGTTAGTCCCCTTCTCTCCACAACACAGGCCTTAATATAGGCACTGAACTGTGAAATATCAGCTAGCCTGTGAGTGAGTGAGCTCAGCTAAATTATGTAATTTGAAAGGTTGTCACTCTTCACACAGGAGGGTGTAATGGTAAGGGAAGGCCCAGATCAGCTTTTCTCTTTCTGTCTTTCTATTTCTTGTCTTTCCCCCTCTCTCTCTCTCTCTCTCTCTCTCGTCTCTCTCGTCTCTCTCTCTCTCTCTCTCTCTCTCTCTCTCACTTTCTCTCGTCTCTCTCTCTCTCTCTCCATCTCACTCTCTTTCTCAGAGTATATACCCTTCAACATGGCACTAATGCCTTCTGACTTCCATGTAGCCAACTTTTTCTCAGTCGACAAAGCAGCCTTTCTGATACAGCCTATCCGGTCAGGTTTTCTTTCTATCTAGGACCATTTAAGGAGTGAATGGACAATCACAAATTCACAGCAAGAGAGCGCAACAATGTGTTGAACTTTGAACTATGTTACATTTCAGTTGGGAAAGTATACAGTTCATAGAAAAGTGTGACACAAGAACATTACTGCTACAACAGAGACTCATCAATACAAATGGCCAGAAAATACTGTATGTTATATTATACAGTACAATTAATTTCACAGTTACACAATTAGTCTAACCTTAAAACCTAAAAATACCACTTCACGCTTCTCACAACATTAATTAATTAACAGACTCGATATCCATTGCATTCGAGATCCACTTGTAGAGTGCAATCCCATTTCAGATCATTATAATATCGCATAATGACACTTTTATTAACACTAATTCCTGTCAATTATCATCATATACAGCACATCATTAAGACCACAACCAAGCGTCTAATAGGGGGATGGAGAGGGAAGAGGAGCGAGGAGAATGCTTACATTATCAGACGGAGGGAGCTACTGTACTCGAGGCAAGGATGAGGCCAATTAGATGAAAATAATAATTCAGCTCCAACGCATCATGATCATTTGGTGTGAAAATATGTTCTAATGAACTGGAGAGACTGAGAGACTAAGACTAGCAGAGACAACATTCTCTAGAAGATACGCTGATTAAGAAGATATATTGATGCATTGTTACATTGTTACATTGTTACATTGTTACGTTGAGAATGTTGAGTTAAGTTGGGGATTTTGCCAGCTATGTTAGCTAAGAGTGTTGTGTTTTCACAACCTCTGTACAAAATACTGGTCATGTTGAGTTGAAGTTTGCATAAAATATACAGTCATGTGAAAAAGTAAGTACACCCCCTGGAAAGTTTCTTTTTTACATATTTGGACAGATTGATATGTAATCTTGACTTCAACACTATTGACAGATAAAGGTTACCCAATTTAACAAATCACAAAAAGAAAAAAAGGTTATGCAATTAAAATAAACAACAATGCCTTTTCCTTATGGGGAAAAAGTTAGTACACCCCTACCTTTACCATCACATAACATGGCTAAAATTAGAATTAGGTACCAAAACAAGTGCAAATGATTAGAAAACATTAGAGAGAAACTTAGGAGGGTCCAGCCTTCCATAAAGATAAGAGAATTGGTCTTGTTTGGTCTTAACCATATGGGTGTGTGGTAACACATCATTCAAAGATCAAAAGACCTACCCGAGGCCCTCAGAAGAAAGATTATTGATGTCTGGGAGGGGTTACAAATCCATTTCCAAGCAACTTGAAGTACATCATTCCATTTCCAAGCAATTCCAAGTATGTTGGATTGAACAGACAAAAGCTAAGAGTTACGTTTCCATCAATCTATATTGAGTGTGTTGTATTTTCGAAGCCTCTGTATGTACGCTGTTTCAAGAGTTCAATTACCATTGTTAGGGTACACGTTAAACAGTCTGTCTTTATTTCTCTCACATCCCTAAGCATCCCATTGAGATAGAAGGCCGCTCCATTAATATTATTCACATTAATTACTGATCTGCTTCCATTGTTTAAGGTCAGGCTGTTCATTAAAATTGACAGGCTGACTTTGAGATACTTGAAGGCGTTGGCTGGTGCCTTGACCTTTATTGAAAAAGTCAGCATCTGTCCTGCCATTTGGGCCGACAGCATGGATGCCGTGGTATAATCAGACTCTTAACGGTCTCTCCGGGCCCAAAATCGTCTTAGCAGAGCTGTGATCTCAATTAACAATTAATATTATGGACATAGTGATGTATCAGAAACCCAGCCAAGCAGGGTGGGCGCCATGCAACGGGTGGGCTACTGCTCTAACTGCCAACTCACGTCGGAGGGACATGACTAGGCTGAATGAACGCCAGGGCGCATATCAGAGGCTTGAGGATGTCAATGTCCTTCTAACACCCAGGACTGTTTACTCTTCCTAATGACTACACCTGACTTCAATTACTTTAAATGCTGAAAAAAACACCTGGCTTATTTAGCCTTTTTTCTGCCCTGTAACTAATTTTGAAGAGCTTCACTGTTGGATGATGTATTTTGTTAGATGCTGATATATCTATTTTCTAAGACAATTAATTTTGGATTATTTTTGGAGACTGACTCACTGAAGCAGACTTTTCTCAGCTCTATAACTAATTAAAATGAGCTTTGTGATTGAATAGTGTCTTAGGTTAGATACTGGATATCAATTTTGTAAGATTTTAATGTTCATTATTTCCAGGAAATTGTCACTTTGATTTCATAGCAACTGACACATACTTTGACATTCAACAGCAGGGGACCATTTAAAGGGCGTTTCTAATCTTCGCAGATTATTCAAAGACTAAACCAGCTCGTGTTCTCTAGTCTCAAGGAAAAAATACTTATTTTAGTCTGTCTCTCAGAAAACCTCCTCAAACATGAAGGGTGGATTTTGGATTTCAGGCCACCAAAAGATAGTGTTGTAGCTGGCATTCTAAACAAGCCCTAATACTGGAGTCTGTACTGGAGTCAAACATGGTGCAGTATTATGTGTAACAAACAATAATCCACATGTGAACTGAACTGAACAAAAACAAGATGAATATTGAATCCTCCCTTGTTACCCAATGGAATTAAATGCTGTACTGAAACAAATGGAAAATAAGAAAGGGTTTAATAGTTTTCATTAAATGTATGTTTTGGAATAACAAAACATGGAACATTAAATTAGGAACATCTCTCTCTCTCTCTCTCTCTCTCTCTCTCTCTCTCTCTCTCTCTCTCTCTCTCTCTCTCTCTCTCTCTCTTCTCCCTCTCTCTCTCTCTCTCTCTCTCTCTCTCTCTCTCTCTTCTCCCTCTCTCTCTCTCTCTCTCTCTTCTCCCTCTCTCTCTCTCTTCTCCCTCTCTCTCTCTCTGTCTGTCTCTCTCTCTCTCTCTCTCTCTCTCTCTCTCTCTCTCTCTCTCTTGTCGTTAGTCTGACTCACTCAACAGGAGAATGATCTAGCCAGTCACAGTCTAGCTATCTGGGTCCCACAAACACACACAGGAGCCGCATCACTATAACCTTACAAGAATCATTCAACTTTCATTGTGTTGACAAACCAAATTGCCTGGAAGGACCGCAAGCTCTTGCTACGTCACCACTACCGTCACCGATAAATGTGAGTATGTGTCAGGGGAGGGAGGGAAATACAGAAAGAGAGGGAGAGAGGAAGTGAGAGAGACAGAGAGGGAGAGAGGAAGTGAGAGAGACAGAGAGGGAAAGAGGAAGTGAGAGAGACAGAGAGAGAGAGAGGAAGTGAGAGAGACAGAGATGGCGAGAGGAAGTGAGAGAGACAGAGAGGGAGAGAGGAAGTGAGAGAGACAGAGAGGGAGAGAGAAAGTGAGAGAGAGAGTGAGGGAGAGGGGAAGTGAGATAGACAGAGAGGGAGAGAGGAAGTGAGAGAGACAGAGAGGGAGAGAGGTAGTGAGAGAGACACAGAGGGAGATATGAAGAAAGGTTACCTCCACAGGGTGCTCTCTGTAACACTCCCCAGGTGAAAGTCATAGAGTTTGGTCAGAATCAGGATAACCTGTAAACAAAACAGACATAACATGTGTTATAAGTATGTAATAAGACATTAAATAACTCAAACCTATTAGATAATAAACAGAAACATTTAAGAATACCACAGGTTATTATCTCAGAAGACAAGAGAGACTGGGAAAACGTATTCTATATTCTCTTAGCAGAACACCAACCTACATATTTCATAAAAAACAATCAAAACCAGCATAAACAACAACAACAACAACAACAACAGGTGTTTGTTGATATATTGGCATGTCATGGATGTCCCTTCAGCTCCGTCTCCAAGCATGACCCTGCAGTCAGTCCCTCTGTTCCCATGGCTTTGGTCTGAGCGGTTTGAAGAGCGGGAAAGAGAGAGAGGAGGGAAGGAGGTCTTTGATAACCCACTGAGAAAGGTGATGGGTGAATCACAGACCAAGATGGACGACCATGTTCTAGAGACCCAGTGGTCAGATTTGATATCAAAACAGAGGACCAGAGAACTCGTGAAGCCTGAAGTTACATATATCACTGAATCCCAAATCAACCCCTATACCTCCTCCCTAGGCACTCCTGAAGGGATGTGATACGGATGTAGGATCTTAATTTCATCATCCTGTTGCAGGATAACTTTCTTGCAATGCAGGAAATGTTAAACTTGTAGAGTATTTGATGTTTAAAAATACTTATGAAGTTTGTAATTTCCACTTTGACATTTCTGACTTGATTTTCCCTTACAAAAAATTTATCAATCCCTAAAGAAAATCTATTTATAATCCACTTAATAATTCCCATTTCCTGTTGCTGCATGATTATTTTCCTGCTGTATCAAACTGGCAACAATTCTACCCAGCCTATTAGAATGCAAATTGTTTTAAAGATTTTACCATTCTGCTTAAACCTATCTTAGACCTACAGGAGATGTAGAGGGTAGAAATGGCCAAGGGATTGATTTGGGATTCAGCGTATGATCCTCTGAGTGGTAGCTATTGATGCAACCAGGGCACATATGGTGTCTGTGGAAGAGACAAACAAAGAGTAATACTGGCGAGACAGCACGGTATTTATATAAATGCCACAACAGCTAGATGTTCACAGCGTCATTAGTGATTGACATTCCCACCTCCAGGTTGTGTCTTTAATTCCGAGGTTGAAGCTGGATTTTATTAAATACAGAAACATGGAAAATAATGAGTCGTCTCAAACCTTCATTATTTACCTCTCGTCACGACACAGCTGACCACAACGTGCGCACGGGGAAGAGCTTTTACATAATAAATGTTATTTTCACAGCAGTCGCTTTGTTTTCTAACGCTACAAACCAAACAGAATCTGGCTTTTTTATTTGCATACTTGTCTCTTGTTAGCATCCCCCTCTTTGTGCCAAGCATATGCTTCCTTAAAGTGAACCGACAAGCCTGACTTGAGTCACTTGGCTGCAAGGTGATTCGCTAGCTGTCTCTCTTCGTCTTGCCTGACTACGTTTAGAGATACAGTATACATCAGGAACATGGAACTCAGGAGAGAGAAGGGAATAAAGCCAACACCAGTTGTTAGACTTGACCTCCGTGGTCCATGTGTACAGGCTCAAGGCTTGGCCTCACTAGCCTAGCTGGCCTGGACCTCAACTGGGGAGCCACTGATGGTTCTCTCTGAGAGATGGTGCCACCACCCCGGGGCCCCACTCCTCCTCCTAAGACTGTGAGCAGATGGTTCTGGCCAAGCAGCATTGTACTGACAGAGAGGGCAATGTAGAGAGAAGAAAATGTGATTCTTGCTATGCCGGTAAAATGCAAATCAAAACTGAGATTTTCTTGGAGTGTTTGTAGTGTGTGTGTGCGCTTCCGTGCTCTTGCTTAAGAGTGTGTATGTGTGTGTGGAGGTTCCTGCAGGGGCTTGATGTTGTCAAGCTTGCTCTCCTCTGCCAGGGGGTGGCACCACACAGACAGGGAGCAGTCCCCCTCCATGACAGCATGAATAGAAAATTCACATTGAATAACTGGGGCACCAGCTGAAATCCCAGAGAGTACTTTTGTCCCGTCAGCTTGTATCACCCTCATGAAAGTCTTAATCATGTCTCCGCCCTGCTCGCCCAACCTCAAACAGAATACAAACGGTGGAAGCATTAAATGTGGGGCGGTTGTGAAAAATACTGAACTTTCAGCAACTCCTTGTAACATATTGTCAAGTTTGTTTACATAATGCTGATCTTTGTTGGTGCTGTTAAGTCGACTGATAATGGATTCAGTGCAATACGGATGGCACAAACTGTAAACAACTAAGTTTCACTAGGCGGCCATTTTTCAAGTACACTCTCCCCTTTTCGAAAAACTCCAATTGGCTTCCAATGAATGGAAGTACACTCCAAGCACCCTTGTTGCCTCGCAATTAACCAACTGCTGCGAAAATATATTATTAGCATAACAAAATGTCCCATGTCCAAAGACCAATTCAAAGTGCCAAACGCAGTTTTGAATGCTGATTTAGCTCTGTGGCGCGCTTATGATAGGTCGCTAATGACTTTGAGAAAACAGTCAGAAGTTTAATTGTATTAGTCTTGCATACTGAATGAGTATTGAGTCCCTCAGGAGTGTTGAATCGGTGCGGTGTGGTGGAAACGCCTGGCTAATAAAACAAATAACACCTCAGAATGTCTGTGTGCTTGTGGATAACTGGCGCTGCATGTGACCACAGTGTTCCATCATGTCAAAGAATAATAATTCAAACCTAAATGTAGTGTGGGGGAACTTAGTTGACCATTTGTTTTAAATATTTAATATAATAATACTATTTTATTACCTGTATTACCTGTATAGGTGTATGTTAATGAGACTTCTGTCTGTTAACACAATGATTCTTCTCATTCAAAGACTTCAGTACCTATTCTACTTTATAGCATATTTATAATGTTGCTATACTGTATACCTCCATCAGGTCCACTCTACTCTTAAGCCCCAGGAACAGCACCAACTGACTCTGATGCAGAGGGAGAGACTGAGAAAGAGAGAGAGAGAGAGAGAGAGAGAGAGAGAGAGAGAGAGAGAGACAGAGACAGACACAGAGACAGAGAGACAGAGACTAAAAGCCACGTCCAAATCCCCCAAAAAGCAGCAGAGATCTTGCAAAACAAACACAAGAGCAGATGACACCAAAAAGGCAGCCGAACGTAAAGCTGATCTTGATCCAAAAGTGATTAAAGCCCCCCAGCCTTTCAGTAACGTGTCAGCGGCCAAGCAATTACTACATCAAGTGGAGGGAGAAGCCTGTTTACGATAAAGGGAGAAGGGAGAGGTTTGATGGTTCTATACGAGCGGTGTGTGTGTGTGTGTCGTTGTGTGTTTTATGGCACCTGTCAGTGGAAAACAGGATCCCTTTTCATGTCATGATTTGCCTTGACTGACACGTATGCTGTAGAGCTGGTGGTAAGTGCATTAACTAAGAGCCTTTCAAATGGCCCCCAGCTAATTATACCTTCCTATTGGATCATTCATCCCACCTCCTCTCCCCTGTAACTATTCCCCAGGTCGTTGCTGTAAAGGAGAATGGAGAATGTGTTCTCAGTCAACTTACCTGGTAAAAAAGGGTTAAATAAGAGAGAGAAAAAGTGTCTGTGTACGTGTGTGTATGAGTACATTTTGTGTGTGTGTGTGTGATAGAGAGAGAGATAGAGAGAGAGAGAGAGAGAGAGAGAGAGAGTGAGAGAGAGAGAGAGAGAGAGAGAGAGAGAGAGAGAGTGAGTAAGAGAGAGAGAGAGAGAAGCTACATGAGCTTGTAGCTACACTACAACCCTGTTAAACCAAGGGGAAACACTGGCTGGTAAAAGTCTGTTCAGTAGCATGTTTATACCGGCTCAGGAGGTAGGGGGAACGGTGGGAGATATCCCATTAAAATGGAACACATGAATATACTTTGCAGCTTTACACATTTCCTGAGTCATTCCCTCATTCCCTCTCATTGCCAACGGTCTCACATATATATATACACACACACACACACAACACACACAGACATACTCAAACACACACACTCACATTCACACCAGTGGAGGCTGTTGGGAGCAGCTATAGGAGGACAGGCTCATTGTAATGGAACAGAGTGAAACATGTGGTTCCATTTTTAATTGTGTTTGATACCGTTCCATTTATACCATTCTAGCAATTACAATTAAGGTACAGGTTAAGGTTTGGGATTGGGTTAAAACAAAAAATCTAAATCTAATTGAATTGCTTATTTTGAACCCCAAACCTTAACCCTTACCTTAACCATTCAGAATGAGTTCCTAAACCTAACCCTTACCTTAACCATTCAGAATGAGTTCCTAAACTTAACCTTTACCTTAACCATTCAGAATGAGTTCCTAAACTTAACCCTTACCTTAACCATTCAGAATGAGTTCCTAAACTTAACCCTTACCTTAACCATTCAGAATAAGTTCCTAAAGTTAACCCTTACCTTAACCATTCAGAATGAGTTCCTAAACTTAACCCTTACCTTAACCATTCAGAATGAGTTCCTAAACTCAACCCTTACCTTAACCATTCAGAATGAGTTCCTAAACCTAACCCTTACCTTAACCATTCAGAATAAGTTCCTAAACTTAACCTTTACCTTAACCATTCAGAATGAGTTCCTAAACTTAACCCTTACCTTAACCATTCAGAATGAGTTCCTAAACTTAACCCTTACCTTAACCATTCAGAATAAGTTCCCAAACTTAACCCTTACCTTAACCATTCAGAATGAGTTCCTAAACTCAACCCTTACCTTAACCATTCAGAATGAGTTCCTAAACCTAACCCTTACCTTAACCATTCAGAATAAGGTCCTAAACTTAACCCTTACCTTAACCATTCAGAATGAGTTCCTAAACTTAACCCTTACCTTAACCATTCAGAATGAGTTCCAAAACTTAACCCTTACCTTAACCATTCAGGATGGTTAATTGAACAGAATGACGTTTTTTACAACGTTGATGAACGTCTAATTCTGCAGTGAGACTGTGAGAGCTTGTTGTGCACGCATGAAAGCACAGACACACACACACACACAGTTAATATTTTTGGCCTTCCGCTGATATAGCCCTCATCTCCTTTATAAATCCTTATTGATTCTCCTCATTCACAGCAAAGGAAGATATATACAGTAGTGGTCTGTGGAGCCAGCCCAAGGTTAACCTTACAAATCATTACCTATTTAAATACTGTCAGGTGGAGTAAGTAGCTTAATGAACAGACAGGAAATACGGTATGAGAGAGTAGGTCTGGATGGAGCTCTACCTGTTCACCATTATAGTGATGGTGATGCTTATAGCCTTAGCTATTGAGAACTAGGGAGGTAGCCAAGCCAAGGTTTCCCTATGGATCTCTACCTCCCTCCCTCCGTCTCCCTCCCTACTTTCTCCTCTAACACTCCTCTCCCTCTATCCATTCCTCTCCTCCTTGATGCCTCTTTCTCTAGTTCTTTCCCTTCTACACTCCATCTCTTTCCCCTACCTCCACCTCTATCTGCCCTCCCCTGTCCTCCCTTAATTTAGATCTCTCTCTCCCACATATCCCTCACTACCTCTTTCCCTCCCCCTCTCCACTCTCTCCACTTCCTCTCTCTCTCCATCTCTCCTCTACCATCTCTCTCCACCCGTATCTCTCTCTCTTCCTCCCTCCCTCTCTCTCTCTCTCTCTCTCTCTCTCTCTCTCTCTACAGTTAGAGATACACTGCCTGGAGAAGAGGCTTAATTAAAATCAATGTACATTTACTGAATGCTCGTTAAACAGGAATGGAGGTACTTATCTGTTTGGAATTTTAATTAAATACCTCCCATGAAATGTGGAGTGAGAGCATTCTCACCTATCACAACTATTGGTTTTAAAACGTGATTGGTTGATCACACCACTGTCATAGGCTATTACATAAATACACCTGAAACGTACACAACACATTCAATATGTAATGATTTATGTTCAGAGGGGTCTCTGGAAACCTTTACGTTTTCCAGGTTTAGTGTCCAGAGACCTCTCTGGAAATCTCTATGTTCTGTTTGGGATTGGTCCTCAATTAGAGGCAGCTGCGCCGCATTGCCTCTAATTGGGGAGCATCTTTAAGTTCAGGATTCCCACCTGTGTTTGTGGGTTTTTGTGTGTGTTCCTTTTGTTTGTGACTGTTTGTGACTGTTTGTGACTGTTTGTGACTGTTTGTGACTGTTTGTGACTGTTTGTGACTGTTTGTGACTGTTTGTGACTGTTTGTGACTGTTCATGGTCGCTGTCTCTCCTTTTGTTGGGGTTGGGATTTTTTACTAAATAAAAGGAATGTATTCGCACCACAGCTCTGCGCTTCGGGCCTGTCTAACTGCGATCTTTATATTTATTTTAATTTCATTAAAACAGCAGAGAATTTGCTGCTTTTTGTACATTTGGAAGATGTAACCTTTCACACCAACATAAATGCACTGGTTTCCATATGTTCCCATTATGTGGCACATTCTTACACAACATTCTTCTATCTTTATCTGAAGTCTTTATGTGGTGCATTCCTCTTCATAATCACCTGTCATTAACACTTTTCCCATTTCAACTTCAAATACCAATGATAAGTCCATATGAGTTCACTATAAAGCACAAGCAGATCAGAGTCAGACTAATACAACCCTAATCCCTGACAAACAGGAACTCTGGAAAAACGTAATGCTAACTTAAAGTGTCATTAAAAGTGGTCTCTCATTTCTCCTTATATCGATGCTACATGCTTCCTTCTCATACATTACGGTTGCCCTTTTTCCCTTCCCATGATGCAACTGTCTCTCAGGCTGGCGCTAGCCCTTGGAGTAACTCAAGCGAATGAAACGCTATATGGCTGCCCAGGAGAATCCGTGGCGGGGGTTTGAGCGTTCCCACTGTGAGGAAGAAGGTTAAAAGCACAAGCCAGCCCTGGTGGACCCAGACACTCTCCCTCTCTCTGACTCCATCTTATCTCCAGTCTTGGGTGGTGAGATATCTCCTTCCTTCTTCTCTCCCTTCAACTTTGAACCGTGAACCTCTGGCCAGAGACTTCAATGTCTCTCACGGCACATTATCTTAGAAGAAATACTAAAAGAGTAAAGGACTAAAATAGGAGAAAGTAAATGAGTAGCGGACAGAGAAAATGCAGGATGGTGTGATGTGAGACCAGGTTGAGAGATATACTGGGGCTTTGGTATGGTCTAATGCACAGTGTTCATCAGGTAGGCTAGGGTCTAAGAACAAGGCCATGAGAGTGGAGTAGACTACAGTAGAAGTAACAAGACAACTGAATGGTCTAAATATATTCTTCAAAGTGCAATTAGATTAATCGTCAACATCTTCTCTGACCACACGCCTCCTCCACCCACTGCAACAAATTTAGCTACTGACATATAATTAGTGGTTACTGAGACATGTTCTACTTTATTCATCAAATGAGGAACAGGAAGTAGTTTGGAGTTTGTCTTTTCTCATCTTCTCCTCTTTTTCTTCGTCTTCTTCACAGCTCTGGTATTTCTCTCTGTTCCCCCTGTCAGGCAGAGAAGAGGTGAGGGAAAGAAGAAGAGAGGGAGTCTTTCTGAACCACAGGCTTACCAGTGTGTGTCGTTGTGAATCTTCCTCAGAGGTGACACCATGAGGCCACAGCAGGACACCTGATTCAATGTTGTCTTCCTGTCAGTCACCTTGCTGGAGCAGCAGATTGATGTGTCCAATATGTAAAGATAATATGATGAGTATTTTAATGTGTAAAAAATAAAGATAACACTAAAAATGGAGTTGTAGTCATAGCGTCTGTCAGGTGCAATTAAAATTGCAATATGTTGTCCTTTTAGTGGCCTGCGTTGAGATGTGGTTTCTCCCTCAACATGTGACACTGGGGAGAATGGTCACTATCATCCATCAACCAAGTGATCCATTGGCTCAACGTGATACGGCCCACCAATAACGCGGCTCGACTTGGTGGGGGCCACCCGCCAGCATTAACGTACTGATAAGACAGTGTCAGGGTGGTAGACGACGGCTGATGTGCGTTACCATGCCAATCCTCTCCCACCCTCCCACCAGCCACGCTTCCATCCATTATTGTTATTTACGACTGTTTATGATTGGTCAGCCATTTTGGAGAATCGCTTTGGCGGTTGTTGCTCCCTGCACTTTTTAAGATTGATTTCTTTCCAGGGTAAACGATGAGAGATGTTAACGATTCACAGAGGGAATGAAAACAGTGTGTTTAATACACTTACTGTAACATAGTTTGTGTCTGTCACAGATTAATTTCCATTATATTCCCCTGTTGAGAGACATGGTCCTGAAGGCGAATCCGTAAATTATTTAAATGGCAGAAAATGAATATTCAACTCCATATTTACAATTCAAAAGAGCCCTGTGTATTATTATTATTATTTATTCTGAGTATTCAGAATAAAAAAACTAAAAAGTGTTTTTTATTTATTAGATTTAATGATATATGTAATTAAAGGTATTGTTCTATTAGAGTGCTTATTCTTATTTATAATTTTTTTTACCTTTATTTAACCAGGTAGGTCAGTTGAGGACAAGTTCTCATTTACAACTGCGACCTGTTATGGTTCTATTAGAGTGCTTTTTTTTCTTCTTAAAAACACAACTAAGCCAGAACCAACTAAAATATTATACAGAATATTCCTTTGGTGTCCATATTAGGACAGCATACTGTAGATCAGTGAAAGTTTGATGTTAGATAATATACACACAGTTGAGGTAATTTGGAAAACATGGTGACTCAGTCATGCAGAAAGTCACTCTTCAGCTGTCATGATTGGACACAGGCCCTGTAGGTCTATCCATTGGCTCATTCAGGTCTGGCATGGGTCACTTATACACAGCCTGCATCACCCAGTCCCAGGCAGCCCTAACAAACAGTTCTACCATATGTTGCATGGTATGATTCATTCAGTCATCCATGGTCATCCAACGACCTCACAGGACACATCCGGTGAGTCACCACAGAAAAGCGGACTGAGCCTGGGATACGCTCGCAGGGTTGGAGGGCGATCACCATGGAGATTCACAGAAAGAGCTATGGTGATTTGGGGAGATTTGAGGTCAGTTATGGCTACAGTGTAGTGGGGACAGACACTAAAGAACGATTAGTTAGCCCCTAGAGCTAAAGGTTAAGTAGTCTGCTCTTGAGTCATGTGGATGACCAAGGTTCAATATATGATCCATCACAACAGCATCAAAAAATAAGTAGGGTTAGCTGAAAGCTATGGTATCAACTGTACTGTATGTGCCATTGAGCTGTAGAGAGATAGATAGGGGTTACCCGAACTGTAGGTCTATGAGCACTAAAGGTTATACGAACGTTTTACATTTATTTCAGTGATACAGAAAGTCGTTTGAATTGTCTAACAAAGTGTTGGCCCTACAAGAGAACTTATACAAAAAAATGTTGGGGTAATTTAACAGATGCTCTTATCCATAGTGACTTACAGTAGTTAGTGCAATCCTTTTCATACTGGTTCCCGACTAGAATCTAACCCACAACCCTGGTGTTGTTGTTACCAACTGAGCCACACGGAACTACAGTGGGGAGAACAAGTATTTGATACACTGCCGATTTTGCAGGTTTTCCCACTTACAAAGCATGTAGAAGTCTGTAATTTTTATCATAGGTACTCTTCAACTGTGAGTGACGGAATCTAAAACAAAAATCCAGAAAATCACATTGTATGATTTTTAAGTAATTCATTTGCATTTTCTTGCATGACATAAGTATTTGATACATCAGAAAGGCAGAACTTAATATTTGGTACAGAAACCTTTGTTTGCAATTACAGGGATCATACGTTTCCTGTAGTTCTTGACCAGGTTTGCACAGACTGCAGCAGGGATTTTGGCCCACTCCTCCATACAGACCTTCTCCAGATCCTTCAGGTTTCGGGGCTGTCGCTGGGCAATATGGACTTTCAGCTCCCTCCAAAGATTTTCTATTGGGTTCAGGTCTGGAGACTGGCTAGGCCACTCCAGGACCTTGAGATGCTTCTTACGGAGCCACTCCTTAGTTGCCCTGGCTGTGTGTTTCGGGTCGTTGTCATGCTGGAAGACCCAGCCACGACCCATCTTCAATGCTCTTACTGAGGGAAGGAGGTTGTTGGCCAAGATCTCGCGATACATGGCCCCATCCATCCTCCCCTCAATACGGTGCAGTCGTCCTGTCCCCTTTGCAGAAAAGCATCCCCAAAGAATGATGTTTCCACCTCCATGCTTCACGGTTGGGATGGTGTTCTTGGGGTTGTACTCATCCTTCTTCTTCCTCCAAACACGGCGAGTGGAGTTTAGACCAAAAAGCTCTATTTTTGTCTCATCAGACCACATGACATTCTCCCATTCCTCCTCTGGATCATCCAGATGGTCATTGGCAAACTTCAGACGGGCCTGGACATGCGCTGGCTTGAGCAGGGGGACCTTGTGTGCGCTGCAGGATTTTAATCCATGACGGCGTAGTGTGTTACTAATGGTTTTCTTTGAGACTGTGGTTCCAGCTCTCTTCAGGTCATTGACCAGGTCCTGCCGTGTAGTTCTGGGCTGATCCCTCACCTTCCTTATGATCATTGATACCCCACGAGGTGAGATCTTGCATGGTGCCCCAGACCGAGGGAGATTGACCGTCATCTTGAACTTCTTCCATTTTCTAATAATTGCGCCAACAGTTGTTGCCTTCTCACCAAGCTGCTTGCCAATTGTCCTGTAGCCCATTCCAGCCATGTGCAGGTCTACAATTTTAACCCTGATGTCCTTACACAGCTCTCTGGTCTTGGCCATTGTGGAGAGGTTGGAGTCTGTTTGATTGAGTGTGTGGACAGGTGTCTTTTATACAGGTAGCGAGTTCAAACAGGTGCAGTTAATACAGGTAATGAGTGGAGAACAGGAGGGCTTCTTAAAGAAAAACTAACAGGTCTGTGAGAGACGGAATTCTTACTGGTTGGTAGGTGATCAAATACTTATGTCATGCAATAAAATGCAAATTAATTATTAAAAAATCATACAATGTGATTTTCTGGATTTTTGTCTCACGTCTCTAACAGTTTAAGTGTACCTATGATAAAAATTACAGACCTCTACATGCTTTGTAAGTAGGAAAACCTGCAAAATCGGCAGTGTATCAAATACTTGTTCTCCCCACTGTATATAAAGGTAATTTGAACCTTGGGTATCTTTACAGTACTCTAACTGAACAGTTGTCTAGTGAAGTTGCAATGCTCGTGTTAGAGAGACTGTTTATGAACCAATTAGAAGTCTAGAAGGTCATAGCCTTGGAGGGGAAAGATAAAACACATGTTCTAATTTTGACCATCAGACTTTTCACTTAGCAATGAAATGGAGCATAATAATAAGATGATGTGAGAGCTCTGTTCCTTTCTTCTCTCTCTCTATCTGAGATTTCTGCAGTGGAGAGGAGAGGAACGTGGGTTTTGGATCTGACAACCTGTGCATGTTAAGTAGCTTTTCTTTATTCTGAATAGAGCACTCAAAAACAATACTATTTCGGAAGTTAGATAATAAGTAAAAACTTGGAGATTTTCTACTCTGCTGACAAGAACAATTGGATCTAAAACAACATTTTAGAAAGTATAGCTTACTAGTGGGCGTCGTATAATGAAAGATTACATGTATATGATTGTTCTATAAACAGTCTTCTTCTAAGGTTTCTGTGTACTTAGAAAATTATATTCCACAATAAACTCAACCCCATTCAAAGAACATGTCATTTTCTGTAATCATCTTGCCTAATACTTTGAAATATTTTTCTAAAGTAAAGAATCACTGTTTTTGAAACCCTTTCATCCATAAAACATGCCTGCAACAACTAACCGACCCAAATCACAATCCTCCAAGCTAGTGTTATCTCCTTTGGCACATCAAAATACCTTAAATATCAGGCCTGTTGTTGCGAGGCTCTAATCGACTTTATAGCTCTGTGTGGACTAGAAAATAAATGAAGGCCTATAAAGGTAGGTGAATTAAAACTATTAAGTCTCATTAGTGGCTGTGATTCGGTAGGCATGTGTGCTGTGCTCCTTGATATCCAGCATGCTATGGAGATAGCGCCAACTGGGCTTAGAGTGATCATTACAATAAGGAGCACATTTATTCTCTGTCAGACGCGTCCCAGACACAGTCAATGCTTTCCATGAATCTCTCATTTCTAAACGGGATATTTCGGGATTTTGCCACTATCATGCTAGCAGATACTCATAGACTTCCAGTCATTGCGCTAATGCTAGCTAGCATTGGCTTGCAAAACTAACTCTAACTTCCTTCATACTGGACATAAAAAGGAGATTTCTTCAGATTCGTTAATACAATGGATGAACTCTGCGAAGCGTGATTTTCGATGTTGTAGCTACACCAGGACGTCAGGAGGGAAGGAGAGAAAGTGATATATTGAGAGAAAAAACATCCATTCATCCATATTGAATAGATCAACATCAGGGACGATATCCCGCAAATATCAAAGATGATATATAGCTTTTAAATGAGCAGACATTTTTATTCATGACAACAGGGAGAACACAACAACAACAACAACAACAACAACAACAACTCCTGCTTCATTCCTAAACCCAAGAAGTCTATTATCTCACAACTTATCAATGCTTCTTTTTCAATGACTTGTTAGAAACAGCAAATAATCTAACTCATCTTGCTGTAGCTACAGTACAGTATTTGACTATTTCTGCACCTCTGACTTTCTCTCCTCCTGCTCCTCTCATATTAACCTTGACTATATATAGAAGAAACCCAGGCAAACATACAGGTTAATAAAGCTGTCAAAGCTTCACAATCACATTGAAGATAGACAGCTATGGCAATGGGTCTATGTATCCATTCAGGCTAATGCATCATTCCAAAGAAAGGCCTCATTATCAGGGAATTAATACATGGGGGTTTAACTCTTTCGGCGGAGGCACACGAGTGTGAGAGTAGCGTCGGCATGCTCACAGATAACTCTCAGGTCAGGTATAATTCAGCCGTGCAGAGCCTCAAAGCCAGCTCAATTAGGACATTGCGGTACTTCTCACTCCTCAAGATCAACGCCTTCTTCAGTGACTTTGCTTCCAGGGCTCTCTCTCTCTCTGCTGGAGTAAAGTCAACCAATCGGACGGCTTGAAGACTGCAGTCAATTAGAACTGGCAGCTTGCCTTCAGAGTGTTAAGGGTTACAGTCTGTACGTTGAGAGGGTGGGTGTTGTTCTGTGGAGTAAAGGTAGCTGGTAGCCTTGTGATGTGTGATGTGTTGGATACGCTGTCAATTATAAGATGTAATTCATTCAGTGTCACCTGCTACTATGTTAAGAAATACAATGATGGAATATTTTATTATACTTTGATTATCTTGTACAATACTTTATTAGTGTGTGCGTGATGGGCCAACGCAAACAACTGATGTTCCTGTTTTCTGCTCTTGTTTCAGTTCCGTTCCCTGGCCTGAAGGTTGGTTCTGTCTAAAGTTTCAGATCGAAATAACTAAATAACTCTAAATACATTGCAGACGTGTTAAGACAATATCATCTATACTTTAGGGAAGATTTAGGGAACATTTGTTGAATTAGGAGAAATGAAGGAAAATAGATGTTTAAATACATAAGAGTAATTACTTTTTTTGTAAAGCGTTGTGATGGAGATGTGGTTGTCCCTGATAGCACTGACTTTGCTCACAGCTGCTTGTTTAAATAAATGTACGTACTGTGATGGAGATGTGGTTGTCCCACTGGCTATCCTAAGTTGAATTCACAAATTTGTAAGTCTCTCTGGATAAGAGCGTCTGCTAAATGACTACAATGTAATGTAAATGTAACACTCTAAAGGGTCCCTCTTTTAAAATGCATTTTACATGAACCTCACTGGGTTTGACGAAGGAGATGCAATATCCCTATCTGTTGTTTTCAACCGGGAAACGCAGGAAGAGGAAATAAATGAATTGAGGGAATCAATTAAACAGAAGCACTGGACCGTGGAGGAAACAAAATGCACGTAGCACAAACTCTCAGCATGGCAGATATGTATTTCATTTACCCATAAACTGAAACACCCTAGCAATAACCTCCAAAATCATTGTGTGATTTAAGAAGACATTACTGATAACAACAAAACCACTTTTCCAATTATTCAATGGTGGAGTGTAGAGTATAATCTTTGGTAGATTATATTTTGGATTAAGGAAGTGTTGGCTTTTGCTAACATCTTACTGGCATCTTACTGGCTTTTGCTAACATTGCTACTTCATACTTTGGTAATATAAAATATAAAATAAAATGCCCCTCCTATGATTACATTTCTGACAATCAAACCCTGCAACCAGTCAAATATTGACTTTATAAGCAACAGCTTGCAAGGTTACCTCATCCTTATTCCAAAGCCACGCAACCAGCCAGTGAAACCAGGCAGAGTTTAAAATAATAAGACCATAAAACCTTTATTTACATTGCTTCCTATATGGTACATTAAGGCAGGGCCCCAACCATCTCCCCAGTTGGCTTTCAAAACACAGTGCATCCATGCACTTCACAATATTATTCCAGAAACGACTTTGTTCAGAGGCAGCAAAGGCACATCATAAGAAACATTCTAGACTAATCTGGTAAAAACCTCATAACCTCAAAAACTATGGGGTCAGTAAAAAATGACCCACGTCCTAACTTTGTAAAGTTGGCAAATAAATATCCTGATTCCAAAGTAGATTAAAGGAATTAAAAAGGCACGTTTCCCATCATAGTAAAGAAATATCAAACCTTTTAAAGTCAGCCATGTTTCCTGACAGTATTGACTAAACCCCAATCATAAACATCAACGGTACCGTAGATCTGTCATGATACAACGGGATGAGTGAGATCAGCAGCATTAGTTCCGCTGCTTGGGTTTATCGTCACTGGTTATTTGAACAAATCAGGACTTTGTAGGTGTCAGCAACTTTCACATTTCAGAAGGGGAGAAGACGGCGAACACACGCCCTGTCACCCTTTCAACCTCCTGTGAGGATGACTGTAGGCTCATCACGTTAGATCTGTATACAGCCATCTCACATGGAGGAGGTGGACACAACTCACACAACTCACACAACTCACACAACTCAGAGTTTCACATTCACACATGCATGCAAGTGTTAATGATTCAATGATAAACTGTCAATAAAATTCATATTGATTCTTGATTCTGTTTTCGGTTTTGAAAACGTCAAACTCATTGAGGTTGTTTTTTCACCGCCCCTAATAGAAGCTGAGATAAAAATATATAGTCATGCCTTGAGTGAGTTTCTGAAACAAAGGCACAGACAGAGAATAGGGTATTTCCATATCTTCCCCATAGGTCCCCTATCTATCCATCAAATTACTTTGTGGGCTAGACAGCTGTCCAGGTCTAACGCATACTCACAGTCCAGCAGTCCAATCAAATTGCATCTAATGCCATAATTCCTTAGCAGTCAAGGCGGGCACACAGAGGGTAGAATTCAGTATATGTTTTTCTTCTTAACCTTATTCAAGGGTTGAATAGGCTTCTTTGTTTAATTGGGGATGGGGGATTTGCTGTGTGTGTAAATGTGTGTTTGTCATTTTATCATGTGTGTGTGTGTGTGTTTGTGTCTGAGTGAGTGATAGAGAGTGAGAGAGAGAGAGAGAGAGAGAGAGAGAGAGAGAGAGAGAGAGAGAGAGAGAGAGAGAGAGCGAGAGAGAGAGAGAGCGCAAGAGTGTCAAAGAGGCACACCCATGTTGATACAACATGTCAAGATTAATTAAATGTTCTTACTCTGGCTCTCGTGTTAAGACGTGATGTTAGCTCACCAAGGAGAATCTCCACAGTAAACTGTTGACTCACTACTGGATAATGACATGCGTTTACTCAACCCAGTCTCATTTGCCCTTTAAAGAAATTACTGTATGAACAAACAGGCCTCTTATGTTGCCTTGACACTTATAGTAAACACTGTAAAATGTCTGTCTAACACTACAACTTAATAACATATTAGAGTATGGTATAAAATGTCTGTCTAACACTACAACTTAATAACATATTAGAGTATGGTATAAAATGTCTGTCTAACACTACAACTTAATAACATATTAGAGTATGGTATAAAATGTCTGTCTAACACTACAACTAAATAACATATTAGAGTATGGTATAAAATGTCTGTCTAACACTACAACTTAATAACATATTAGAGTATGGTATAAAATGTCTGTCTAACACTACAACTTAATAACATATTAGAGTATGGTATAAAATGTCTGTCTAACACTACAACTTAGAGCATCTCTGTGGGGACACTGGCCTGATGTGTGTGTGTGTGTGTGTGTGTGTGTGTGTGTGTGTGTGTGTGTGTGTGTGTGTGTGTGTGTGCGTGCGTGCGTGCGTGCGTGCGTGCGTGCGTGCGTGCGTGCGTGCGTGCGTGCGTGTGTGTGTGCCTGTATAGACAGAGGGGTCTGTATAGACAGGTGGTCTGTATAGACAGAGGGGTCTGTATTGACAGAGGGGTCTGTATAGACAGAGGTGTCTGTATAGACAGAGGGAATTGCCATGTGTTCACAGAGACGTGGAAACTTCTTGACAGAGCAAACCACAGCCGACGGTGTGTTCTGTTGTGGTACAGTATATAGATATCAGCTGTTATTAGTTTTAGCTCAATGGAATCACTACAAGGGAAGAATAGCCTCCGCTAGCCAAGTGACTGACAGTTATAGGCACCACATGGTAATCCCTATCCTGCCAATTCCCAGACTTCCTTATTCCCACCATCCCTTCTGTTCTACCATCCCTCTCTACCTGCCTGCTTCTAAAAAAGTCCACCAACGTCACTAAAAAAGGCAGAGGTCCTCAGGAAAACGCGTTTTCAATGACGTGGCAAAACTGAAAGCTACATGCCATTTCATGGCTTTTCAGACTGTGTGTGTGTGTGGATGTTTGTCTGTGTGTGTGCGAGCGAGTGTTTGGTTTCTCAGATTGGGTTGGATTTGAATGAGGCCCATTGTTTTCCCACAGGGGGGTTTGCCACGGTCCCCTCCTCAGGAAGAGTACCTTGTTAACCCACTCAGTGAGTGAGTACAGGATTGCACTTTATTTAATGTATGGTGGCACCTCTCCAACAATGTCCTGTTTACATTACGGTGAGCTGCGAGCTCTGCCACCATCAGCAACACTCCAATCTCTTTCTATTATGGCTTCCCTCCTCCTGTCTCGTACCAACTCTCATCCCCATCATTACACTGTGATACACTTCTGGTGACGATCATCCTTTCAGAGAGACGAGTGGGAGTCATTTTCTGTCACCGAGGATTTGAGAGGCCTGAAAAATGCAAATGGGGAGAAATTATACAGTATAAAACGCTCCAAATGAATGGAGTGATGAGGAGAGAGGTTTTTTAGTCATTCCTCTTTGTCTGCACACCTCAATGTAATGTGGCCATTCACATTACGTTCCTAAATTATCAGGAAATGTTCTCTTATGAGTTTTGAGAGTCCACTGTCAATTTCATTGTAGTCTTTGGTCATAGGCTTTATTAAAACAAGAATCACATTTACCTCTATTACAGTACCTTGAACATTACTTTAAAATCATTATCGTACAGAACACACAGTCCACATTATCCATAGAGGAAAGTAAATGGTCCTGTCTGAATGTCTGTAAAACATAGCTAAGTAGGCTACACATGGCCAGTCTGAATGTCTGGGAAACATAGCTAAGTAGTCTACACATGACCTGTCTGAATGTCTGGGAAACATAGCTAAGTAGGCTACACATGACCTGTCTGAATGTCTGGGAAACATAGCTAAGTAGGCTACACATGACCTGTCTGAATGTCTGGGAAACATAGCTAAGTAGGCTACACATGACCTGTCTGAATGCCTAGGAAACATAGCTAAGTAGGCTACACATGACCTGTCTGAATGTCTGGGAAACATAGCTAAGTAGGCTACACATGACCTGTCTGAATGTCTGGGAAACATAGCTAAGTAGGCTACACATGATCTGTCTGAATGTCTAGGAAACATAGCTAAGTAGGCTACACATGACCTGTCTGAATGCCTGGGAAACATAGCTAAGTAGGCTACACATGACCTGTCTGAATGCCTGGGAAACATAGCTAAGTAGGCTACACATGTCTGAATTAGACGTTTTGACAAGGACAGACACTTTGCCATTTTAATTGTTTCATCTCTTGTGTGAATCTACTTTACATTCAGAATGGTTCAGACAGAATTAAATTCCTCATCGTTACTGCCCTGTTTATCAGGCAAAGACAAAACACAAAGGGACAGCAAGTCAGGTCAATGAATATAGATAACATCTGAAATATTTGCACAACTAATTACCTCCAAATGGCTTCCCAGTAAACAAAACGACAAACTCCCGTAATATCACCGCCAGAGAGCGGCTAAAACATTGTGTCACCCACCACCATAATGATTTAGTTCACACCCAAATTAATGTAAATGGTTTTAGAAACCAGTGACAAATGATTGATATTTCAAATAGCTGCATTTGAAAGAGCTACGAGGGAAAATAATTGTACACAGAAGAAGTGTTGTAGCCTAGCAATCAAGGACGGAACAGATGTTTGTTGAAATGTGACGTGTGGGTAAAGTTCACAGGAGCTTTTCCTTCGTTCTCTGAGAACTTTTAGAAGTGCTAGTCCTGCACGTAAACACATATACCTACGTGAGGTAAAATAACAATCATGAAGTACCTCTGAAGGCACAGAAAGAGCTGGTGATTTATTCCTACTAATGTTTTATTAATACAGTCTGCCTGAGGGGGAAATATAGCCATTTCTCACCTCCACACTTCCATTTGAAGATATCAATCATTCTAACTCACTCACTAATGACGCCTCATCAAGCCTGACGGACTACAAGCTCCTACCAGCTTCTAGGCTGAACTTTAGTCTGAAAGTGAAGTTTGAATCAGAAACTGCTTATGGAAAGTGAATGGCAGTCCAGTTAGTGTTTAAGGACATGCAGTGGTGGTTCTAGCTTGTATGTCGCCCTGGGTGAACCCCCCTCCTTCAACGCCATCCCCCCTCCAGCCTGTTCTATATAGTATTTTTAACAATGAGTCCCAATCTTGTTTTTTTCAGAGACAGACAGTTACCAGCCACAGAACATGGATTTATAATGACTATGTGCAGGTAACAAGACTATTTTAGAAACAAACTATCTCTGTCATTTTGATGCCAACTCCCCCTCCATTTTTAGATTCCCAGTTCCAGTAAAATTCCACAGCCCCCAAGATGCTCAGGCAATAGAATTTCTTCTGAGATTCCACTATGTAGAGACTAGCAGAACTCCATGGTAACAGAACCATCCTAGTCATTTATTTTATTTTGAACACCTTGTCTGCCCCGATACCACCAGCACAGTACAAAAGGGGTATTCAGACAAATCCAATCTGGCAACCATCCCCTGGTCTGGTTCACTCTGCTGGACCAGAGACTAGGAAAACAGACCACTGACCAGGGCCGCAAACCTTGTCCATTCTTGCCACAGTGAGAGGTTGATGGGGAGAGTTCGGGACTATACGAGGAAAGAGGTTGTGAACCCACCCTCAAGTACTAAATGGATCATTTCAACTCTATTCTGCAGCTGAACAGCGCCGCAAGCAAAGAGAAAGAGAGTCAGAGTTGATACCATTAACAATATAACAAGCTCCATTGCCTCCTGGAAAAATGAATGAAATCGTGAAGATGTGTTTTTTATATGACTTATTTCTTCACTTCCTTTGTTTCTAACCTCGATACAATCCATCATTATTCCTGCCTCGTCTCATGGCTCCGCTGGTTTTCACTCATGTTAGGTGTGTTCCATATGGTGTCCCCAACAAAATACTTCTTCTCATCCTCCTCCATCTCTCTCTCTCTCTCTCTGTACTTTTGGTCTGTGATAATAGCAGAGGAGAAACGCTTGGTGAAACACCTGGAAGACGACTGGCCTTTTTATTCAATTGAAAGTTAAAGGGCAACTCCACCACTTTACAACTTCATTTTCATTATTTACAGCACAATACCAGTGTCAACATATGTGAAAAAAGCACATTTCAAGGTTTTGTAGAAAAAAATCTACAGTTAAAAAGTTTTACCCGATGACATCATCAAAGTTTAAACATTTTAAAAACAGTGATTTCCAAACACTATGAGATTTGCGTTGAAGTGGGGAGCATGACAATACCGTCCCTTGGGCTAGAAATTCATTTCTACTTTTCATCTTTTTAAGACGTGACTTATCTTTTAAACCCCAGATCAAAGAAACGTGCTGTTTTCACATATGTAGACACTGGTTTGGTGCTGGAGATGATGAAAAGTGGTGGAAATGCACTTTAACAAAAGGAGGGAAAATATGACACAAAAAGAAACATTATCAAGATGAATCTGCCTGAGAAGCAGAGAATAAGGGCATTTTCAACCTAGATACACAGACAGGCAGGCAGCTAACCTCTAAAGGATTACCATCATTTGACATCATCAATCCCCTAACGAAGTCTGAGGGTATTAATTTGATGTTAAAGTAACCAACGGTGGTAAGGGAGTGTTAGTTTCTCAAGAGCCTGCAGCTAAATCACCTTCAGTCTTTACTCCTTGACATCTAAATGTACAAACAAGTAAGGAGTCATAGAGATATTTGGAAAACCATTTTGTGTGTCTACTTAGTGTGTATCTTCATCTGACGTCCACCCGTCACAGACAAGCACCGTTTCACAGAGACCATTCGGGACTCTCCTCTATCATCATGCATTCTTAACCAGGATCCAACGAGGACTAGCCAAGATACAGTAATCTGACATTGTTTTTTAGGTTTTTTTTACTTCTTCAAAGCAGAATCTGTTGTACCGTAGATGCCTGGTTGGATTCCAATAACAAAGTGTGATGATGCATAATGGAATTATTTTAATAATTAGGGTTGCATAATGACAGATGTGGTGATGAGGGTTGATTTTGTTGAGTTTTTTAAATGTCCATTCCATTATAACAGCACTCAACATGTCCACCTATTATAACTAAGGGTGTACTATGCAGTATGAAGGATAGATTATTCTCTTTTTGATGGGGATCAGACATTTATGTCTACTGGCATTACCCATAAGCCCATACTAACATCCACGAAACAACCATTCAATATCCCATGATCACCTTATTTAAATGTCACTGTTTTTCTAGTCTGGAAACACAGCAAAGAAAGGTACACTGAAAAACACATTGTTGTGTGCATTCAACCAGACGGGGAAATAGATGAAAAGCAATGAAAAATAACCATTGAAAACACCTTAAGAGACCTTTCTGAGACACTTGCTTCTCTTTAGGCTCCGAGTAGAAAAAACAAAGAAAAACCCAGACAACTTGTGTTCAAGTCAAATGAAAGATAAGACGCTGTCCCTCTCATGTACGTCATTACTAGGATGTGGAGCGTTCTTTACCCGACTTAGCTAGACTCATCAGCTGTCAAACACCTGCTTTCCATGTCGGAGAGAAAGAGAGAAAGACATGAGCGCCATAAGAGGGCAAGTGCAACCAGTCAGTGTGACTGTGAGTCTGCGATACTTCCAAAGTAGCTGACATCAATAGGAATACGCTGCATTGTAATTTGCCTCAAATCAAATCAAATCACGTTTTATTTGTCACGTACACCGAATACAACAGTTGTAGACCTTACAGTGAAATGTTTACTTACAAGCCCTAACCAAAAATGCAGTTTTTAAGTAAAAAATAAGTATTAGGTAAACAATAGATAAGTAAAGAAATAAAAAGCAGTAAAATTACAGTAAAAATAACAATAGTGAGGCTATATACAGGTGGTACCGGTACAGAGTCAATGTGCCGGTTAGTCGAGGTAATTTAGGTAATAAGGGCGGCGGGTAACATAGTGATCAGAGCGTTGGGCCAATCACCAAGAGGTTGCTGGATCAAATCCCCGAGCTGACAAGGTGAAAACCTGTGTCCTTGAACAAGTCACTTAACCCTAATTTGCTCAAGGGGTGCTGTACTACTATGGCTGTCCCTATACTGTAGGTAGCCTGTCATTGTAAATAAGAAGTTGTTCTTAACTGACTTGCCTAGTTAAATAAAGGTAATATAAATATAAAAATTAAAGAAATGGACTTGGCACTCTGTTACCGCTTGCCATGCAGTAGCAGAGAGAACAGTCTATGACTAGGGTGGATGGCAATTCAAAAATTGTCAGGGCCTTCCTCTGACACTGCCTGGTATAGAGGTCCTGGATGGCAGGAAGCTTGGACCCAGTGATGTACGGGGTGTACGCACTACCCTCTGTAGTGCCTTGCGGTCGGAGGCCGAGCAGTTGCCGTACCAGGCAGTGATGCAACCAGTCAGGATGCTCTTGATGTTGCAGCTGTAGAACCTTTTGTGGATCTGAGGACCCATGCCAAATCATTTCAGTCTCCTGGGACCGACCGACAGACAGACCGACCGACCGACCGACCGACCGACCGACCGACCGACCGACCGACCGACCGACCGACCGACCGACCGACCGACCGACAGACAGACAGACAGACAGACAGACAGACAGACAGACAGACAGACAGACAGACAGACAGACAGACAGACAGACAGACAGACAGACAGACAGACAGACAGACAGACAGACAGACAGACAGACAGACAGACAGACAGACAGACAGACAGACAGACAGACAGACAGACAGACAGACAGACAGACAGACAGACAGATAGATAGATAGATAGATAGATAGATAGATAGATAGATAGATAGTTGATCCCCGAGGGGAAATTTCTTTGTCAAGCAGTTACAACAAAAACACAGGGCAGGTGAAAAATGCCAGAACGAAAATACACAAAAGACAGATACACGATACCTGATACATAGAGCGGCAGTATGAAAAGGTATAGAAATACAAGAAGTAGTCTGGAGTGCAAAAAAGCTATAAAAAGACATTGCATAGTATGGGTGGATGGCTGAATATGTACACTATACATTGGTGGATGGTGCATGGTTAACTATACTATACAGGTCGATGGCAGAGAAATACTTTAATAGCTAAAGGTGCGTATGATATAAGTAAGGGTAATAATAGTTTACTTAATATACAGACTGGGTAAATGAACAGGTAAGTTAATATTTTGCATGGTTAAATTAACTGTACAGGTAAATGACAGGAAGAGATTCTTAAATAGCTAAATGTGTGTATGATATAATTTGGGGTAATAATAGTAATTCCCTTAAAATACAAGGGATATGTTCCACTCTGTCATTTAGTCAATTTCATTGATCATTCTGTCATCTCAGTGTGGACCTTGATGGTTCTATCATACCTCAGTGTGGACCTTGATGGTTCTATCATACCTCAGTGTGGACCTTGATGGTTCTAATATACCTCAGTGTGGACATTGATGGTTCTATCATATCTCAGTACACACTCCCTAACTCTGCATCAGTGCCTGGTTAAAAGGAACACAATGGGGAATGAATAATGTCATTATAAGATTGTGAAGATTGTGAACATATAATATAATATGCCCTGATAATAATGTTAACTTGAACAAATCTCATGTCTTTATGACCATTTGATGACCAATTTATTTTCTAAAAAGTAGGTCTACTTGTGCAGAATATTTTGCTGGTATGAACAAGGGGGCGATTTGTCTGGAGAGTAAATTATATTATCACCCCTGTGGCTCTCCCTTGTTCCACCAAGCAAGAAGCTCCCATATAATATCCTCACCAACTAGACGTATAAACAGTTAAGAATTCAGCACATCTCTCCCCATTCTAGAGGGAAAAGGTTGAACTTACCTTTGAGCCACGCTGTTAGTAATTCATGCTTCAACAATTTGTTAACTATCTCTGTTTTGGCAACGTAGCAGAAGAAGGGGTGAGAAAACGTTGTCCATCTTGCAGGACTGTATTTTTTCTATGATTTAGTTTCCATTCTACTGATATATGAGTTAAATGTGAATGAAAGAGATAGAAAATAGGATATAAAGTAGTTTCAGGGCTACAACAGGAACCCAATTCATACGGCTGACCCTGGGTGACTGAATCTCACATTTAACCACCGCGATATTGAATGTAGCTTGAATGTCAGCATGACATTATGAAAAATGTCCGATGTCAGTTGTGTTAAAGTCAAAATGACTCGCTGTGTGAACATGTGGACTACACATGCAACAAATAAATGGCAGGGCAGTTACATTCAGTGCATGTACATTACAGCAGCAAATCCCCACACGAGGAGCCTCCAGGGTCCAGAACTGTGGCAAAGGAGGTCCTACTGATGACTGTGTGTGAGAAACAGTAATATACTTAATGTTTGAATCCCTTTGTTGTTGCTGTTGCTGTTGTTGGTGTGGAACACTCTGGGGATCGCTCAAGATGGGGGGAAATGTACAAGAGTGAGTTTGACCCCTATGTCCTTCAACATATAAGGGTCTACAGTACAATCATTTCACCCTTCTTTTTGAAAACCGCCATAAATTACTATTTTTGGTCTTTGCTCTCAATTTTCTGCTCTGGTGCAGATCTCTGAACCTGCCAGTAGGCTACATGCAGGCGAGCTCTCCTCTCCACTCTTCCAATGGCATTTACTTCCTCTGGCCTCCTGGAGAGTATAACTCTGCTCATTAACCTCAATGCACAGGCGTACCCCAGGGCTCTGTTCTCGGCCCACTGTCTTTTCTTACTCGACGCCCACTCACTGGGCCATCTCGCTGCTTTTCCCAGTTGCCTCCTATCACTCCTATGCAGATGATACTTGTGCACTTCTTCAACACGTTTTATAATTTTTCCGCTCTGTTTTCTTTTCCTCTGTCCTTCTATCATGCTGGTAACAGACTCCTCTCCTCCTATTCACCTCTGCCAATCACCTGAGGATGTCCTCCACCTACTAGCTGCCCTCTCGCACATTAAACCACATTTACATCCTCTCTGAGTAGTTTCTCCCTTCCCCTCTGCTCCTTTGTCAATTTAAAAGAGTGAATATTGTGTTAATATATTAAATATCACAAAATAATATCTCCAACCAGAGTTAAAAATGACCTTAAACCCATTATATATTTCTCCAGTGTTATACTCTGATATGAAGAACACACATCAATACACATTCTTAGTCTCTTTACAAGCTCAGACACATTTAAGGTTCTCGAGACGCATCTTGACAAAATACAGGATATGTTTGTTTTAATGATCAGAAGCTTCAGAGAAGCATGAACTCAATTAATTCAATTTAGACTTTGGAGACAACATTGAGACAACATCAAGGACGGGGTTAGCTAGCATGTCTATGGTTTTACATAGCCTTACACTCCAAAGTCAATTCAACAATCCAATCTGATAGTCTGCAAGTAATTCTCTCAGAGAGAGATATGAAACCACGTCACTGGCAGTGTCCAGCCAATCCGTAAACCATGCCAGGAACATGGGGAGAAAGGCTTTGGAAGCTCTGTGCCTCTGGTAAACTAGGAGCCATGGCATTTCACCACGCATTCCCCTGAAAGGTAATTCATTGGATTTGGGAACAGATGGTGTGAGCCATTTACCAAGGGGCTGGAAATGGGAATGGCAATGCAATCTGTTTTCCCTGTCATATAGGAAAAAGTGGAATCGTCAGAGACATAATGAACTCTCGGCACTGAGAAACTTTTTCATGTCATTCTCAATATTTCATAAATTGAGATTTGTGATATTTTTGCATAATGAGAGTTCTTCAGTAAAGAGTCTTCAAGCAAGCCAATGTACTGCTCTTTACTCAAATATTGAGCATATTAGCATAGTTCTTTAGTTGAGAATTTTGAAGACAACAAATCTATCTCTACACGTAGATATGAACTGTTTTGCTTCATTTCACATAACCATTGTTCTCCAGTAGAGAACCTCAAGACACTGGATCTTTAGTGTAGCTGTAGTAGGACAACGCCGGCTGAACTTCTCAGAGTCAAATGGAGCAGAAACTGTAGGACTGTCCGTTTGTGTCTCATTTCAATTAAGTGACTAAACATTGCCTTGGGCTTGAATGTGAGTAGAGCAGTAATGATTATAATCACAACAAACTGCTTTCATGTTACAACTGCTGAGACTCTCCCTCTCAGTGTGTAACAGCACTATACTTTGTGGTTGTACAAAGGAGATGACAGAAGGACTCAAAATGTATTGTGTATTAAAATGTTTCACATTCTCTCTCCATGGGGGTAATATGGTGAAGGCATTCAATGGCTGATTAGTGTGTTAGTTATTATTTTTAAAAGGCCTGCTTAATAGAAGACATCTTAAAAAAGTGTAATGTACTGTCTTTAACAGCACAAGCCTCAGCAAAACATTTTCCCATTTCAACAAGTTAATTAATTAATTAATTCAGTACCTTCTCCATCCAACAGTGTAAGACAACGTTACATCACATTTCTAACGTCAAAACACTTTTATTCCCTCAAGTATCCTTCTTCACTTCTTCATACTCCTTTCCAGGCAGCAACCTTGAACCCCAGCCCACTCTGTCCCTCTCCTTCCGCTCCTATCATATCCTCACCATTGTGTTTTAGTTGGTGTTCTCACACTTTAGTCACAGCCAATGTGGTCTTATCTCTGCATCTTCAACAGACTTGTTTTTCTTTTCACACCTCTGTTTCCTGCTCCCACTCTCAGGATCTCCCTGGTCGGTTGGAAGCCGGCAGACGGGCTGCATTCCCTCCGAAACCGAGAGACGCAGAAGATCCAAACAGTGTCCTTCAGTTCTGATTGCCATCACTCCAGACCCCCTCATCATCCTCCTTCACACACACCTCAACACCTCAACCCTTAAATCCTCACATACCTCAACACCTCAACCCTTAAATCCTCAAATTGTCTCCCAACTCTTACACAATCTGAAACCATCAAAACCCGTCGGAGGCCCAATCCAATTTGTTCTCTTCTCTCTCATCTCTCCAACCGTCTCCTCCCTCCTCTGTTCCCTCCATCCCCTCCATCCCACAACCTCCTCCACTTCCATCTCCCCTCTCTCCACTTGTTTTTCATTTTCTGATGGTGATTTGTACTCATCTATAACTGCAGCAATGAATATTATTCCCATTATTTGGCTCTGGAAATTACTCTTGCCTGTCAGCGATTTAACCCTTGGCCCTCCATGGGTGTTTCAGCGTTTAATGTTCCAGAACACTCATAGTTGGTATTAAAACTTTGACAATGAAAAATAAACTGCTTATTCAGGTCTACATATTACTTGGCAACTGGCTGATCTGCCACGGCTGATTCAGGGATAACTACACTTGTGTAAGAGATTTGAAGTAGGTCTGATTTGTCAACAAGTTTGTCGGAGAGACACGAGAACCCTTACCATGTAAGTACAGGAGGATATTTTTAATGTTATTATTTTTCATAAACCAGAGCGATGCAGGGAACTTTCTCCCCGTGTCTCATTACAGTGCATTGTGGGATGGCATCAGAAGTGATGTGTTTACAACTAAATGGCCCTTGAACATTGTGGCCTGACCACTTAGGACTCCACATCCATGAAAGAGAATAATATTCACTCCCTCTTAATGTTTTTCTCTTCAAAACCTCCTCCAGGGACTTATTTTAGGTTTGAGGAGAGAAGTAATAGACTTATGACGGCAATGTCAACCTTCTCTCACTCATTTATTTGACGATGGACTCAAGTCATGTCTTTGATGGTTTCAGGGTTATATTCTAGCAGGACATCATGTTTTTGATAATCTATATCATTTGGTATCTTGTCTTTTGACTCAGTGGGGAAACATTGAAATGGGCATGTGGACAAATAGCTGCAAGGAGATGAATGTCACTGCAATTATTTCATTTCCTAATGGAGTCCATCAACCGCTTGTCAGCGAGGGGTTTCATTGGCATATTTTCCATGATGGCCAGCGAATCATAACACACTACTCCAGCTCATTGTGACACGCTCTGACATTATCAATACGAGACGAGGTCATGAACATTCCGCTAATTCTCGGGTTTGTAATTGCTTAAAAGAAACACGGACGTTGACGCAAGATACGTAGTACTGTGTTAATACTACTAGATGTTTAAAGGAAAGACGGAAGCCGTCTCCACTATGGTGAGCCTTGTGTGCTTAAAAACTTCAAGAATTAATTAATATAACCCTCATTTTTTTAATTTATGCATATACGCCAATGTTTGCTGACGCCTTTGCTTTGTACGACACTGAAGCGCCCATTAAAGCTCAATTAATATGTGTGTGTAATTATTTTACATGGTTAGGTTGCCTAGCGATTAGAGCGTTGGGCCAGTAACCGAAAAGTCGCTGGTTCGAATACCTGAGCCGACAATGTGAAAGAGAAAGAGAGACAATGTGAAAAAAACTATCGGTGTCCTTTGTTGAATATTTTTATTCCTGTCACAATGAACAGAACAGGAAAAGTACAAATATGTTGGATATTTTAGGCCCCGGTCCCAAGACAGAATTGTAAAAGTACAACAGAAGCTTGGAGATTTTCCACTGTTTAAATTAGAAGCCCCAATAGGTTATTGAGGAAACATATAGAGTATCAACAGAGGGCAGTAGGACGATAAAGGTTATTAAATAACCTAAGAAGAGCAACAGAATAGAAGTCAGAACGGTCAGAGCGTCAGCAAAGCCAAAGAAAAGATCATCACATGGCCCAGTAGAGTGCACTTAGACACGCACTAGGCATAATATATGCATGGCCATATTATTGTTTGTCATATTGCTATGGTTGCGACAGGTACTAAGCATAATAAATGCACGGCTATGTTACTGATTGTACTATTGCTATGGTTTCAACATGCACTAAATATTATGTGTGCATGTATGTTTTATTTTTTGCACCATTACTATGGTTTCGCCACTATTGTTTCATATCCCAAAGTCTGAGTGCCAAAGGGGGAGGGAAAAGGGCGTAGACAAACCAGAATTAAAAGGCTTTGGAACAATAGTGGAAGAAGGTTAAGAGGCGTTAATAATTTTACATATGAGGGAAGGACTATGCATGCTATGTAATATATAAAAAGTCTGGGAAAATCAGTAGTCTCCGGAGACTCACTCGCCTATGTTACTTCTGTAATAAAGTCTATTTTACTTTAAAAAACTTTATTTTAAAGAAAATAAGGGAAGATTTTCCACAACACCTTGAGCAAGGCACTTAACCCTAATTTGCCCCAGGGGCTGACCCTGTAGGTAGTCTGTCATTGTAAATAAGAATTTGTTTTTACTGACTTGCCTAGTTAAATAAAGGTTAAATCAAAAATATCTATATATATACTGGGGGCCAAAAGTTTGGAATATTACTCATTCATGGGTTTTTCTTTATTTGCACAATTTTTTACATTGTAGAATAAAAGTGAAGACATCAAAACTATGACATAACACATATGGAATCATGTAGTAACCAAAAAAGTGTTTATGATTTATTAAATGCTTGGTAACTAGACATTTTTGTCACTGCACATGGACACATGGTGACATTAGCACTGCTATGCTTTTTAGGGAAAAATCTGAAATGTTACGAATCATTCTCTATGGCTGACAGACAGATAGCGAGAGAGAGCGAGAGAGAGCGAGAGAGAGCAAGAGAGAGCGAGAGAGAGAGCGAGAGAGAGCGAGAGAGAGAGAGAGAGAGCAAGAGAGAGAGAGAGAGAGAGAGAGAGAGAGAGAGAGAGAGAGAGAGAGAGAGAGAGAGAGAGAGAGAGAGAGAGAGAGAGAGAGAGAGAGAGAGAGAGGTCTGCTTGGGACAACAGACTGACATCAGGGGCTGATCTGTACCGCCAGACTGTCTCTCTCTCTGTAGAGCTCCTCTTCCACCGTCAAGTCAAATCAACTGGGCAACAATTGGGCTCCAATCTCAAAGGCACAGCTTGTCCAGTGAATTACACAACTACGTGACTCCTGAAAAACAGATGAACTGAGCATACCCACTGATCAGGTTTACAAACGTTGGTAAGTAGTTAATGGGTAGTAACGTATTAATTAACGACATAAGTACATAGCTACATGAAATGAGTTCTAAGAGGGCAGATACTTCCCCACTAACACTAACATTTAAGGACATGCACCAGTACATGCACTGTACATCAGCATTGAATCTGGTGTATTTGGTTTATTTTTAAAGGTTAACATCACGTCAAAACCCTGCCAGATTAATGTATATACCTGGAGACAGAGAAGACAGAGAGCCGATACATCCAGTCATCAATACAGTGCTGGTATTTAGCGTATCCTCAGACCTCTGTGCTCTCTCAGGGGAGGTCACGGTTCAATATCCACTGCATCCATTCATATTTGAAGCCCGGCCACAAAACCTGAAAACATTTCATCTGCTTCATGAAATAATGATTTCAATTTCGTAAATGTTTTTATTTAACTAGGCAGGTCAGTTAAGAACAAATTCTTATTTACAATGACGGCCTACCTACAGGGTCAGCCCCTGGAGAAAATTAGGGTTACGTGCTTTGCTCAAGGACACATCGACAAGTTTTTCACCTTGTCGGCTCGGGTATTCGAAACAGCGACCTTTCGGTTACTGGCCCAACGCTCTAACCGCTAGGCTACCTAACTCCCACAAGAGAGGACCTCCCAGGACCATGGACAAGCACTGACATGTACCGGTTTTTACACACTGCTAAAAATACACAAGTCACAACGGTTGAACTGAAGGACTGAATTGCAAACCACAAAGCAATGGTAGTCTATACAGCTACTTCGCTACCTTAAATTAGTTCAGAAAGACGTGTGAAGAAACTCTAAACATCTGAGCGAGCAGACGGTCAGACAGTGCAGTTTTGTCCTAGTCTTATAGTATGTGGCTGGCTAGCTTTCCAATCTTTTCATCTGATTTGTAGCAGAATGCCAAATGTAATCTATCCCAAGCCCATTATGGGGTTTAAGGCAAGCCATCAGAGAGAAGATGGTGTCCGCGAGATAAAAACAGAGGATCTGTCGATCCTCTCTATCCCCTAAAAGCTTGTTAACAAGATCAGGGATTGAGTCGTCCCCATTGTGAACGAGGGAGACCTTATCTCTGAAACCAATTATTGAGTATTGCTTGAATAGTGTTTTCTAAGGGGGAGACTCTCACACAGCACACAGACACAGATCCTTTTCATAAAGTGTAGCAAGGCGAAAGAACAGCGATACATTATTTATTATTTTACCAGGGATGATATCAAACAAGAAAATGCCATAACTCTGTACTTGTCTTCTAAGCATCCTATCCTTGACGGGAGAAAACACTTTTGAGATTGTTTTCTGGCCTCTCGTTTGATAAATGAACAAGGCCAGTAGGATTTATTTTCTCCAGTGAGAGGAATAGAATATGCTCTTAAGAATACAGTGTATCTAATTCAGAGTGATATAAGAAGAAGAAGAAGAAGAAGAAGAAGAAGAAGAAGAAGAAGAAGAAGAAGAAGAAGAAGAAGAAGAAGAAGAATATATATTTATATTTGTCCTATGTGTTATTTGCATATGCCACTCTCCCTGAGACACCCTCGGAGAGTGGCGTCATGGCCGGGTTCTATTAGTTCAGCATGATATCAGCTGATTCAGCATGATATCAGCTGATGAATAAGAGGGGCTGTAGGAAGGACAGTGTTTTGTCCAGCCTTTCAGAGCCACAACATACAAGTGCAAGGATCTTATAGAAAGCATCATTTTGAAGATCATCATCTTTGAACAACATGATGTTGTCAATATGACCACCACTTCCATTGTTTTATTAATGTCAACGTCATACCCACTCCATTAGGCCTACATCATATAAGACAGAGAGAGGGCTTGACTATGGGTACAAACTGAATCGGTACTGGGGACTGAACAGTATGCAGGCTGAACTATCTCTTTATTTAATGAGTCCCCCGTCAGTGGTTATCTAATGATGAAGCGCCTGTCTCTGTCTCTTGGTTTTAAAATATTTAGATTTACCATTTAGATTTGACCATTCACATCACACAACTCTAAACCAGGCTTCTCCTCAGGCCTACAGAGGGGGAGGAGATGAAACATGAAAGTCCAGGATAATCACAACTACTTTGTACCGAGTTGAATGGGAGCAGAGAGGGCCGATCTGACAGAAACAGAGAGCGAGAGATACAGAGAGACGATATTTCTCTGTAGGGTAGAGACCTGCAGCCCAGGCCAAACCTGCAGACCAGTTGAGTCGTAGAATTTGACACATCCATTAGTCAAGTCGGACTTTTAATGAGCCGAGTTGCCGTAATTCAAAAGAACCCAGCCAGTGCCAAACAATCAAAGTGGAGAGAGTGTTCAGTCACAACTGCAGGGGAGCTTATGTCTGTATGATCCTTTTAACCACATAGTATTAGGAGAGGAGAAGTAGGAGGAGGAGGACAGATAGACAGGGAAAGAGAGAAGAGGAGGAGGAGGAAAGAGAAAGAGAGAAAGAGAGGATGACCCAGTGCAAGCACGCGGGAGGGAACATTATATTTTCTTCTTCTATCCTCCGTCTCTTTAATTGTAGCCCTGTGAGAGCCGTCTTCAAATACTGTCCTCGGTCAATGACTAGTGCTACAGCCATCGCAGCACTTTAATGAAATAGAAAATACAACTGGCAGATATACTGTACTATAACAGTGGTTCTCAACTGGGGAGTCGCGACCTTGTCATGTCTCTGACTCATCATTAAAGGTTAAGACTGTTATATTATAGTCCAGGATAATCTACTTTGAAGTAGATTAAATTTTAATGAAATAGAAAATAAAAGATATACTGTACTATTGCTGCAACTGGAAAGAACAGGGGGTTAAACCACCTCTCCACCACTCTGAATATTAAGGCTACAAACTGATGGGGGAAAAATACAAACTTTACAAGCCCGGGCAAAAGTAACCATCAACCACCTTATATAATCATCAATGCCTTGATGTAGAGTATTGCCTTAGAACATGGGGCAAAATGAAATCCTGATCCAATGAGGAAGATTGCACAAGAGTTTAGGCAAGAGAAGTGGTTTATAAGGTTACAGTTTTCTGTGTGTCATACTAGATGTACTGTGTTGGAATCAAACAAACTTTGCTACAGAAAATACATTTACAGCCTAATTAGTTGCAGTATCATCAAGACTATACGTCGTCATCATAGACTTTCACAAAGGATTCCATACAGATGTAGGATCTTCATTTGACCAATATTCAGTCACAGTTAAATAATCCTGCAGAAACAGAATTTGAATGTTTAGTCCATAATGTTGCTTGATCGGTGGGTAGCTATAAGCTGGCCAAAAGAATGCTACAAGAAAATGTGAATAATGTTAGTACAACCATGTGTTGGTTTGGATTTTCTGTGAATTTATGTCAATCTCGAAGCTCATTGCAATTCCTGAATTGCAAGAAAGTTCACAGCAACAAAAGAGTTTTTAAGATCATATGTCTGTATGCAATATATTGAATTATGGTAGGATGTTCCAGTTGCCTACATATGCTTCGAACTCTGATTTTGCTTAAGAACCATGATTAAAGTGTAATGAAATGTGGACCAATTAAAAGCTTTTAAAAAGATAAATGAATCACAGTTCTTCAACATTCTGCGTTTAATTGTTCTTTATTTTGGTGATTATTCCATTTGAATTCAATAATCAAGTTAATCAGTTGGGGGAGTCATTAGAATGCTCATTGTTAGTCCTCTGTGTGCATTTGTACTGCTGAGCATAATGGGAAAATAAAATGTCCACTGAGGTGACTGACTGAGTTATCCAACTGCTGGCTTGTCTCTGAAGCTAAGCAGAGTTGGTCCCGGTTGGTGCCTGGATGGGAGACCAGATGTTGCAGGAAGTGGTGTTGGAAGGCCAGTAGGAGGCACTCTTTCCTCTGGTCTAATGAGATCCCAATGAGCCAGGGCAGTGATTGGGGACATTTCCCTGTGGAAGGTGCCATGTTTCAGATGGGACAATAAATGGTTGTCCTGACTCTCTGTGGTCAATAAAGATCACATGGCATTTATTGTGAGAGTTGTGGTGTTAACCCCGGTGTCCTGGCTAAATTCCCAATATGGCTCTCATAACATGATGGCCACCTAATCATCCCCAGCTTCCTATTGGCTCATTCATCCCAATCCAATTCCCCAGGTTGTTGCTGTAAATAAGAATATGTTGTCAGTCAAAGGTCTCTATCCAAAATGACTCCCTATGAAGTGCACTACTTTTGACCAGATCCCTTTGGGCCTGGTCAAAAATAGTGCACTAGATGGGGAATAGGGGACTATTTCAGAAGCTAAAAAGGGCACACAGGGTCAACAAGAACAAATAAAAGAAAACAATCTTGCCACTGAGCCCTAATTTGCTCATAAACACAGTGTGATTTCTTTTGAAACCAAAGAAGCACATAACATGCCAAGATCAGTTTCTGATTCCAATGAATTTCCTTAGATTCTTATTATATATTCTGTGTCTGTGAACAAAGGAATCATTTTGAATCCATTATCACAGCTGGCCAGCCCTTTCAGAATAGATATTCCTCAAGTCGGGAGATACATTAGTCAATAAGTCGCAGTGGGGCCCTAAGGGGAGGGGTCAGGAGATTAACATGCGACCCCTCAAGAACACACTAACCTGCTACTGGAGCTAACCGCTAGCCAGATTGTCAAGGCAACAGTCTAACTTTGGCTCTGTATATTATAGGTCTCTTTGTCAACTTGAATGTAGCCTATATGCAGCCCATCGGAAGCCAACATGCATCGATAAACATTGTTATTTCCGAGCCTGAAAGAAAGTGGTATTTCTGAAAGTATCCATAATACATACTCTACAGTAGTCTTTCAATGTATGGAAATACACAGAGGTTTTTTCAAAGATGTTATTTTGTAAGCATTTCACGGTAAGATCTACACCTGTTGTATTCGGCGTATGTGACAAATTAAATTTGAAAATAATACAAAATAAAGAGCCAGCCTGCCAGTTTCACTCTGTATGATTAATTGCTGCACCACCTAGTGAAACTGAGTGGATCTGCCCCAGAATGGAAGCCCACTATGCCAGACTGAGAGTAAAGCACTGCCAGCCTTGTCTTACACCCACGCCAAGAATACAAACTGGTCTTTTAAAGAAACAGACGGATCCTGGAAAACAATGTTTTCCAGGATCCAGGACCCCATACAGTATCCACCCTCAATACACCATACAGTATCCAACATCAATACCCCATACAGTATCCACCCTCAATACCCCATACAGTATCCACCCTCAATAAACCATACAGTATCCACCCTCAATACCCCATACAGTATCCACCCTCAATACCCCATACAGTATCTACCATCAATAACCTATACAGTATCCACCATCAATACCCTATACAGTATCCACCATCAATACCCTATACAGTATACACCATCAATACCCCATACAGTATCCACCATCAATACCCCATACAGTATCCACCATCAATACCCCATACAGTATCCACCATCAATACCCCATACAGTATCCACCATCAATACCCCATACAGTATCTACCATCAATACTCCATACAGTATCCACCATCAATACCCCATACAGTATCCACCATCAATACCGCATACAGTATCTACCATCAATACCCCATACAGTATCCACCATCAATACCCCATACAGTATCCACCGTCAATACCCCATACAGTATCCACCATCAATACCCCATACAGTATCCACCATCAATACCCCATACAGTATCCACCATCAATACCCCATACAGTATCCACCATCAATACCCCGGACACTTTCACTTTATAACAACACAATAAACAACCATTTCAACAGTTAAAAATACCCATATGAGTATATTAGGTAAACAATCGTTTGAACTATTTTGAGGAAAAGATTGAAACATTCCAGAGATGACGCCCCCAATTTATATTATATATTTATTAATGAAGACATCACATTATATATTTATATACATTTATATTATATATTTATTAATGAAGACATCACATTATATATTTATATACATTTATATTATATATTTATTAATGAAGACATCACATTATATATTTATATACATTTATATAATATATTTATTAATGAAGACATCACATTATATATTTATCTACATTTATAATATATATTTATTTCCCAGTCATTAGGATTCTGGTCCCAACGGCCGACTTCCTCCTGTTGTTGCTAGCGCGTTCTCCTGGGAGCATTCATTTTGATTGGTCTAGATAACGAAGGGAGAAATATTCAAAGCCTGTATGAAGTTTGTGTTTCTGGGGTTTGTATCTGTAAACATGGTGAATGAACGCTTGAGGAAAGTTGTTTATAGGTTTAATTAAATGACTGGGACAAGAAAAGAAAAAGCTACAGGCAAAATAATTATTCCCTGTATTAAGAGGTTGGTTATTAGTGGCTATTGTTTCAAAGGAACAATGGTTTAACATTAAAAAGCATTTTGGATGTAATTTTGCTTCACATGCTGTTATGTTGTGCTGAGCAAGAATAATGTTGGTGGATATTGTTTAGGAAACATATTGGTAAAAAAAATGTTTTATTGTGCATGTGTTTGTGTGTGTGTGTGTGTGTGTGTGTGTGTGACCAGATGAATAAAAAATATGCTTATTATTATATAATTAATGTAGCATTGGGTAAGTCCAGTCATATGCCCTTGCCCAACACCCATATGTAGGGAGGATAAGGTGTGAATTATGAGGAGCTGACTGACAAGTGAGGACAGAACTATTGTCTAACTGTATTAGTTATTAACTGTATTAGTTAGATTCATACTAAAATAACCATACGAGAGCAAATTACGAGATGACATTCAACTGATAAAGTATTTCACTGATGGAATCTTGATGAATTCATTCTGAAACTGTAGGATGATATCAAGATAAATGAAACATACTGCACATTCTAAAATCAACAATGAAGACAGTGAAAATCATCTAAAATGACTAATAGGCCTCCTTATCCAGAATAAACACAATCCACTCAACACACTCCTCACTTCTAGCATTGTTCCATAACTCCCTGGGAAAAACAAGAACCCAACATGCTCTCTAATATTAGCCTCTGACCTCCTGACCCCTGTTCTCTCCCCACTGGTCATTGGCCAGGTGTTGCAGACCATGTGACCTAGGTCAGCACTGTGCTGCCTGCGAGCCATGGCTGTTCAGCGTAGGAGGTGAAAACAGGGCACTGGTGAGAGAGGGAAGGCTACAATCTGAATCTAACGTAGAGTATTACCACAGTGGTTCAAATTACACAAATACGTCTGTGTGGTTTAAACTGCATTAGTGTCTGCCAGGTGTTTTGAACAAATCACAGAATGTCCTTCCATGTATGATTATAATACCATGGTGCTAGGTTGGAACAAAACCCTGCCCATACTGTGGGTCCCCAGGACCAGCATTACATAACACTGATCAAGACAGAGTGAAACCCTCACAGAATTTAAGAGCTCCTGTAATATCATCCTGGATTCAAGATGTTATACGTGGATCAGTACAGTTTACAACAGAAGTGAAAAGCCACATTGCCAACGCTGTAACTGTACTGTAGGCAGCAGCAGGTACATGAAAGGAGATGAGAGGAGTTTGATTGTGCATCAGCGTTCTCTTTGACCGCTGGAAGACCTTTAGCTAGCTAGCCTAGGGGGGTAGAGTAACTATCAGCTACAACCTCCCTCTCTACTTCCCACAGGACTCTCCTACTCCCTCCCTCTCTCTCTCTCTCTCTCTCTCTCTCTCTCTCTCTCTCTCTCTCTCCCTCCTTCATAAATACCATTTAAGAAGTTCTGAGTGCCAACAGTCATGTACTGTTATGGTATCAAAGAGGGAACATCGCTAGATCGAGTATATCTCCCCAGTGTAGACCTATACTCAGAACAGATTATTATTTTCATGGGTCTTGTTAGAGTCAGTTGTAGGCAGTAAAGACAAGCTTGAACTATGTGGCTATCACGCAATACTTTATAACCAAATACAACATCAATATCATCAAAGACACAACATAGACATTCTACAGTCAGGGGTGGATTGGCCATCTGGCAATTCTGTCAAATGCCAGATGGGCTGGACCATTTTTTTGGTAGGTGAGCTGGTCGAAATTGACAGACGCACAAAAACAAAATTCAAATGACATTTTTTGGGACATGGCATCAGCAAAGAGGCCTGCTCCAACTCTGTCATCAGTTAGACAGAGAGGATCATGGATCGTAAAAAGGAAAGAGCACATTCTACATTGTCACCTCACCTCACTGCGAGTTGGTAGCGCCACAGTGATGTAGGCTGGTGTGGATTAAATGCCAGGGCCAATTTCTTGTACCAGTCCGCCCCTGGCTACAGCACACCATTATGTAGATAAAGCAGGTATTACTGCATGATTAAAAACTGTGGTGACACTTAAGTCACCGGTAACCCCAATATATCAATCACTGATCTTAAACTAAAATTTGTGAAGAAGATCTCCAAAATAATTAACCTGTACTAATTAACTGCAAGGTAACTTTATGTAACAGCAGGAGTTTTAGAGAATTTGAAGTCCTATCAAATATACTGAAGGTCCTCGTTAATTACAAGGCTAGATTAATATCCTTCGTTTGGCCTTTCCTTTATCCACTTAGAAAAAGAGAGGGGGAGCGGAAAGAGAGAATCGGGGGAGAGAAAGAGAAAGAGTGAGGGAGAGAAAAAGAGGGAGAACAGAAGAGAAAGAGAGAGACTTCAGAGTGGAGGGATGGAGTGATGATCAGAGGAGCTGAGCGGAGGAGAGGAGAGAGGTTTACTCTGTACGACGGAGGTTAATTACCAGGACAGTTCAAAACAATCTTCCCTCTCTCCCACAGTAATCCTCCCCTTCATGCCCTGAGCCAGTATCCACGGCCACTACAGCCTCCCTGGGCGGAGACAGACTGTACACCGCATCCTGTTACAGTTTATCATCTATCCTGTTGCTTAGTCACTTTATCCCTACCTATATGTACATATCTACTGTACCTCAATTACCTCATACCCCTGCACATCGACTCGGTACTGGTGGCCCGTGTATTTAGCCAAGTTATTATTACTCATTGTGTATTTATTCAATGTTTCTATTATTTCAACAACAAAAAATGATCTGCGTTGTTGGGAAAGGGGCCGTAACTAAGCATTTCACTGTTAGTCGACACCTGTTGTTTACGAAGCATGTGACAAAAAAAAGAATATTTGATTTGATCCCCCATTGGCTGCGTTTAGACAGGCAGCCCAATTCTGATTCGTTTTTAACAAATTGGTCTTTCTGAAAAAGATCTGATGTGAAAGAATCTGGTGTGATTGGTCAAATGACCAATTAGTGAAAAAGCAATCAGAATTTGGCTGCCTGTGTAAATGCAGTCATTGGGGAGCATTTCTAATGTGACCTGACTTTCTCTCTTTCCCCTTCTCTGCCACCCCCCCCACCTCTCTCTCTCTCTCTCTCTCTCACTCTCTCTCTCACTCTCTCTCTCTCGCTCTCTCTCTCTCTTGACCAGTCCAGAGATTCAGTTTTGTCATACATGTTTACAACCTGGAAACTGACGAAATATAGAAAAATGATCCACACTCTTGGATGAAACCCAGTGGGCAAAACTGTGGAAACCTGGTTGAACTAACATCATAATGACAGTTGAAATTACGTAATCTCAACCAGTTTATCCCGCTGGGAAGGGTGAACAGAAATATAGCTGTTTATTCAATTTTAGACATGGATTAGTGTATTCCATACTAGAAACTGAATTGGAACTTAAGTGTTAGGACCCTTGGCCAATGCATTGTGGGGAAGACGGCAAAGCCTCCTCCATCTTGGCTCCATTTTCTGTTGTGTTTTTGACTGTTTGTATACTGTGTAACTCTGTGTTGTTTTTGTCGCACTGCTTTGCTTTGTCTTGGCCAGGTCGCAGTTGCAAATGAGAACTTGTTCTCAACTGACCTACCTGGTTAAATAAAGGTGAAATAAAATAAATAAATAAATAAAAAATAATGTAGTATTATATTTGATCAGCATTCTTCTCTCATCCCCATAATGGATTTCGATGACATAGCTGGCAGAGGCCTGAAGAGAAATGGCCAGAGATGAATGACTTGTTGAACAGCGGGAGGCTCCCAACACAGACTGTGTGATGCATGAAATGTTTCTTCAGCATGTATGGATGTTGTTAGACATGAACCGACATCTCTCTCTCTCTCGCTCTCTCTCTGGCCCTATTTTCCCGCATATTGCAAATTTCATAATGTGAGCCAAACTCATAAATTGAATTACCTATAATCTGATTGCTTCGAAGCTGTTAATATCACATGACATTGTCGTTGATTGGGAGGTAAAGCGAGCCAAACTGTAGGACAAGCTTGACAGGCAAACGCAATGCAGTGATTGGCCACCAGAAGCCTCAGGCAAGGTGCTAAATACTTTGGCTGTTAGGGGCTACTGTACTACTTCATTTGTAGTTATATACGTCCTTGTTTTGAAATAGCTAATTTACCCACGATCCCCTGGGATAAAATGGCCACCGGTCTGTTACTTAAAAAAAATTCAATTTGGCTCAACAGATATGTTGTTTTTCCGATGAGGGTGGAAAATAATGTTCCCTCGAGTGTAGCCGATCGCTTTCTGGCGAAGGAGGAAGGAGGAGGATATCTATCGCAGTTTATTGTTAATGTGGAAATAGACAGACATCATACTCAAGGTCATTCCAATGAACAAGAAAGACACTCTTGATGTCTAACGCAGAGATGGAAGGACACTTGAAGGAGAGAGGGAAAGGAATAGCAGGAGAGGAAGGAGAGAAAGAAAAAGAGAGGAGAGAAGGAGAGAAAATGATAGAAGGAATAAAGAAAAGGAGAAAAGGAGAAAAACTGGGAAAAGATGGAATCCCTCAGACGAGTTGCTTGAGTTGATGGAAGGACACTTGGAGGAGAGAGGAAGGAAAGGGGGGACAGTTAGATGGAATTCAATAATCCACAGACAAGTTTATTCCCTGAGTTCCTCGTCCTTGGGGAGATTTGGATCCATCTGGGGACTCTGAGATTACAGCCCATTCACACAGATTCTCTCCTTCAATTTAGGAACCATATGCTGCTGCTTAACCTCTCTGGAATGCTGTCATATGGCAGACTATTGGGTTATACTGGCAAACACTTATGAAAGTGTTAGAAGACCGTGCATGCCGAATGTTCATCGTAATGTTTACTTCCAAGAAGACATTGTTGACTTAATTCAGCAGATCTCACTAAAAGGCATGAAAGGAATGGATTCTGGAGTATCATATTGGTCCCTTGTGTCCAATACAGACTCCATAGTATCATTCAACACCTAAGCAAATAGCTAGCTAATAAACGTGTCATGAACTTATTATCCAACAACCGTGAACATTGTACAGCATATGAACTATTCAAATGTAGTAAATTCAAATAGCTTCAGTGCCTGCAACTCCCTATCCACCCGTTCCTCAACCATCTAGGATAAAGACAGACAGTTTGATAAAGCAGTCTGTTGAGGATTAAAACCACCCGTTCCTCAACCATCTAGGATAAAGACAGCTAGTTTGATAAAGCAGTCTGTTGAGGATTAAAACCACCCGTTCCTCAACCATCTAGGATAAAGACAGATAGTTTGATAAAGCAGTCTGTTGAGGATTAAAACCACCCGTTCCTCAACCATCTAGGATAAAGACAGCCAGTTTGATAAAGCAGTCTGTTGAGGATTAAAACCACCCGTTCCTCAACCATCTAGGATAAAGACAGCCAGTTTGATAAAGCAGTCTGTTGAGGATTTAAACCACCCGTTCCTCAACCATCTAGGATAAAGACAGATAGTTTGATAAAGCAGTCTGTTGAAGATTAAAACCACCCGTTCCTCAACCATCTAGGATAAAGACAGCCAGTTTGATAAAGCAGTCTGTTGAGGATTTAAACCACCCGTTCCTCAACCATCTAGGATAAAGACAGCCAGTTTGATAAAGCAGTCTGTTGAGGATTTAAACCACCCGTTCCTCAACCAACTAGGATAAAGACAGCCAGTTTGATAAAGCAGTCTGTTGAGGACTAAAACCACCCGTTCCTCAACCATCTAGGATAAAGACAGATAGTTTGATAAAGCAGTCTGTTGAGGATTAAAACCGCCCGTTCCTCAACCATCTAGGATAAAGACAGCCAGTTTGATAAAGCAGTCTGTTGAGGATTAAAACCACCCGTTCCTCAACCATCTAGGATAAAGACAGATAGTTTGATAAAGCAGTCTGTTGAGGATTAAAACCACCCGTTCCTCAACCATCTAGGATAAAGACAGCCAGTTTGATAAAGCAGTCTGTTGAGGATTAAAACCACCCGTTCCTCAACCATCTAGGATAAAGACAGCCAGTTTGATAAAGCAGTCTGTTGAAGATTAAAACCACCCGTTCCTCAACCATCTAGGATAAAGACAGATAGTTTGATAAAGCAGTCTGTTGAGGATTAAAACCACCCGTTCCTCAACCATCTAGGATAAAGACAGCCAGTTTGATAAAGCAGTCTGTTGAGGATTAAAACCACCCGTTCCTCAACCATCTAGGATAAAGACAGCCAGTTTGATAAAGGAGTCTGTTGAGGATTAAAACCACCCGTTCCTCAACCATCTAGGATAAAGACAGATAGTTTGATAAAGCAGTCTGTTGAGGATTAAAACCACCCGTTCCTCAACCATCTAGGATAAAGACAGCCAGTTTGATAAAGCAGTCTGTTGAGGATTAAAACCACCCGTTCCTCAACCATCTAGGATAAAGACAGATAGTTTGATAAAGCAGTCTGTTGAGGATTAAAACCACCCGTTCCTCAACCATCTAGGATAAAGACAGCCAGTTTGATAAAGCAGTCTGTTGAGGATTAAAACCACCCGTTCCTCAACCATCTAGGATAAAGACAGCCAGTTTGATAAAGCAGTCTGTTGAGGATTAAAACCACCCGTTCCTCAACCATCTAGGATAAAGACAGATAGTTTGATAAAGCAGTCTGTTGAGGATTAAAACCACCCGTTCCTCAACCATCTAGGATAAAGACAGCCAGTTTGATAAAGCAGTCTGTTGAGGATTAAAACCACCCGTTCCTCAACCATCTAGGATAAAGACAGATAGTTTGATAAAGCAGTCTGTTGAGGATTAAAACCACCCGTTCCTCAACCATCTAGGATAAAGACAGCCAGTTTGATAAAGCAGTCTGTTGAGGATTAAAACCACCCGTTCCTCAACCATCTAGGATAAAGACAGACAGTTTGATAAAGCAGTCTGTTGAGGATTTAAACCACCCGTTCCTCAACCATCTAGGATAAAGACAGACAGTTTGATAAAGCAGTCTGTTGAGGATTTAAACCACCCGTTCCTCAACCATCTAGGATAAAGACAGACAGTTTTATAAAGCAGTCTGTTGAGGATTAAAAGCCACACACACTCAAACACACACACTGAGCTACAGCCACACACACTCATACATACACACACAGGCCAAACACATACGCACACTCACACACACACAAACACACACACCATCAGCACCCCTCCACGCCATTTGAATAAACACAATTACAAGAGTTCACTTAGGGGTCACCAACATCCCTGCTATGGTGGTGTCATCAATTGCTTACTTCCTCTTGTACAGATAGTGAATCCATTCTGTATGTAGGATTGTACAGTGGGATCCTTTTACAGATAGTGGATCCATTCTGTATGTGGGATTGTACAGTGGGATCCTTTTTTACAGATAGTGAATCCATTCTTTATGTGGGATTGTACAGTGGGATCCTTTTACAGATAGTGAATCCATTCTGTATGTAGGATTGTACAGTGGATCTTCTTTTACAGATAGTGAATCCATTCTGTATGTAGGATTGTACAGTGGATCCTCTTTTACAGATAGTGAATCCATTCTGTATGTAGGATTGTACAGTGGGATCCTTTTACAGATAGTGAATCCATTCTGTATGTGGGATTGTACAGTGGGATCCTTTTTTACAGATAGTGAATCCATTCTTTATGTGGGATTGTACAGTGGATCCTCTTTTACAGATAGTGAATCCATTCTGTATGTAGGATTGTACAGTGGGATCCTTTTACAGATAGTGAATCCATTCTGTATGTGGGATTGTACAGTGGGATCCTTTTTTACAGATGGTGAATCCATTCTGTATGTAGGATTGTACAGTGGATCTTCTTTTACAGATAGTGAATCCATTCTGTATGTGGGATTGTACAGTGGGATCCTTTTACAGATAGTGAATCCATTCTGTATATGGGATTGTACAGTGGGATCCTCTTTTACAGATAGTGAATCCATTCTGTATGTAGGATTGTACAGTGGATCCTCTTTTACAGATAGTGTATCCATTCTGTATGTGGGATTGTACAGTGGATCCTCTTTTACAGATAGTGAATACATTCTGTATGTGGGATTGTACAGTGGATCCTCTTTTACAGATAGTGAATACATTCTGTATGTGGGATTGTACAGTGGATCCTCTTTTACAGATAGTGAATCCATTCTGTATGTGGGATTGTACAGTGGATCCTCTTTTACAGATAGTGAATCCATTCTGTATGTGGGATTGTACAGTTGATCCTCTTTTACAGATAGTGAATCCATTCTGTATGTGGGATTGTACAGTGGATCCTCTTTTACAGATAGTGAATCCATTCTGTATGTGGGATTGTACAGTGGATCCTCTTTTACAGATAGTGAATACATTCTGTATGTGGGATTGTACAGTGGATCTTCTTTTACAGATAGTGAATCCATTCTGTATGTAGGATTGTACAGTGGATCCTCTTTTACAGATAGTGAATCCATTCTGTATGTAGGATTGTACAGTGGGATCCTTTTACAGATAGTGAATCCATTCTGTATGTGGGATTGTACAGTGGGATCCTTTTTTACAGATAGTGAATCCATTCTTTATGTGGGATTGTACAGTGGATCCTCTTTTACAGATAGTGAATCCATTCTGTATGTAGGATTGTACAGTGGGATCCTTTTACAGATAGTGAATCCATTCTGTATGTGGGATTGTACAGTGGGATCCTTTTTTACAGATGGTGAATCCATTCTGTATGTAGGATTGTACAGTGGATCTTCTTTTACAGATAGTGAATCCATTCTGTATGTGGGATTGTACAGTGGGATCCTTTTACAGATAGTGAATCCATTCTGTATGTGGGATTGTACAGTGGGATCCTCTTTTACAGATAGTGAATCCATTCTGTATGTAGGATTGTACAGTGGATCCTCTTTTACAGATAGTGAATCCATTCTGTATGTCGGATTGTACAGTGGATCCTCTTTTACAGATAGTGAATCCATTCTGTATGTGGGATTGTACAGTGGATCCTCTTTTACAGATAGTGAATACATTCTGTATGTGGGATTGTACAGTGGATCCTCTTTTACAGATAGTGAATCCATTCTGTATGTGGGATTGTACAGTGGATCCTCTTTTACAGATAGTGAATCCATTCTGTATGTGGGATTGTACAGTTGATCCTCTTTTACAGATAGTGAATCCATTCTGTATGTGGGATTGTACAGTGGATCCTCTTTTACAGATAGTGAATCCATTCTGTATGTGGGATTGTACAGTGGATCCTCTTTTACAGATAGTGAATACATTCTGTATGTGGGATTGTACAGTGGATCTTCTTTTACAGATAGTGAATCCATTCTGTATGTAGGATTGTACAGTGGATCCTCTTTTACAGATAGTGAATCCATTCTGTATGTGGGATTGTACAGTGGGATCCTTTTACAGATCGTGAATCCATTCTGTATGTAGGATTGTACAGTGGATTCTCTTTTACAGATAGTGAATCCATTCTGTATGTGGGATTGTACAGTGGGATCCTTTTACAGATCGTGAATCCATTCTGTATGTAGGATTGTACAGTGGATCCTCTTTTACAGATAGTGAATCCATTCTGTATGTGGGATTGTACAGTGGGATCCTTTTACAGATAGTGAATCCATTCTGTATGTAGGATTGTACAGTGGATCCTCTTTTACAGATAGTGAATCCATTCTGTATGTAGGATTGTACAGTGGATCCTCTTTTACAGATAGTGAATCCATTCTGTATGTAGGATTGTACAGTGGATCCTCTTTTACAGATAGTGAATCCATTCTGTATGTAGGATTGTACAGTGGATCCTCTTTTACAGATAGTGAATCCATTCTGTATGTGGGATTGTACAATGGATCCTCTTTTACAGATAGTGAATCCATTCTGTATGTAGGATTGTACAGTGGATCCTCTTTTACAGATAGTGAATCCATTCTGTATGTAGGATTGTACAGTGGATCCTCTTTTACAGATAGTGAATCCATTCTGTATGTAGGATTGTACAGTGGATCCTCTTTTACAGATAGTGAATCCATTCTGTATGTGGGATTGTACAATGGATCCTCTTTTAGAAATAGGGACTCTACTGTATAGGGTTCAGAACCAAAGCACTACACTAGATATGGAGTTGTGAATTGAATTCCTCCACACTCTGTAGGCTACACACGTATTGACAGAAACATATGATGGATCAGATAGACAACACATGGTTTTGAAATGCTGGTACAGGAGATGGAGATGATTAAGACAGATAGTGTAGTGACAGAGATTCTACTTCTAGATTCAACCCCCAAGGTTCTTCCTGAGTTCCCTCGACTTCCCAGTCAGATTCCCAGAGTCACTTCTAAGCGCTTATTATCTAATTGTAAATTATGGCTGAGGCATTGTGGGGTGTGTGTGTTTCTCTATTCTTCTGTGTGTGTGTGTGTGTGTTTCTGTGTGTGTGTGTGTGTGTGTGTGTGTGTTGTGTGTGTGTTGTGTGTGTGTGTGTGGGTGTGTGTGTGTGTGGTGTGTGTGTTGTGTGTGTGTTGTGTGTGTGTTGTGTGTTGTGTGTGTGTGTCATCATTACAATCATCAAGTATTACTTGTAAAACAAAATCTCTTTCTCTCTCAATTTCATTAGTATTAATTAATATATATAATTTTTTTTGCATTCAATAGCTCAGTATTTGAAGGGCGGAGGATAGGACTGTGGTGCTCCCAAACCCCCCTCGACACGTCAGTAAATGGTTTGACCCGGCCCTGTCTAACTTCACATCAGCTCTTTGGGGCCAATCACTCTGAGCTCGAGGAGGGGGGCAATGACGTGTCGCTATGGCCTTTGAACCTGTCGTTGACAACTTCAAGCCCCCTCAAGTTGCAGCGAGAGAGGTTTGTACATCTCATGAATATTGCAGCTGTCATGGCGATTACATGAAATATGATTTTTATTTACACCCAGGAAGGAAGATATTTGAATGCCTTTCCTGTTGAGTTATTGGCACTCTCTCTCTCTCTCTCCCCCTTCTTTCACCTCTTCCCTCCTCACGTCTCTCTCTCCCCCCATCCTACCTCCTCCCCCTCTCTCTCCCTGTCTCAGACCACTCCAGCTCCATCCATTCATCCGGTCTGTTTTCATGTTGTGTTCATCTTCCCCAGGCTGAACACTCCCTCTAGTGATGGATACAGGCAGTTCCTGAGGAAGAGCCAACATGCACTGTGAATGTGGAGACAGCCCTCACAGGCTAGATTGTATGTGTTAGTGTGATGTTCCCACTGCTAACTAGGAAACATAGAGTATTGAGAGGATGGTTGCTACTCTAGATCTTAGGTCTATATTGAATAAAAACACATGCCCTCTCTCTCTCTCCCTCCCTCTCTCTCTATATATCTCTCTCTCTCTCTCTCTCTCTCTGTCTCTGTGTGTGTCTCTCTCTCTCTCTCTCTCTCTCTCTCTCTGATTATATAACTACAGTCAGTGAGCAAGATATGCTATATCAAATCCAATGTATGAAGAAACAGAAACAGCAAGCATAGAGTGTAACAGCTATTTACAGCAGCATGAGACACCAGTGGATGAGAGCATTTGACATCTGGCATTGAGGAAGCATGGGTAGAACTGGTGAATCCAATTGGTGCAATATCTGCTGATGCAATAAACCACACACAGGTTCCCCTTCTGAACTGGCTACGCTTAATTTCACAGACACCTCCCAAACACAAACATATTAGATGATGAAAGCCTCCTGATTGAACGCTTCCTCCTCATGTGCCATTGATGTTCATTTGTATTTAAGCGGGGTGCTACCGCCCATAATTACTTGATGGTTTGTCCTCCAGACGCTGGCTATATGCCGTGGGATCAAAATGAGACGTAGATACCAGTCCCACAGCCCCATCCATCTCACTGGTTGTAGTAATGCCTTCAATATCACTTTTAGCCTGGTACGCATGTTAGTCATCAGCCAACCGGTGTGTGAGTTTGTGTGTGTGTGTGTGTGCGTGCGTGCGTGTGTGTTTGTGTGCGTGTGTGTGTGTGTGTGTGCGTGTGTGTGTGTGTGTGTGCGTGCGTGTGTGTTTGTGTGCGTGTGTGTGCTTAAACCATAATGTTTGTGTTTAAAGATAAGTGTTCTGGAAAGGTTATTCATATTCACACTGATTGCAATAAGTATTAAAGTACTGAATTAATTCATAACCTGGACCTTGATTAAATACCCAATATATATATATATATATACACTGGAGGCCAAAAGTTTGGAATATTACTCATTCAAGGGTTTTTCTTTATTTGCACTATTTTTTACTTTGTAGAATAAAAGTGAAGACATCAAAACTATGACATAACACATATGGAATCATGTAGTAACCAAAAAAGTGTTAAACAAATTAAAATATATTTTATATTTGAGATTCTTCAAATAGCCACCCTTTGCCTTGATGACAGCTTTGCACACTCTTGGCATTCTCTCAAACAGTATAAATACCCAACATACATGTATATATTATTAAACACCCAATATAGACACTGAGCGTCCAAAACATTAGGAACACCTGCTCTTTCCATGACAGACTGGCCAGGTGAATCCAGGTGAAAGCTATGATCCCTTATTGACGTCACTTGTTATATCCACTTCAATCAGTGTAGATGAAGGATTTTGTATGTCTACCATTCAGAGTGATTGGGCAAGAAAAAATATTTAACTGCCTTTGAACAGGGTACGGTAGTAGATGCCAGCCCCAGCAGTTTGAGTGTGTCAAGAACAGCAGGTTTTCCTCCTGTGTATTACAACCATTCCAAAGTGTTCCTCCAGTGTATTACAACCATTCCAAAGTGTTCCTCCTGTGTATTACAACCATTCCAAAGTGTTCCTCCTGTGTATTACAACCATTCCAAAGTTTTCCTCCTGTGTATTACAACAATTCCAAAGTGTTCCTCCTGTGTATTACAACCATTCCAAAGTGTTCCTCCTGTGTATTAAAACCATTCCAAAGTGTTCCTCCTGTGTATTACAACCACTCCAAAGTGTTCCTCCTGTGTATTAAAACCATTCCAAAGTATTCCTCCTGTGTATTACAACCACTCCAAAGTTTTCCTCCTGTGTATTACAACCATTCCAAAGTGTTCCTCCTGTGTATTACAACCATTCCAAAGTTTTCCTCCTGTGTATTACAACCATTCCAAAGTGTTCCTCCTGTGTATTACAACCATTCCAAAGTTTTCCTCTAACAGAGAGTGAGAGAGAATCATGGTAAGGTTGTGTTTATGTGCTGTGTTCAGGTCTAACAGAGAGAGAGAGAGAACCATGGTCAGGTTGTGTTTATGTGCTGTGTTCAGCTCTAACAGAGAGAGAGAGAGAACCATGGTCAGGTTGTGTTTATGTGCTGTGTTCAGCTCTAACAGAGAGAGAGAGAGAACCATGGTCAGGTTATGTTTATGTGCTGTGTTCAGCTCTAACAGAGAGAGAGAGATAACCATGGTCAGGTTGTGTTTATGTGCTGTGTTCAGCTCTAACAGAGAGAGAGAGAGAACCATGGTCAGGTTGTGTTTATGTGCTGTGTTCAGCTCTAACAGAGAGAGAGAGAGAACCATGGTCAGGTTGTGTTTATGTGCTGTGTTCAGCTCTATGGGCCACGCTGCAGAAAGTTGCTATGTTGTCAACGTAGCAGCCAGAGGAGTAAAAAGTACTGTGTAAGATGAAACACCTAAAATGTGTCAGGTAAGTATTTATTTATCAGGTGTTCAGCTCAACTCTGTCTCAACTCAGGCTTTATAATACAGTAAGAACAGCAAGAGAGAGAGAGAGAGAGAGACAGAGACAGAGACAGAGACAGAGACAGAGACAGAGACAGAGACAGAGAGAGAGAGAGAGAGAGAGAGAGAGAGAGAGAGAGAGAGAGAGAGAGAGAGAGAGAGAGAGAGAGAGAGAGAGAGAGAGAGAGAGGAGTTCAAAGTCACGTTCTGCTTGCTTCCCCAGACTGACTCTGTTAGCATCTATTTCCCTCCCTGAATGAAAGATTCTTACACAATATGTTTGGTAATGGGGGATGTTTAAGTAGGTTATTATCATTAACATCTAAATGGAATAATAAGAGAAGGAGAATGTGGTAGTAAAGTTAATGTTCGTGGCCACGTTTTACAGCCACTCTTTTTCATAGATAAACCACTAGATCATTTTAATTAGACAGTTTGTTAATTGAGTTTGGATCCTGGGGTTTAATGTGTCAATATTAGTCTTCATCAATGACAACACCTAGCAAGCGTGACACCATTCACCCCGACCGAATGAGAAAAAGAGGGAGAGAGTGACAGAAAGAGGAAGGGGGGTGAATTATATATATATATATATATATATATATATATATATATATATATATAGAGAGAGAGAGAGAGAGAGAGAGAGAGAGAGATTTTGTGTGTGTTTGTCAAGATAGAGAGATTAACGAGTGAAAGACAGAGCGAGAGAGGATAGGAGAGCGATAACGAGCTATAGAGAGGTAGGTGATTTCCCCCCTCAACATCCTCTCTGACATCATTACTTACTCATTGTGTTCGGCCTAGTGTGATAATGTTCAGGAAATGCCAAGAGAGATGGACGTTACAAGGTATCCCAATTTACTTCACAAAGCAGGTGATTAAGGTCAAGACTCTATCCTGAGGAGTAGAATGCTGCATATGCCACCTAATTCGATCTACCTACTACACTGCACCATGCAGTCTAACCACTATCATCCAAACTGGTCTAAGATCAGCTGTTAGAGAGCCAGGGACAGTCAGACTACTTCAGTCCAATAACCACCATCCAAACTGTACTGGGATCAGCTGTTAGAGAGCCAGAGACAGTCAGACTACTTCAGTCCAACAACCACCATCCAAACTGTACTGGGATCAGCTGTTTGAGAGCCAGAGACAATCAGACTACTTCAGTCCAACAACCACCATCCAAACTGTACTGGGATCAGCTGTTTGAGAGCCAGAGACAATGTCAAGGTCGTCTGCTACTTTATCCTGAGATACCCCCCCCCGTGGGAAAAGGGGTTTAATAGACTGAAGATAAAACCAAATCACATTTGACACTCTGTTATATCAATGTAATTAACAACCACACACAGACACACTCTCTCCAACACACACTCACACACACACAGACTCACACACACACACACTCACACACTTACGCCACACACAGACATGCAGCTCGCTGCTCTGTCGACACCCTTGTACTGCAGAACAGGATCAGTTGCCAAGCGTATGATTAAACTCAAGTCAAACAGTCTTAACTTATCCTTCCACCAAGGCCTACTCTAGTACCGCTACCGTGGCGATGGTACAGAAAACATAATGAGACCATTAGCTTGGTGATTGGCTTCCATCAAAACCTTTCATCCAATGGGTAGCTCCGAGCCAGGCAGGAGACATGAGTCTCAAGGCTTTTAGTGACTTCTGTGGTCTTAGATGTTGCTCTGTTCCAACAGCAGGTGCAATATAATGTGATTGTAATTGACCCTGAATGTGTTGTAATGCAGCATCAATGCAGGCATACTGGGTAAATGTGAGGCTATCAACCGCTGATAAGCCAACTGTAGTTACATTAAACTATTTTCAGTGGAAGGTCTTGGAGAGCAGTTATGACTAGGAGTTTCTTGACCTGGCCCGACCAGGGAAAGTTCACCAAGGTAAAACGAGGACACTAGGTATAATTCCATCGCCTTTCACAAGTTTCTCTCAAACCAGTCCAAAAACTAAATAATAAATGACATGCATGTAGTCGATCTTGATAAAGCGACTAAACAAGATGCTAAACACAAAGACACAGCTTGGCGCCAGCCTGAAAATGTTGGGCCAAGTGTCCTATCTGGAATCACGGCCAAGACGTTAGCTTTTGTAAACACAAAGTAGAGTAAGAGGGGATGGAGGGATGAGAAGAGGAAGAGTGCATTATTTATGACACCCATCCTATCCTCCTCTCTTTCCTTCTTACTCCAGAGCAGTTAGTTCCTCCATAGCGGTAGGGAGCAAAACACAAGGGCCACTTGATATCCATTAGCATCACTAAATGGAAGGGAAACCATCCAAGGGGTGAGACGAGACACAGACAGGGCTGGGAACAAGCCCCCTGTGTACATCCTAAATCATGTTCCAGGCCTCTGCATTGGATGCCAAAGATGTGTTTAGCTCTGCCAACCAACTACGCCACCCTCTCATCATTGTTGGTGGGTGCAGTATTCTTCCAGACGAGTGGATGTTGTTGACTAAGGAAGTTCATTTCAGTTCAGTTCAAATCAATTAATTTCAGTTTAGTTACATTCATTTCAGTTCAGTTCATTTCAGTTTATTTCAGTTTATTTCATTTCATTTCAGTTTAGTTCAGTTCGTTTCAGTTCATTTTAGTTTAGTACAGTTTATTTCAATTCAGTTCAGTTCAAATGATTTCAGTTTATTTCGAGGGGAAGAATCCATTTGTACCAAAATATTTCTTACGCCCGAAATATTGCAGTGGACATTTACTTACTAATTGTGTATGGAAGACTTCCATGTGTACAGTGTGTGTGCGTGTGTGTGTGTGTATGTGTGTGTGTGTGAGTGTGTGTGTGTGTGTGTGTGTGTGTGTGTGTGTGTGTGTGTGTGTGTGTGTGTGTGGTTGTCTATTAGCTCTCTGAAAGAGATGTAGGCATTTCAAAAGACCAGCTCACTACATTGATAACCTGTCTGATATATAATGAACTCTCTCTGTGAGTTCCCTTACATTAAAGACCACTCATAGAGTCCCACTGCATCTTATGCAAATCCACATTTAGATTTTCCCCACTGGAGTATAAATAACATCATGAAAAAATAACATGAAGAGATAATAATGGCCATTGATCACGCCAAAGCTGGCGGATTTCCTGCAATATTGACAGAAATGTAGATATTTACTACCAGCGAAGTGCATTACCGGAAGCATCAACTTAAAAAGAGAGTGGATGGAAAATTAAATGGTCAAGGTTGAAAATCCCTTAGGAAAGTGGCTTTTAAGATAATAATGATCAGCATGAAGCACAATCATGGTAGCCATTTTGGATCCACACTGGCAGGAAGAACCCTGCCGTTATATTCAGAAACATCACTGAGAATGAGAGACTCAACACTCAGCCCATCTCTCTCCCCATAGCGAATCTAGGCTAGGCTAGTATCCACCCAGGGCTCAGGCACACAGACAGACAGACAGACAGACAGACAGACAGACAGACAGACAGACAGACAGACAGACAGACAGACAGACAGACAGACAGACAGACAGACAGACAGACAGACAGACAGACAGACAGAGACAGACAGACAGACAGACAGACAGAGAAGAGACCACATTAGCCTTGTCTACACGCCTCAGAGAACACAACCTGCCTTGTCAAACATAACACCACTACTAGCCAGGTCATCCTAGAGGGAATAGTGGCTAAACACACCACAGCACAGCTCGGGCAGCACAAGCAGAGCAGGGCATTCTGGGAGAGGTAGGAAATAAAAGAGAATGGAGGGAAAAGCAATGTTGGCTCAACGACAAGGCAGTGAATGCATGGGTGATGCCAGAGTAGACTCAGTCACCCATTCAGCCACCCACCCACCCACCCGCCCCGCCACGCCACACACACACACACACACACACACCAACCCCAACTGCTGTGGTTAAGTTAGAGTTAGAGGACTTCAGGCTCCATCAGGCCGTCCTTGAGGGCTTAATTCATCACCCATACAATCAGGATCTAAAGCCCAATGAAGATAAAGTAGTCCAGTAATAGTGTCGGAGAGCTGGAGAAAACATGCTTGAGTAGCCTCTACTCTGAGTCTACTCTACTTTCTCTACTCTGAGTCTACTCTACTTTCTCTACTCTGAGTCTACTCTACTTTCTCTACTCTGAGTCTATTCTACTTTCTCTACTCTGAGTCTATTCTACTTTCTCTACTCTGAGTCTATTCTACTTTCTCTACTCTGAGTCTACTCTACTTTCTCTACTCTGAGTCTACTCTACTTTCTCTACTCTGAGTCTACTCTACTTTCTCTACTCTGAGTCTACTCTACTTTCTCTACTCTGAGTCTATTCTACTTTCTCTACACTGAGTCTACTCTACTTTCTCTACTCTGAGTCTACTCTACTTTCTCTACTCTGAGTCTACTCTACTTTCTCTACTCTGAGTCTATTCTACTTTCTCTACTCTGAGTCTACTTTACTTTCTCTACTCTGAGTCTACTCTACTTTCTCTACTCTGAGTCTTGGAAATTATTTTATTCATTTTGCCTCATTATTCTGTTTCAAATTAAGGCGTCGATCCAATTCCGTGGGGCTGAAATCATTTCAGTATTAATTTCATTATTCAGAATAAAATTGGGATGAAATGTTCTGGCTGCCACTAGAAGATTATTCATCTGTGTCATAACAGCCATACATTTTCCTTCTTGGCCTTTGTGCTGTTGTCTGTGCCCAATAATGTTTGTACCATGTTTTGTGCTGCTACCATGTTGTGTTGCTACCATTTTGTTGTCATGTTGTGTTGCTGCTATGCTGTGTTGTCATGTGTTGCCGCTATGTTATGTTGTTGTCTTGGGTCTCTCTTTATGTAGTTTCTCTCTTGTCGTGATGCGTGTTTTGTCTTATATTTTTTTACTTTTTTGTAAAATGTATTAGTAACCTGAAGTATTAGCCAGAACAAGGACATGTCCTAGCATTAACATGACCTACACGTTCCAGTGCGACCTCAGTTAAAGTACAAGCTGTCTTCACAGGTTGCAGTGCATCACTAATCAATACCAGATGTTGGTGGCAGAACAACATGCAACAGTTATGGACTAAAATCAGATATGACATAACAATGCTTCTGTGTGAATGTGTAAGCCTGCTATTACAGGTTCATATTCTGCCAATCAATGTAATTGCACTCTTCACCATCAGATGAAGAGTGAATGAAATTTCCTCCCCGGGGGATCAATAAAGTATCTATCTATCTATCTATCTATCTATCTATCTATCTATCTATCTATCTATCTATCTATCTATCTATCTATCTATCTATCTATCTATCTATCTATCTATCTATCTATCTATCTATCTATCAATATTGATAACGTAGGCCTAAGAAGGCATATTTAGAACAGTGTTATTAGTGCTGTGGATGTTGTGCTAAGAAAGTTAAGACTAGACCCTTCACTAGATGATAGCATTAGCTCTGGTTCCATTAGATACCATTGTCTCAGGCTCTGTATCCATACAATATTACCCCACTGCAGATGCTGCTTTAAGGAACCCTAATGATGCCCTCATAAAGTCCACATAATACATAGGCATCGAATCTAATAATTCAACTAGGCCTAATCTATAGCTTTTGTAAAGGAAGTGTGACGGTAGAAGTGGCAAGAACAAGCCAGCAATGTAGATGATCACATAGGCTTTCCATCTCAAGTAAAGATTTCGAAGAATGTATTGCCCCGTCAAAAATATTTACAACTCTGCCCAGTCAATTAAATTGAATGAATTATCTCGGATTTGAAGCGAAGTATATATGAGTATGTATTGTAGCGATCTGCCCGGCATACGCTAGCCACACGTTGCGTGGCAGCGAAGAGCGCTAGGGATTGTGGGTAGCTCATGTCCCGGTTCTAAAAATGTTGTGGTATGCCTTTACGTTTCAGTAGTTAAGCTAATGTTATGTGTTTATGTTTCTTTAAGTTGTCGTAGTTCAGGTTATGGGGGAATGTTAAAATGCCTACCGTGACCGAGCCTTGCATGGCCGGAGGATGTGTTCTTTGTTGATCGTTGAAGGAGGTAAGAAAATAAAGGGTGACGTTCCTGGAGTCGTGCGGTGTATGGGGCACAGGAACTCTCCAGTAAAATCAATCTCTGTCTCTTGCCATCTTCTTCTGGCTGAGCTCGCCACATTGGTGTCAGAAGTGGGATTAGCGAGCAGAGGAGGATGGAGAGAGAGATTGACGAGCTGGAGAGGACACTCACACAGACCCAGGGGCACCTAAAGGGCCTACTGCGGCAGAAGATGGAGTCTGCCGGAGGTGATGGCTACATGGCATGCCCCGACGGTGCCAGTATCCCACGGCTACCCCAGCAGGGTACTGCAAGACCACGCCCACAACCCGTGGCTACAACCAGCAACGTCAGGCTACCTACCAGTCCAGAGCTGCAACAACCCCTACTCGGCACGCCCAGCCTACCACGTTCTGCAGGGGTGCCAAGATCATCCGCCAAGCTGCCCAAGTACAACGGGACGACTCAGCTAGAGCCCTACCTCGCCCAAGTCCACCTGGCGGTCCGACACAGCGGCTGGAGCAGTGAGGAAGCCGCTACTCACCTGGCACTAGCGTTAGAAGGGAACGCAGTACAGGTGCTTCTCGACCTAACCCCAGCAGAACAACGGGACCTCCAAGCCTTGACCGGGGCGCTGGAAATGAGGTTTGGGCAGAGACTCTTCGCGGACCAGAGCAGGGAGCAACTGGCCAGCCGCCATCGCCAAGGAGAAGAGAACCTGGGCACCTTCGCTGCTGATGTGCGGCTGCACGCTCGACAGGGCTACCCCGAATTCCAAATAGCTGCACAAGAGGAGCTGGCCCTCCACGCTTTCCTGCGGGGGCTCGCACCAGAAAAGCTGCGACAACATGTCTGCCTCGCCAGGCCTAAGACTCTCGGTGAGGCACTCCATGAGGCCGAACAAGCCGAAGGGGTACTCTCCAGGTGGCCCACCCAGCAGAGGGTCACATCACGCCAACCATGTGTCCGGGTGGCCGACTACGACGAGGGGGAAACGACAGAAGAGGTCTGTCAGGTTCGGCCTCCGCTACGACGATTCCAGCACCAGACTCCACCACCCAGGCGACGCCCCCCCTGGTCTACAGACCGGTGTTACAGATGCGACGAACCTGGCACCAGCGCCAAAAGCCAGAGCTTCTCCGTTTGGGGGAAACGACGGAGGAGTGGTCTAACGAGGGGTTCACCACTCCGGTCTCCATCCCCCCTCCAGGGCCGATGCTCTGTGGTCGGACGCCTCGGCCACACCAAGGGACTATACCTGCAATGTCGACTGGACGGCCGACCTTGTAGAGCCCTGGTAGACACGGGGTCAACCATTTCCTTGGTGCGACCTGGCGTCCTTCCGGATACCACCGGGCCACCTTCCAAGGCTTGGTCGCCAACCACCACGCAGATGGTCACAGTGACGGGAGAAAAGGTTGGCATGAGAGGGAAGAAGCCAGTAAAAGTCCAGGTTGGAGACCAGGAGCTGGAGCACGGGTTCTGGCTTGCCGACATCCGTGACGCATGCATCATTGGCCTGGACCTGCTGAGTCGATGGGGCGCCCGTGTTAATGTGTCAGGGACATCTATCACTCTTGGCACAGAGACCGTGGCGCTCCAGTCTGGTAAAGAGAACGATTGGCCCAAAGACAGGCGAGCCAGTCGTCGAGCAGCGACCAGACAGGCCAAACGGCCGTCCGTTGCCCATGGGCCCAACCAGCATCAGCCCGCTTCAGCCCCAACCACTGTGTCTGCTGCCCTTCCCTCCGCCAAGACGACAGAAAGACGGGAGGAGGCCGAAACACAACCAACTAAGGTCTTGGGGACGGTCAAATGGTTCAACGTCCGGAATGGCTACGGTTTCATCAACAGGAATGACACAAAAGAAGACGTCTTTGTCCACCAGACCGCCATAAAGAAAAACAACCCAAGGAAATACCTCTGCAGTGTTGGAGATGGAGAAACAGTGGAGTTTGATGTGGTTGAAGGGGAAAAGGGAGCAGAGGCAGCCAATGTCACCGGCCCGGCGGGTGTCTCGGTCCAGGGGAGCAAGTATGCCGCTGGCCGGAACCGCTACAGGCGGTACCCCCGTAGGAGGGGGCTAGCCCGTGACCACGCTACCCCCAATACTTGGGTGACGAGAACCAGGGAGCTCCAGCCCAGGCCAACTCCGGGGCGAGACAGAAGCAGACCTACGATGCCCCAAAAGGGTGTTTCTCCCAAGCTCTGCAGCCATTGGCAGGGGCCTGGGGAGATCTTGGGCCGACTGTCGGGGGTGGGTACAGGGTGTGTATGCCTGGCCGAGACTGCACGGTGTAGGCGTCCTGGACATTTGAGGGACTTTGTGTTTAGAGATTGGGTCGTCGGGGGCGACTGACCCCTCTGGTGGGGGCTATGTAGCGATCTGCCCGGCATACGCTAGCCACACGTTGCGTGGCAGCGAAGAGCGCTAGGGATTGTGGGTAGCTCATGTCCCGGTTCTAAAAATGTTGTGGTATGCCTTTACGTTTCAGTAGTTAAGCTAATGTTATGTGTTTATGTTTCTTTAAGTTGTCGTAGTTCAGGTTATGGGGGAATGTTAAAATGCCTACCGTGACCGAGCCTTGCATGGCCGGAGGATGTGTTCTTTGTTGATCGTTGAAGGAGGTAAGAAAATAAAGGGTGACGTTCCTGGAGTCGTGCGGTGTATGGGGCACAGGAACTCTCCAGTAAAATCAATCTCTGTCTCTTGCCATCTTCTTCTGGCTGAGCTCGCCACAGTATGATAGCCTATTACCAAATACATATATTGCAAAACACAAGACAAGTTAAAGATTAGGATTTATTTCAGACGTTGTCATTACATATAAATACACTACAACTTATAGTGGAATTCACCTGTCAGAGTAGGCTGTAGCCTACGTGCAAACTATAGTGAGCGTTTTAAAACCGTTATGTGAAGCAACGCTTCTATCGGTATGGCACAGGTTCTGCAGCAAGCACGCATCTCGTGGAGCGCAAAAGCAATGCCAGTCCAACTTTTCCCCGAATGCTATATTCTGGATGTTCTGAAACCAACCCAGTATTTAGGGCATGTGCCCTGCTGTGCCCAACTGAACCAATGCACCTGTTATAGTGGACAAAGAACTCGCTAAAACAGGTGAGTTTACCGTGCGCAACACAGTGTGTACAGCATTATATGATAAGCCATTACAGTGCTTGACGAAACGTAGTGGTTTATACACAACGCTTTATTTACCACACGCATTTGGTGAATAATTATCACTTACGCTGCGGTTTTGTCCCGAACAGTAAACCACTGCATGGTTATGCGCGGAGTAACCGGCCAAGGCGAAAGTAGTGATGGTTAGTTTGGGATTATCTCCTCTGGAAGTCCCTCTCCCCTCCGTGTTCCACTTTAATTTGAATCGGCCCAGTCTTTCTGTCCATGGGGGGTTCGGGACCGCTACTCTCCGTTTTCACTGCACCCGGTTGAATCTTCCAGAGGGAGTTTTGCAGTAACTCCATCGTCAGTTAACATCGGCTCATCCTCAGAAACACCTGCCTGTTGGGTGTTGCTTAGTGCTCCAGTATTGGGTTAGTACTCCAGCCGGACCTGTTACAGAGCTTTGGCCGCCTGGCTCAGACCAGCAGCCGCGCGCGTACCGGCATCCTGCTGTAATTCCTCCAGGTGTAGCGGGACCGGCGACGGTCACAACGAGCACTTTATCTCCGCCTTGGCATTTAGCTTGGTATGAGCGGAGATCAGAAACCAGCTACGCAGAGTTAAGTGCAAGCAGGGGCGTCAATTGTGCATGGCAATCTTAGATCAAGACCAGAAATGAAAAAGTATTCTACAAAAAAGTAATCATTGAATTTCATTCCAATCCTTATTAAAAAGTCACTGCTGTTTAGTTTATAGTTTGGCTGGCTTTCAGACAGGGCCGGCCCTGGGCATAAGCAATATAAGGGGTCGTTTAGGGCCTCCAGCCGCTAGCGGTCCCCAACCCCCCCCCCCCCCCCCCCCCCAATTTTGCTTTAAAACCCAAACATTTTCTCTATGCCTTATGGCAAAATGGAGAGAATTACAGGAAATGTACAAACACATCTCTCTACCATCAAGAGGGGGAGCACTAAAATGTTTACCCGCAAGGTGGGGGGCCCATAAAAACAAATCTCGCTTAGGGCCACTAAATAGCTAGAGCGGGCCCAGCTTTCGGACCATGCAGATAATCACTATGAGAAGCTATAAGCCTGTGCTGGTGTGCCCTTTTTATGATCTAGTCTGTTAAATGAACATATTATTTCTACAGTGTATAAGCGTGCACCCAAGAAGTTTCCTTTATTGATTATTTGTTTTTAACCTTTATTTAATTAGGCAAGTCAGTTAAGAACAAATTCCTATTTAGAACAATGGCCTGTAGGACTGTAGTGACACCTCTTGCACTGAGATGCAGTGCCTTAGACCACTGAGCAACTTGGGATGCTTATTATGCTTTATGCATTATGGTTGAAACAATATGTATATGACATTAAATAATAATGTATGTTGATGCTATTACTATATACAATATCAAATTATTTTGCAATATGATACAAGTAGCCTAATATATTCAACATGCTGTAAACTATTGTCTTTTAACAGTTACCTTTTAAAAAAAAAAATCTTATCACCCTACATAACCTGGTTCAAGCCTTTATGACATTACCCTGAAGAAGGCCCAGTAATGCCGAAACATTGGTGGTATACTCAGTAAATTACTGGGAGCTTGCCAATAATTATGGAACTGACTGTATGTGTTGGATCAGGTTCTTTTTTTTTTCATTCTGTAGCCCTTCCAGAATAGAACAAATATGCATTTCAAATGATTTAAAAACACATGGTTCAGGTTCAATGGAGGCCATTGAATTATTGCCCCCTTCTGAATAACAAAAGCTGTGACTGACTGACTGACTCTCTCTCTCTCTCTCTCTCTCTCTCTCTCTCTCTCTCTCTCTCTCTCTCTCTCTCTCTCTCTCTCTCTCTCTCTCTCTCTCTCTTTGACAGACAGCTCTGCATCCCAATACTACCTCCTGACTATCAGACCTGGGTTCAAGTACTATTTGAAATCTTTCAATTACATACAGTGCATTCGGAAAGTGTTCAGACTCCTTCACATTTTCCACATTGCGTTACGTTACAGCCTTATTATAAAATTGATTAAATGCATTTTTTTCCTCATCAATCTGCACACAATATCCCATAATGGCAAAGTGAAAACATTTTTTGAAATGTTAGCAAATGTATAAATTAAACATGCTATGAGACTCGAAAATTTAACTCAGATGTATCCTGTTTCCGTTGATCATCCTTGAGATGTTTCTACAGCTTGATTGTAGTCCACCTGTGGTCTATTCAATTGATTGGACAATTGAATAGAGCAAAAACCAACCCATGAGGTCGAAGGAATTGTCCGTAGACCTCTGAGACAGGATTGTGTCGAGGCACAGATCTGGGGAAGGGTACCAAAACATTGCAGCATTGAAGTTTACCATGAATACAGTGGCCATTATTCTTAAAAGGAAGAAGTTTGGAACCACCAAGACTCTTCCTAGAGCTGGCTGCCCGGCCAAACTGAGCAATCAGGGGAGAAGGGCCTTGGTCAGGGAGGTGACCAAGAACCCAATGGTCACTCTGAGACTGCTCCAGAGTTCCTCTGTGAACCTTCCAGAAGGACAACCATCTTTGCAGCATTCCACCAATCCACCAGCCACTCCTCAGTAAAAGGCACATAACAGCCCTGTTGGAGTTTGCCAAAAGGCACCTAAAAGACTCCCAGTCATTTACAGACCTTGAGAAACATGATTCTCTGGTTTGATGAAACCAATAATTAACTCTTTGGCCTGAATGCCATGTGTCACGTCTGGAGGAAACCTGGCACCATCCCTTCGGTGAAGCATGGTGGTGGCAGCATCATGCTGCGGGGATGTTTTTCAGTGGCAGGGACTGGGAGACTAGTCAGGATCAAGGTAAAGATGAATGGAGCAAAGTACAGAGAGATCCTTGATGAAACCTGCTCCAGGGCACTCAGGACCTCAGACTGGGGCGAAGGTTCACATTACAACAGGACAAGAACCCTAAGCACACAGCCAAGACAACGCTGGAGTGCCTTCGGGACAACTCTCTGGATGTCCTTGAGTGGCCCAGCCAGAGCCAGGACCTGAACCCGATCGAACATCTCTGGAGAGACCTGAAAATATCTGTGCAACGACACTCCCATTCAACCAGGCAGAGCTTGAGAGGATCTGCAGAGAAGAATGGGAGAAACTCCCCAAATACAGGTGTGCCAAGCTTGTAACGTCATACCCAAGAAGACTGTAATCACTGCCAAAGGTGCTTCAACAAAGTACTGAGTAAAGGCTTTGAATATTTATATTAATGTGATTTTTCCATTTAAAATGTTTAATACATTTGCAAAAATGTTTAAAAACCTGTTTTTGCTTTGTCATTTTGGGGTATTGTGTGTGGATTGATGAGAAAAAACAATAATTTAATTGACTTTAGAATAAGGCTGTAACGTAACAACATGTGGAAAACATGAAGGTTTTAATACTTTCTGAATGCACTGTATATTGTTTGCTTTAGCCTGCCAGGAGTGTAAGATTGGCGGGGTTTCAAGCCCAGCTATTTGATTTCAAATAGTATTTAAACCCAGGTTTGCTGACTATAAAGAAAAGATTTCCCTCTTAATGGATGCAATACAGTACTGTATGTTTTCTGACCTATACTTTTATAAGGCTAATACAGATGTAGGATCTTAATTTGATCACCCTGTTGCAGGAGAACTTTTGAAGGGAATGTAAAACGTGTAGTGAATTTGAGTTTTTACATTTTAGACTTGACTTTCCCTTACGAAAAATGCATCAATCCCTATAAAAATGTCCATGAATTATAATCCACATAATAATTCACATGTCCTGTTGATGCAGGATTATTTTCCTGCTGTAGCAAACTGGCTCAAATTAAGATCCTACATCTGCACTTTAATATGGGTCTTACCCATAAACAGTAGCCTGCAATGACAGATAGGTATAAAATCATATGCTAATCAATCTGGTGCAATCAGTTAGTATGAGTATAATCCAGTACAGTATCAAAAGTTCAGAGAACATATCAAATTCATTCCACTCATAGAGACACAACTAAATATTGACTCAGCAATAACTACAACTCAGGGGTTTCCCCGTCCCAATTAGCTAGCATTTTTAATGTGAACATCCATACATGAGTACACACACAACGTAGCCTGGAAACATATAGGGTTGTTTTTGGAGATGTAGATAGAGGCACCCACAGGCAGGCAGCACTTGTAATGACTCTTAATTAGGCTCATTAAAGGATGAAAAAAGCTTCTCCCTTTAACCCATCAGTCCAATCTGCTTTTCATTTATCTGACTTTCATGTCCAGCCCTTATATTTAGCCTCACAATTAAGTGTTTTACCATGTTCTTTTCAGGACAACCAGGGCGACAAGTAGAACACAAAACAATTTGACACAAACGGTTGCATTCATCCCTTCTATACCCCCTCTTTTGCCCAGCACACACTTTCTGTCTCTTCCCCTCTCTTTCACTTTCTAAAAGTATTCGTCCGGTGTCTTCTGTGATTGGATATTAGCTATTTGCTCTAACTCCGAGAAGGGGTGATAACTTCAAACGTCTCCATCCTTATTTGCATTAGCTAGTGACAGTAAACGAAAGCGTGACGACACTCTGCCGCCGGAGAGGCGACTAACAGGCTATTTGCACATTTCCTTGCACCGTGCAGCCTATAGTAATAATCTTTCCCTCCGGGAGTCAAACGCTGAGCAGTATAATGGCAACATTGTGCTACAAATGTGACCATCTTTTAGAAATGTTTCATTATTCTTCCATTTTCCCTCATCTGTCTTTGAGGGTATTGATGGTTGGTGGTACAGGGTCCATCACAGACATCAGAGACTGAGCTAGATAAAGGCTTTGTACGTCTTCACCACCCGGCACCAATGCATGTCATTATGACTCCAGCAACTAACCCTCGTTTCAATGTCTTTTGTGTCACAGGCAGCAGTACTGAAAAATAGAACTATTTAAATTAAAACCATTGATAGACACTAACTTTTATTTTATTTTTGATTATTTTTTATTTATTCAGGGAAAACCCATTGAAACCATGGTCTCCTGATCACAACAATACAACAACCAATACAATGTAAAACAAAACAGCAATCAATACAAAACACACAATTTATGAAAAACAGTCCTCAGCTACTAGGTCCTCAATTTACACCCTAACGTTCAGAACGCAGAATCATGTCTACCATTAACCTGAACATATAGTCCAAGTACCTGGCACTAGAACATGACAACATACTGTACACCCCAAATATCTGCTGACAGAAACTAGTGTACATGATTGACACCTAATCTGATGAAAGATGTGAAATCGCGGAGTTGTCATCTCTTCTCTATGTGGAGAGAACTAATGGACCAGGCGTTTTCTCCCATAGCCAAGTCCCAATTAAGGCCTCAGTAAGGCAGATGAAGGAGATGGAGATATGTTAATTCACACAGAAGACAAAAAGTCAGAGAGGAGAACGAGGGAGCTTAATTGGCTGAGGTTCCCGTGTAGCCTATCACATCGCACATCAAACTCACTTTGGTGGGGAGTGTTGTTTTGACAGCGCGGGCTAAGCTAGGTTGCATCATTCACCGCTGTACCACCATTAAAGACTCACTGCCTTATGATCATTTAGCTGCATGGACTTTCCTTTTGAACATGGAAACCGACCGTGACTGGTACACTGTGTTTACTCCTTTAGAATGGAACACATTTTCAAAGACTAAAGGAGGGAATTGTTATCGATAGTTAGCTACCTTTTACACATGCTTTTGGCAGTGTATCATTTTGAATGGTACACATATTCTGAGGGAACTGTTATAGCTAGCTAGCAAAGGCCTTTAGAAAGGTATCCGTTTTCTAACAGTCTATAAAGTAGTTGTTATAGCTAGCTAGCAAAGGCTTTTAGAAAGGTATCCGTTTTCTAACAGTCTATAAAGTAATTGTTATAGCTAGCTAGCAAAGACCTTTAGAAAGGTACACATTTTCTAACAGTCTATAAAGTAATTGTTATAGCTAGCGTTAGCCGCTTTACTCATTCATTTGTCAGTGGAATGTACAGAGAGGGTTGGCTAGCTAATCTGTAGTCGTTTTATCTCCCTCATTCATTAAGAGTAAAACCTAATTGGCGTAGCAGTAGCCCAAATTGTCTGAAACTGTTTTCTACAGTGCTTTGGACTAGGTAATTACTATCAATTAATATGCATTTAGCATACATTTTACTTTGAGCATACATCTCCAAATAGATTGAAGTCAATTTGGTCCAAGCTCTATTCCTGTAATTTCACCAATAGAAACAGATTGTTGCTGTAAGAAACAGATTGATGGTCTTGATGATTTCTCGTCTTTGGGAAATTAGCAACACCTGAGTGAAAAAGAGTTTACCTACAAGCCAGGTCACATCTCAAAGATAAAATATATTCTGTATTTTAGCACTATTATTTTGCAAGTAACAATGTGTGTGGGATGAGCTGCCGGAAAGCAAAGGTTAGGGAACAGTTATGGATATTGTTTTGACTGATTTTTAAGCATTATTCAATTAAGTGAATGCAAATAATACAAAAAATACCTGTCATATTGTATTGATCCTTGCTACGTGAGCCAAGTAAGAATTCCCACCAAGTGGGTTAACCCTATTGGCGAGATGCGTAGACTGTTTGCCATTCACGGCAGTGACCCAGGTTTGCTTCCCTGCGCCGCCGTTTGCTAAATTGGTGTCAAAAGTGGGATGGCGGCTGTGAGACCATCTGTATAGCTTGGATGTATGAGGGCACTGAGAAGTGATCCTCGTTATATGAGCCACATTACAATTCCCAACAAGTGGGTTAACACTATTGGATTGATGTGTAGGGTGTTAGCCTTTCACACCAGCAACCTAGGTTCACTTCCCTGTTTGCAACAATGTTCTAGTTTCAAGTTTATTTAGTTTTGTTGTCACTGTAAAATGACATGAAAGTCAGCTTTCATGTCTTGGAGTTTAGTTAGTATTATTTACTAATTCCAAACCCTACCAACATCTTCATATCATTCCATTTCTTCTCGTTTTATCACACAGCTGATTCACATCAACAACCGACATCCACGGAAGCAAAGACAACATTCTCTGTAGTGACACACGTCTTTGCAAGATCCCTCCGTTGCTCCCGAGGTGGCCGCTAGCCCGCTCCATGTCTACACAGACATCAGACAGGCATCAGACAGATGAATTGTCGCCCTCTGTCTCTGGGGCTAACTCAATCTATATCACATTGGCAGCGCTAACATAATCATTATCAGTGTCATCCAAACTCTGTAATTAAAAGGCCTAATTCATTTAGCTATAGAGGTCACACTTGTTGTCATTGAACTAGAGCAGCTACGCCCCAATACTCTTAAATAGCTGCATCTCTTTGCTTCTCCGTTTTTATCTTTTCCTAAGTGGACAGATCTGAGGGAGTGGAATCAGAGGGTAAACAACATTTTAAATCCATCTTGAACCCCATTGGACAGTCACTCTTAAATAGCTGCATCTCCCTCTTGTTAGCTATTCCTAAATCCACAGATCTGAAAGGAGTGGAATCGTAAAATAAACACTGAATGTTTTAAATCATTGACCTCAATTGGACAGTCAGGAGGAGGTTTCGCCAACATTGTTTCACCAGTCTAAAGAGATGAGCAAAGGAGATCATGTATTAGTAATTAACATTGGGCCGAAGACTTACACCTGCAGTATTTTGGCTACAAATAAATCCAGATTACCTGTTGGAATACTAAACAACAGACTGGATTAAGTTGTTCTTTGGGGGAATTAATAAAGTGTAACACTGTGTTTTTTGGTTCTCAAATAAATGTAATCAAAACCTTTATCTCATGCGGAGCCCTGGAGTTTATGCCAAACATGAATAATAGCGTGTCAATTAAGCGTTTGATGAGCTGGTAGGGGGTCTTTTTGAACAGAATCCATCACTATGGTAATTCTATTCTCAGAGATTGGTGGCAGATGGCATTTGAAACTTAACACCATTAAATTACACCATGGATGGTTGTGTGGAACAGCTTCTCACAAAGAGTTGTGTAGCCATGAAACTAATTAATACATGTGGACTACAATACAACTTTATTTCCATATGTTACAGCAAACAACGGAAAAATTCTGCTCCGTTCTCAACCCTCCACCCCAAGACAGCACACATACAGTTGAAACGAGCACAGGGCAAAGCTGCACTGCCCCGGATGGAGAGCATATTGTGGGGTTAAGGGCCTTGCTCAAGGCCCAACGGTAGGGTAATGTCTTCAGAATGTGAACTCAGCAGCCCTCCAGTTGCCAGATCAATTCTACCCTTTTTCCTGAACCCGGCCCAGGAATCGAACCGGCCACCGAAGGTCGCTGGGCTACGTTCCTACCTATTGGTCTGTATATACAGCCTGGTCTCATAGACTAGACGTAACATAGTAAAGGTAAATCCGGGACACTCAAATTAGTATGATATGTTACGTTCGGTATAGTTACATAAAACAGGAGGGTGGTTAGTAAGGGTTGACGGGTAGACGTATAATGCAAATGTTTAGCAAACCAAAGGTTACGTGTTTGAATCTCATCACAGACATATTATCTAATTAGCAACTTTACAACTACTTACTACCTTGTATCTACTTTGCAACTACTTAGCATGTTCGCTAACCTTTCTCCTAACCCTAACCTTCTCCCTTTAACCTAACTCCTAACCCTAACCTTAACCCTTAACCCCTAGCCTAGCTTAACATTAGCATTAGCCACGTAGCTAACATTAGCAACAACAAATTGGAATTCATAACATGTTATGCGAATTGAAATTCGTAACATATAATACAAAATGGATGATGGACATCCACAAATGAAAGCATACCATAGTAAATGTAACATATCGAACAAAGTGGAGGGAGACAGATTTACATTTAGTATGTTGGTACTAAACTGCCAATCCGCACAGTTTAATAATTACAGTAATATCACTACTTTGTATGATTTGATTCTGTAGCTATTATTAATAATCAGTAAATACTTGTATTATACATATTACAATGTGTGTATAATGTGATACATGTATCTCTGCAATCCTCTGTCAGCCAAAACAATTGTACTGCAGCAGATACATTATTCTACATCATTCATACCAGAAACAATATGACAGCACATGATTAATGGGTAGAGATATAAACATTGCCTCTGTAGGACAAAAACAGTATGTTTACCAAGAAGCCCGACATCAACAAGCGTTTTTGTGACTACCTCACAAAGCTGTGGCACATAACGCCAATCCGGCTCCGTTCATGTCACAGTGTGAAAAGCGAAAAAAATATATCTATTTTGCCTCAAATCCTCCTACACTGCTGGTGATGAATGGGAGTGAGGTAGCTAAAGCTGAGGTCATCAATCATAGACTAGACTATTAATTAATGTTGTAGGAGGTAAAGCAGCAAAGACCTGTTCCACATCAGCAGAAAAAAGGAAAGCTTTTCCAAACCCAACATTATTTTAGCTATCGCAGCAACACCACAGAGGATTAAATGCAGTTCTTAGAAATGGAAACAAATGCATATCTATTGGATACACACACAAGCACACACACACACACACACACACACACACACACACACACACACACACACACACACACACACACACACACACACACACACACACACACACACACAGTCTTATATAACACACACACAGTGGTGACACACAATTCAGTCACATTCAAAATCCTATTTTCCCTAACCCCTAACTCCGAAGCTAACCCTAACCATAACCCTTACCCTAACCTTAGCTCCTAACCTTAACACTAACCCTAGCTCCTAACCCTAACACTAACCCTAGCTCCTAACACTAACACTAACCCTAGCTCCTAACCCTAACACTAACCCTAGCTCCTAACCCTAACACTAACCCTAGCTCCTAACCTTAACACTAACCCTAGCTCCTAACCCTAACACTAACCCTAGCTCCTAACCCTAACACTAACCCTAGCTCCTAACCTTAACACCAATCCTAGCTCATAACCCTAACACTAACCCTAGCTCCTAACCCTAACACTAACCCTAGCTCCTAACCTTAACACCAATCCTAGCTCATAACCCTAACACTAACCCTAGCTCCTAACCCTAACACTAACCCTAGCTCCTAACCTTAACACTAACCCTAGCTCCTAACCCTAACACTAACCCTAGCTCCTAACCCTAACACTAACCCTAGCTCCTAACCTTAACACTAACCCTAGCTCCTAACCCTAACACTAACGCTAGCTCTTAAACCTAATTCTAACTGACTCGCGGTATTCAATACGCTACGATGTGATTTATGCCACTGGTCATTTATTATGACTTGGAAGTAAACAAGTGTGCCATTACTGTCACCGTAATGTGATTTCCCATTCATAAGGCAGCACCACTGTTGGGATAAGACCATGTCCGGTCAAAGAAAATGCCACACCATAGAAATTACCATCAAATACTAAGTTAACTATACACAGAGTTCATGAGACTACTATTAGGTTGTTATGTATTCTGTGGGATTATTCAGTCCAAAGGTTTAAAGGAAATGGAAAAGGAAACTCAAAGTTTTATGCCACAGCCTTGGACTTAAAATGCTCAGAATGGAGGATATGGAGGAACAAGGTTACCATGTTTGCATCCTATGCATGGAACACTTTTTTTTTTAAACTCTCCTCAGCTTTCCGTTTACTTTAAATGGAAAAGTTGTATAGAAGGTTGTGAATGTCCAAAGATAATTTTGTATCAAGTAAATACAAAAATAAATAATAGTTTGAAGGGGCAAGAAAACAGTCCACCATTTTGATATAATGAACAACAATGGGAAAAGGTATCCTCTAACAGATCCGCACTTAAAGTCAGATTTAAAGGCCCTTTTGAATGGTAACTGACCTGCTGCCAAGAACACAGGGGTCAATGATGTGTACTGTCACTGTTGTGACAGAAGGTCTATTAAATGAGATGTATCTAGCACATAGTAAAGGTTAAAGCCAGCTTAGGTGTTTCTGCTGCCTAGCATCAATAACAAAATGGTGGCACCTTCTTCGGAAGAAATGCCAGCGATATTTAATTGATTGAAGCTAAAGTTAACCCTAAAAGCGACAACATATTAAAGGAGCCAACGGGGGTAATTTTTTACCCCTAAGAGCAGTCTGTCAAGCAGTATTTTTAAACTTTTGTATTAATAGTTTTTTAAACTTTTGTAATACAAGTAAATGGTGTAAATTCCCCCCCAAAAAGCATATATTTAAAAATATTAATACATTTATAGTCAAATTAAATTTTTCAAAATGTTTTTCATGTTTATAACATATATTTTATGTTATATATATATAACATTTAAATTTAATCCATAGCCACTTGTTATGAACATGTGTATGCTACTCATTCAAAGTGTTGTGTTTCTGTGATATGCAGAGGCTGAGATATTGGCTAATCTGACATACCGGAATGACCTAAAAAGGGCCACCAATATAGGCGAATATGTATTAACTTTTTTGTTATAGTGGCTGCCACGCCCCCAGGGGCCAAATCTGTGATCTGTGGTGGCTCCATATATATATATTTTCAGGGTACATACATCTACATCTTGGATCTGTGGTGGCTCCATATATATATCTTTTCAGGGTACATACATCTACATCTTGGATCTGTGGTGGCTCCATATATATATCTTTTCAGGGTACATACATCTACATCTTGGATCTGTGGTGGCTCCATATATATATCTTTTCAGGGTACATACATCTACATCTTGGATCTGTGGTGGCTCCATATATATATCTTTTCAGGGTACATACATCTACATCTTTGATCTGTGGTGGCTCCATATATATATCTTTTCAGGGTACATACATCTGCATCTTTGTTTTTTTTACTACTGAGTCAACATTTTCAGCTTGGCCATGCACCACTAGTATATAATTCCTCCATATTAATACAGTGGGGTTTTTTTGTCAGTAACTAGCTGCTTAACAAAGTGCATGATATTATGAAATGTTTGACCCCTTGGGGCTCTGTTAGAGTTAACAATGAGGGCTGGATGGAAATCAGATTAGTTTAACTATGTGTCAGTTCTGGGCAAGAACAAAAATAAGTAACCCTCGATGACTCAGCGATTTTCTGTCCCCTTTCTTTAGTTACTGTAAGCCACCTGTCGTGAGCAGACTAAAGCACCTAAACAATGAATCCACTCGGCTCCGTAGTATTTTACACATTACTCATCGACAATCACTACATTCCCCCCTGATGGAGTTTGTCAACATCCATCACAAGCTCCAACCAGGAGTCAGCATTGGGTCAGACATCGAGAGCAAATTATCAGCTGCCATCATCTTTCCCCGGGCATTTTAAATATGGCATTTGTCGTCCATGGAGGCTCCACTTCTAATATATTCCTCATCTGACAGGAGGCGAAATGATAAATCTCTCCTTGGACCATTTATGTCGAGGTACGAGACAAGGAACTTAAAAATGCAACACAAGAGTAAAGACATGTTTTATGCATGAGTTGACAAAACGGTGCACCAATTACTGAGCTTTATTTACTGCCACAGAGTTGCTACCCTTCTCAATGATACTTAAATGTGACGGGAAGATAGATGGATGAGTGATCCAAAGTTAGGGGTTTCCAAGGTTAAGGTGACGTGTCATCCACAATTACCTTCTTCATGTGCTATTTTTACATAGGTTTGTGAGTACAGTTACTTCTCTTGTAATTAAGAATATTCAAGTTGAACTTGTACTACCCACATTAGTGGAGTAAGGTAGATGTGAGGATTGTACAATTGACACTGACAGTGACAGGGTTCTCAGCTTGCCATGCTTCCTCTTCTCATGCTATTCTTTACAGCTAGCTCTTGCAATCTGACATTTTTGTTGGATTTCCTATATCTTAATTCCTCAGTTAATGTCCATAACCAGTTTACAAGGTGTCTCTGAAACATTCAGGACTTTCCAATGACATTACTGGAGTATCTGATTACCACGAGTAGTAGGTCCTTACACTGGAATATATGTATTAAAAACGCAATTTTTTTCCGATTGTCCAGAGTACCCAGACCTGACCAATCCTGGTTCATTAGTTGAGACTACATCCAGACACTGCCCTCAATCAAAGTGTACAAGTGAACATATTTTCACAAGAGATAAGTAAGTGCATTATTGTTGCTATAATATATGTATTAGTGTGGCATTCAGTGATACCTCTCTTGTGCTGTAGTTGATATGCTGTAAAATGCATCGACTAAGGTCAACACAAGACCATTTCTGGTCACAGTCCAAAGATGATTACTTAATAATTCTGAAATGATTAATCTGCATACCAAACGTTTTAAAACTTAATAAAAATCTCAACACTTAAGAAACATTTTTACAGTTCTAAAAATCATAAGTGTTGAAGTAGTCACGGTATATGGTTGTTGTCAGTAGGGCCTGACAGATTTATCTCCTCAATTTAATATTTCCAACTGACACTGAGCAAATAGATTGTTGCTGGAGCAGCCTTATGGGTCCTCCGCAGGACATTTATAACCGTGCTTGTTATTAAATGCCTTTGAAATGCTCCGGACCTTCCAAAGGGAGGGGGCAAAGTTGATTGATACTGTACAAAAAAAAACGTTCTATATGTGTGACTGCCAGGGTTGTCTTTGTGTGAAAGTGGTGTATGTTGTTTACAATAGCACATATATCCGATAAAAAAGCTGGTTGTAATGTGACTTGTATGACTACTTGTGGTGACTGGTTTTTACTTTGTAACGCTGTTACAGCACTTTCTCATTCGCGTTATGAGACCAACTATTCCCTCCTAAAAAATGCAATTACTTATTTACTGTGTAGCTAATATCCATACTGCCAAATATGCATCAAGGGCTTGAGAATCAAAGAGAACTCAACAAGGTCACCTCAAGGTCAACCCATTATCATTAACAACAGTTCACCCCAGACACCCTTTTATGTTGTGTTACCATATCATTACCTTTCATCATTCGTTAGGTTTCACGGATGTGTACAGCAAGCAATATTATCAAGCCTTTTGTTTTTCTTCGTATCCTTCACCTTGAGCTCTGTGATCAGAGTCCGTGGCCCAACCCAGGGGAAATCATGGATTTAGTGTCTATTTATTAAAAATAAACTGTTCTAATGTTTGAATTTGAAAGCCAAAATATTTACTTTGATTTATAGGTTGTAGACACGAACCCTCCTACTCCTCTTAATCACGTTGTCGTCGAGATTGTTGTCCTTTATACTGGCTTATACAGAATACAGACACATGATGATGATGTACGGAAAGGCCACAAGAAAAGGAAATCCACAGAAGATGTTGTTTAAGTTAAAAACTATTTAAGAGTCTATAGGTTGAATACACACACACATGCTGTTGATGTATGGAAAGGCAGAGAAAAAATGAAATCCACAAATTCGCATGAGATGTTATTTACATTGAAACATGAAATGTGTATGTGTTTGTAGACTATAACAGCTGGAGTGCGGTGGGAGACAATGTGTTATTGTCACCAGGAACGAGCTGTGACTTTTCATAGTAATTTACTTCGCATCCCAGTTGTGTATTTTAAAAACTGCATACAGTCGTTTCTTAGAAGCATTGTGGAAACGGCTGAATTTGACAATTGTTTCATAAATGTCAATGGAAATAAACCAATTTATGTTTAATATTGTAGCATTTTTTATCTACAATGATGCATGCGGTTAGGAGCTCTTGAATAGATACTCATGTATATCTGAAATGTGAATGGAAAATAAAATACAAACCTTGATACTCCACACTCACCAGGTAAACATGGCCTCGGTATAGCTACCCTGATGGCATGAATTACTGAAATAATGGTTGTGAGAAGATGCATGGTCTCGGTAGCCAATTAGCTGTAATTGTGGAGAGTCATTTATCATGTACAGGCTATAGGAAGAGAAGTAATACCAGTCTGTAGTGTTATTATTATTAATGAGAGGTTTTAAACTGACCATGTTCTCAGATCGTAGGCCATTGTGTAACGGTAGCTGTAGGAATCACGGGGAAATCATGTATGATTACAGTACGTACTGTATATTCTCAGAATCAACATCCATAAAGTGAAATGGAGCTGAATGGAAAGAACTAACATACCTTGATGGAACCCTCAGTCTAATTACAGGATATATTCTGCTTGACATGTTGCTCTTAGATGTCTCAGCTTTACTCTGTTCTCTTCAAATGAGATCATTTGTGTTGAGTAACACATTTAATTTGTGAGATTTAATACCGTTTTAGATGTAAATACTAAACAAGATCACAAGATTTATAATTTATAATAATTCAACGTTGCATTTAAAGATAATTTAATGACAATTCAATTGTTTATTTGCAGTAAATCAACAACTTTGTAAAAAGTATTAGCACACATCTTAAAAGAAAGACAAAACAAGGGGAAAGAGTAGCCTGCCTTCTTCTGCCCTCTCACCTGTCCTCCCTTTTCTCTCTTTACACTCATGGTGGTCAGACTCTATTCTTGTTGTGTTTGTTGACAGATTTGGGCTATGCCCCCTTACCTCGCCCTTTCCCTAGTTTCACACCCGGTGCCCAATAGGTGTGAACAGGGAAGAGGCCGGGGCAGCGAGGGGCCGAGTGGTGAGATGAATCAGGGACTTGGAGGTTGTAGACAGAGAAAAAACACTATGGGTGGTTGTGCTGCCTCATATAGAGGGTTGCAGCTTGGTCCCTTATTAAGTACATCCTAACAGGAATGAGTCCTGACCCCCTGGTCTATCTGCATATGGATGGGAAGCTGACTTGACTAAACAAAATCTTAGAATTCAGATTTCTGAGTCTGACTTGTACCTCTAGCTTAGTTGTATATCAACTTAACTGGTAAATTAAGGGTTTAGTACCTTCATGGCACTTTGTCACCAGGTAGTTCAGCCTGAGTACCATAACTATGGGATGCCAATGTCTCATCTGTGAACACACACTGTGCTCCAGCTCTTGTCAGAACATCCCTTGTCAACATCCTGCTAAATACAGTCATTCATGACATTACAAACTAAAACACGCATTTGGCCGCACCCAATAACACATTCTCTGAAATAAACAAGACAAAGCTGGAGTCAAAGGTCTTAAAAGGTAGAAGTGAAAACCCAATAACAATTTTGTACCAACAAAGGCTCCCACTGGAACGAAAGCATCAGTTGTTTCTCTAATCAAACGGCTTTCAAGTGGGAAACCGACGTTCCACTGACACTGACAACTGTCACGCTCCACAGCTGCAGTGTTGAAGCCCCACCGGGGGCGGCAATGTCTGGCCCAGCATGTGAAATCACATCCATAGAAATATGATTACTAGAACTACAAGTCAATGTTCTGTGATGGATAGACCAGAGGTCATATTGAGTGTACCCATGCCAGTAATTATATTTCTATGTTCAGATGTGGATGACCAGTGGTTGAAACTCAACAAACACAGCATCTCTCAGCAGGTCTTCTGTGCCCTTTTCTCTCATCTAATTAAGTTTATCTCTCTGATTGATGCAGAACATAAACTAGGGGAAGTTTTGGTAATGCAAGATATTTGGAGAAAAAGTATTGGTTTGGTGATTTTATCTCTAATTATGCATGGCTAGTACAGAACCTATTACAACTGGACTAAGGGATTTTGGAATTCAATGTATTTTAATGGTAATAACGGGTGTCTTTAGCCATAGAAATACATTTAATGGAAAATTACCCAAAGGAAAAAAGACCAATGAGTCATCATGTAGTAGTATTAAAGTAGCAGACCTAAACCACCAGGGTTATATGACATTACTGTGACATTTAAGACTGTCATAAACTTAGATGGTAGATCAGCTTTAATATTGCAGAGATTGTGGCTTCTATCAGTGTGATTGTCTGCATCATTTTCAATCCCCAATATGTATTTGTGTAAATATGTATAGTGCATTCTGAAAATGTTCAGACCCCTTGACTTTTTCCAAATCGTTTTTTTCCCCTCTTCAATCTACACACAATACCCATTAATGACAAAGCAAAAACTGGTTTTCAGAAATGTTGGCATATTTATTAAAATAAAAAAAACCTTACCCCTATACTTATCTACCTCTATCACTCCAGTATACCTGCACATTGTAAACATTCTACTGGAACTGACCCTGTATATAGCTTGCGTCTCTTATGTTTATAAGTGTTTCTGTTCAAACTTGTGTTATTTTTAGTACTACATTGATATTGATTACTGCACTGTTGGGTTTAGAGCTTACAAGAAAGGTATTTCACTGTAACTGTGCACATGACATTAAAACTATAAACTTAAAACTAAGGTGTACAAACGCTCACCTTTGACAGATAATGTCTAGTTTTTTTCCTCTTTACAAGGAAACAACTCAGTCATCCACCTCCACCAAGAGAATCATTGGAGTAGAAGACTAGATATTGCATTTTTAGTTGCAGTGCCCCGAACATCGAGTCACAGTGCATGTTTAAGTGTGCCGTTCAGACGCATTTCGGCCCCCATTTGGAATTCTGCAACCGACTCGATAGAAGTTGATGAAGTACTCAATAACCCATTAGTCAGTCAGCAGAGGAGAGCAGAGGGCAAGACAGGAGTATTCGAGTTTTAAATAATATAGTTTCGATGTTGCACAATTTAGACAAAGTAGCTGACAATATGTCTGACAAATCCTTGTAACAAGGAATGGCAAATGTGTGTCTTAAAAACCTTCATCCCCAGTTATCCAGGAGGAGGGTAGACCACCCCTGTGTTATGGTAAGTAGGATACCATTGAATGCTATTCATCATTCCCACTAGTGTCATAGGTTGAATACATACAGTACATATCAAACGTACAGCACATGTAGTGCAGTACTATCTGACAAACCTCTCAGAGCACCAGTGAGAAGACCCTACCACTCACTGCAAACATGTTGCCTCTCATTTTCCCTTTCACACAATTAATACATCCAAAGAAGATGTTTATCTTCCCTGCGTCTTAATACAAGTCTCCTTCCTCCTTTTGAAGTAGGTACTAACCTTTAGAAGGGCCGGTCGCTCTTTCTCCAACTTGATTAATGAATCACCTTGTAAAATATGGGTGGCACACTATTGACGAAATGGAAATGGGAATGCTGACCCAGAAAGCATCGCTCATCTCCGAGATTAATTAACAATTTGAGCCCCCATGTCCCCCTTATCAGTGTTTCCTTGACTATAACTCAAAGGACAAATTCATTATCATTAAAGGACTTTTTATTTTGACTTTTAATCACACAGAATTATCACCGATGACAGTTTTTTAAAAACTTTTTCTCACCAGAGAAGAGTATTGAGTATTGGAGATGTGGTTGTGGGTGGAAAATAACTGAATCTTCACAACAATGTGCTGCGAAGTAGATGGTAACACCATGCATCTAAATTATGAAATACTTATAGGATATTTATAGGATGAATATATCAAGACATCACGCAGCAGTGGGATATTATGTATTATAGATTAAAAGTATAGATACAGTATTCACACCCCTTGCCTTTTCCAAAGTGGGATTAAAATGTATTTAAGTGTAATTTTTTGTCAACTATCTATACAAAATACTCTGTAGTATCAACGTTTTTTGTAAAAAAACATATATGAAAAAAAACATGACACTAATATATCTTGATTAGATAAGCATTCAACCCTCTGACTCAAAACATGTTAGAATCACCTTTGATTCAGTCTTTTCTGGGTAAGTCTCTGAGAGCTTTCTAAAGCTGGATTGTGCAACATTTGCCCATTATTCTTTACAAAATTCTTCAAGCTCTGTCAAATTGGTTTTTGATCATTGCTTGACAACCATTTTAAGGTCTTGCTATAGATTTACAAGTAGATTTAAGTCAAAACTGTATCTCAGCCACTCAGGAAAATTCACTGTATTCTTGGTAAGCAACTCCAGATACGGCCTTGTGCTTTAGGTTATTGTCCTGCTGAAATGTGAATTAATCTCAGAGAGTCTTGTGGAAAGCAGATTGAACCAGGTTTAACTCTAAAATTTTGCCAGTGATCTATTCTGTATCTTTTTTATCCTGAAAAACTCCCTAGTCCTTAACAATTACAAACATACCCATAACATGACACAGCCACCACCATGCTTGAAAATATGGAGAGTGCTGTATTGGATTTGCCCCAGACATAACACTTTGTATTTAGGACAAAAATGTAATTGCTTTGCCACATTTTTTTACACTACTACTTTAGTGCCTTTTTGCAAAACAGGATTCATGTTTTTGGAATATTTTTATTCTTTAGAGGCTTCATTCTTTTCACTCTGTCAATTTTATTTGTGGTTGAATCTGTATTTGAAATTCATTGTTCGACTGAGAGACCAGACAATTGTATATGAGATAAGGTAGTCATTCAAAAATCATGTTACACACTATTATTCCTTGAAACTTTTTGTGACTTGTTGAGCTAATTTGTACTCCTGAAATTATTTAGGCTTGCCATAACAAAGGGGTTGAATACTTATTGACTCAAAACATTGTAGCTTTCCATTTTTTATTAATTTGTATAAAAATAAAATGTAATTGAAAAGGTCAAGGGTTGTGAATATTTTCTGAAGGCACTGTACTGTACATATCGGAATACATTGGTCTAGTAATTCAACAAAATATGATGCTAATAACTCAGTAGGGCAAACATCTGTTTGATAGTGGTTCAATAAAATCAATAGTGACTTCACTAAATTGATAGAGGTCAATAAACTCTCAAATGTCCACAAATATGCCCAGCTGTATGACTCCGCAAGTTACTGTGTTCCTTTCACGAGGCTTTTGACAGAAATACCTGACAGGTGATAACGATGGCACATAAAAGTAGAAGGAAAAAAACAGTAGATCTCTGCAGAGTTATTATATCACACACAGATGACAAGCAGAAGCAAATGAGCTGTGAACGAGGGCAGCTGTCCCTGCTGTTGCATGGAGAACTCTGGACTTGGAGGATACAAGAGGTAGTATTAGTACACTTTAGACTAAGGCTTATGCTAAACTATTAAATACTTCTCACTGGAGGATTGTGTGTCGAGGTCGGGGAGGGTGAAGTGGCGGTGAGAGGGACTCATTATTTTTTGTTGGATTTTGCAGATGCCGTCCCGGAAATAGCTCCACTCGTCCAGCTAAGAGAGACTTGATAGAGAAATTGAAAATGAAATGGTTTGTGACGTATCCATTCCAGAGATTCTGATTGAGCATGATAATGTTTGAAGAGTGAAGATATATTTGTTTTGTTCTTATAGCTATTCATATGATTGTAAACAATGGAGAGCCCAACAATACTGTATACAGAACAGGAATGACTTTTAACACTGTCCACCCTCACAACACACACATTCATATACGTTGTCACACACCATTACACACAGCTATACCTGCATTAAAGATCCCCTTCTGTGCTGGTGTCTGTTATTGATGTGATCAAACAAATGCCACCACATCTCCCCACTCTAATGTGCAGGTCTAGTTTAACCTAGCCGGGCGAGCTTAGATTGTAAACTCCTACTTAAAACACTAAAATAATGTTTCAGACAAACTCATAGAAAATATTGAGTTTCCAACCCCCTTACCACCTATTGGTAACCCTCCAACTGCATCCACCTTGTTTTTGTTGTTTTTTACAAGACGCTAAGCATCAAGGACAAGCATCCATTCCACCAGGGAGGGAGGGAGGAAGGAATACACCAGGTTGTCTTCTTATTGGATGATTCCAGATGCTTCATTAGGACTTGATGTCTTTCATCATTATACTTTCATGTTATTCTGTAGCTCTGCATCTGCACTCCACTCAGGTTGAAATGTTTGTCTTGTATGGAAATCGATTTTTTCATAAATAATCACATATGCAGGCTTTGAAACGCTACTTAAATCTTTCAGAATCTTCCAGCAATTGCTGAAATCATGAGTTGAAAGATATAACGTTGATGTAACTTTGGCCCAATCATCTGGAGTTGGATACACTTCTGAGATGTGAAATGTGAAGAATTGACTTTCATTTTCCGTTGACTGAGTACAACAGCAAGCAGATGCATATTGCATGTTTATTGCACATCTCGATTTTGGGTTTGAAATGACAAAACAACTTCTGTGGGTGCAAAACGTTTGATACCCACACATCTAAACATAATCATAATGTTTTCTTTTGTGCTATTGCTAATGATTCACCCTCTCAACACACACATTCATGTACGTGCGCAAACACCATTACACACAGCTATACCTGTATTAAAGATCCCCTTTTGTGCTGGTGTCTGTTATTGATGCGATCAAACAAATGCCACCACATCTTCCTACTCTAATGTGGAGGTAGCCTAGTGTTTAGGGCGTTGGGCCAGTAACTGAAAGGTTGCTGGATTGAATCCCCGAGCTGACAAGGTAAACATTTGTCGTTCTGCCCCTGAACAAGGCAGTTAACAAACTGTTCACCGGTAGGCCGTCATTGTAAATAAGAATTTGTTCTTAGCTGACTTGCATGGTTGAATAAAAACATGGCCTGCTGGCCTATTGATTATGTTCCATTACCTGTGGCTTTCAAGATGTCCTATTAAAAGTTTTTACTAATTTAAAGTAATGAGAACATCCAACATCATTCAACATCAGATATCAGGGAGATGTATTGCAATTCCAGCATCCTTGTTTTTTTTTTTGTTTTTTTTTTTAGAGATCAAAGCCACATCAACATCTCGAGACCAAGTGACGTTCAGTTGAGAGATTCTACTCAGCCCCCCAAGTACACAGGTGAGCTGTGCTTGACAGATGACTTAAAATGCTCAGGGACTCAGGAAGTGAGAGCTAAAAAAGCCACACTCATTGCTATGCCAACTGACTCTTTCCATTCAACCGGGTTCCTTTCTTTCTAAATGTATAAAAAAAAAAGAAAATGTGTATTGTACCACTACATACAAAGAATATTGAATGTGTAGCTATCTCCAAGGTATTACGTTTGGGGAAGGGGATATCCAGTTCTTAAAATCCAAAACTCAATTTTTTCTCCAACTTTACTGTTGAAGGCACAGCTAAGCTTAGACTTTGTTGGTAAATATACTTTAAGACGAGTCTTTGGGTGTTTATCTTCAACGGCACAGGTGGATGGATTTATAAAGTATGTCACATACAGGTAACTGACACTTAAATTGCCTGAGAGATACAACATAGACAGTCGACAGATGTGTTATAGACCCATCCACTGTTATAGACCCATTATAGACCCATCCACTGTTATAGACCCATCCACTGTTATAGACCCATCCACTGTTATAGACCCATTATAGACCCATCCACTGTTATAGACCCATCCACTGTTATAGACCCATTATAGACCCATCCACTGTTATAGACCCATCCACTGTTATAGACCCATCCACTGTTATAGACCCATTATAGACCCATCCACTGTTATAGACCCATCCACTGTTATAAACCCATCCACTGTTATAGACCCATCCACTGTTTTAAACCCATCCACTGTTATAGACCCATCCACTGTTATAGACCCATCCACTGTTATAAACCCATCCACTGTTATAAACCCATCCACTGTTATAGACCCATCCACTGTTATAAACCCATCCACTGTTATAGACCCATCCACTGTTATAGACCCATCCACTGTTATAAACCCATCCACTGTTATAAACCCATCCACTGTTATAAACCCATCCACTGTTATAAACCCATCCACTGTTATAGACCCACCCACTGTTATAGACCCATTATAGACCCATCCACTGTTATAAACCCATCCACTGTTATAGACCCATCCACTGTTATAAACCCATCCACTGTTATAGACCCATCCACTGTTATAGACCCATCCACTGTTATAGACCCATTATAGACCCATCCACTGTTATAGACCCATCCACTGTTATAGACCCATTATAGACAGTGGATAATCCTAGAGTCGCCTCTGCAATGGCATTTTACATCTCAAACCTGAATCTCAAATCTTCATGGGCAGGCCATTATTTTGGCCATTATTTTGGCTACCATGGCAATGCCCCCACAGGATGACATTGTCCTTATCCACAGGACATGAGTGGTCACGGAATGATTTGAGGAGCACGGAAACGATGTAAACCATATGCCATGGCCGTCTCAGTCACCAGATCTCAACCCAATTGAACACCTATGGGGGATTCTGGAGAACGGTGCCTGAGATACCGTTTTCTACCACCAACAAAACACCAAATTATGGAATTTCTTGTGTAAGAATGGTGTCGCATCCCTCCAATAGAGTTCCAGAAACATCTCTGCCAAGGTGCATTGAAGCTGTTCTGGTTCGTGGTGACCCAATGCCCTATTAAGACACTATGTTGGTGTTTCCTTTATTTCATCCGTTACCTGTATATTCCTCCACTAAAAGTGCCTCCACTCCTGAGACTGACAGATACAAAGCAAAAACAAAAGCTCAAGAGATATTCATTTGTATTTATGAGCCTAGTTGAATTGTGTTGTGTCTGGCACACTGAGAAGGTGCCATGCTAAACCTCAGAGGTGAAACCTTGCAGCATTGTGTAAGGAGCTCGATGATCTGAATACACAATAGCTTCTAACACAATATCTTTAGACACATTCAGTATGGTCCTTTGGTGGCGGAGAAATTGAAAATGAAAGCACAGATGCTGTCTTAATACGTTTGGGGATCACACTTCATCAAAGAGTTTTTAAAAGGGTCACGAAATACCAAAACCATTGAACGTATGTTGCTCAGTGCAGGCGCGGGCTGACAACCCCACTTACATAAGGTATCAGTTATGTTTCTCTCTAAGGTGAGTCGAATGATATCATTGAGGGAAAGCAATATACCGTAAAACAGGTTATATTAACTTGTCTCCACAATCCAATCCTAGACAGTGTAATGTGCAGCGTTAGTGTGTGCTGGTCCTTCCACACAAATGTACAGTGATTTGTCCTTGAACTATCGATGAATCAACTATCTAGTTGGCCCAATAATGAAAAGTAGCTATTCTATACACTGTTAAAGCACCATGTTCTCTCTGGCTGAATCCCAAATCGCACCCTTCCCCTCGCCCCTCCGCCCTCCATTTCTGCATTAATTTGTGTCTCCGCCATGCGCACAAGTGTCCCAAAGCTCAGGAAGTTAGAATTATAGAGGGTGTAGGGGCTAGTTAGACCCTCAGATAGCCACTTTGACGGGATCATTAAGACTGCAGGTTGTAGGTTTCAGAGCGAAGTGCTAACACGACACGCACTGCCATATATTTGGCGTTTTGCGCAATTTCATAAAAAATATTGAAGAGCCGTGCCTTATTATATTATATATTATATTATATGTCATGTGCAGTTGTTTATGTCTGATTTCGAGACTTAATGATGTAACAGATTAAATACTTCCCAAATTAAATGTTTTACGACAGGGTTTATTGATCCCATCACCACTCTCTGGAAGTCACCCTCTGAGTTTCGTCAGCAACATGTGACAAAGGAGGGCCCTCAAAAATGTTGGTAGGATCTCGCTCTCTCTCACTCTCAAAGACATAAATAACAGAATATTACAAATTTAACACGTTTCTTTACATTTTCTTATATTATTAAATGATCAAATTATGTATATGCCTTGATATACTTACTGTATGAAGATACGCTTATCTTTTAATGGATATTGGTAATCCAAATATCTAAATTACGATCAATATAATCAAATTGACAATAAGCCTCCATATATCCCTTATTTATCTATTTTTTAAATCTCTGCGGTGAAGCTGGACTTTCTGTTCAGCCATGCTCCTCTATGACCCTGTTATCATAGAGTTGATATCAGGATTAGACAATTATATTACAGTCATAAATTGAAGTTAAACTAGAAGATAGTGTAGTTCCTTTTTGCTTTAGATGGAGCCCATGTCCAAACGTGTTAATGCAGATAATTTTTCATACCATCATAACATGACTCAGTCCATGTTTTGATTAATGTTTTTGATCTGGTCAATGGATTGCTGTTACAACACAGGAGACGTCATGCTTTAGATAAACAAACAAGAAGACAAAAAACAGAACTTGAGCGTGCATAACTATTCACCCCCCCAAACTCAATACTTTGTAGAGCCACCTTTTGCCGCAATTACAGCTGCAAATCTCTCGGGGAAACTTCTCCAGCTCCTTCAAGTTGGATGGGTTCCGCTGGTGTACAGCAATCTTTAAGTCATACCACAGATTCTCAATTGGATTGAGGTCTGGGCTTTGACTAGGCCATTCCAAGACATTTAAATGTTTCCTTGCCTGGTCTGTGAGTTTTGGTGGGCTGCCCTCTCTTGGTAGGTGTGTTATGGTGCCATATTCTTTCAATTTTTTTATAATGGATTTAATGGTGCTCCGTGGGATGTTCAAAGTTTCAGATATTTATAACCCAACCCTGATCTGTACTTCTCCACAACTTTATCCCTGACCTGTTTGGAGAGCTCCTTGGTCTTCATGGTGCCCCTTGCTTAGTGGTGTTGCAGACTCTGGGGCCAATCAGAACAGGTGTATAACTACTGAGATCATGTGACAGATCATGTGACACTTAGATTGCACACAGGTGGACTTTATTTAACTAATTATGTGACTTCTGAAGGTAATTGGTTGCACCAGATATTATTTAGGGGCTTCATAGTAAAGGGGGGTGAATACATACTGTATGCACCACTTTTCAGTTTTTTATGTTTTAGAATTTTTTTGCAACATTTCACTTTTCACCAATTTGAACTATTTTGTGTATGTCCATTACATGAAATCCAAATAAAAATCTATTTAAATTACAGGTTGTAATGCAACAAAATAGGAAAAACGCCAAGGGGGATGAATACTTTTGCAAGGCACTGTATAATATATTCTGCTGAGTGTGTGAAATCATAAAATAAATGAGTTATTCACTATATTCACTATAGACAATATTCATGTTTCATAACACATCTTATGTGATTTTGAGAATTGATTTATGCTAAACTGGGAGAGATATTGTTCAAATATTGTGGACAGCAGCATTTTTTCAGTCTGTAGTAGGACCCCAGAAAGAATACTAAATATATTGTTGTCATAGCCTGGCACTCACTTCACTATTTTTAATGTTAAATGTATAAGATTACTCCCACTTAAAGTGTCAAAAAGTTTCAGACCTCATTTAGTGGGATTTGATATCAAACCAATTTTCTTATGACAGTCGACAGAGGTTGGTGTCCATCCCTCTCTTTAGGATAATTGTTGGCTGAACTCTTGAGTGATTGGAAGGGCTTTTCATCGAGCTAAGTGCTTATTTTTATGTAATCGGCTTCTTTGTGAATGTGATTTAGTGGTAGATTTAATACAATTATTATTATTATTACAATATGCATAAGCCACCCCGGTAATGGCTTCCTGTCCTCTTCCGGTCCCTGTGGGATGTGACAATGGAAAGCTGTCCTCTATCCTGCCTGATGTTAGCAGAGGAAAACAACTCCAAGTCAGAGGCAATTACAGATGGTTATAGAGGCTGTTTTCCTCATAAATCAGAGGCAATTACAGATGGTTATAGAGGTTGTTTTCCTCATAAATCAGAGGCAATTACAGATGGTTATAGAGGCTGTTTTCCTAAAAAATCAGAGGCAATTACAGATGGTTATAGAGGCTGTTTTCCTCATAAATCAAAGGCAATTACAGATGGTTATAGAGGTTGTTTTCCTCATAAATCAGAGGCAATTACAGATGGTTATAGAGGCTGTTTTCCTCATAAATCAAAGGCAATTACAGATGGTTATAGAGGCTGTTTTCCTCATAAATCAAAGGCAATTACAGATGGTTATAGAGGTTGTTTTCCTCATAAATCAAAGGCAATTACAGATGGTTATAGAGGCTGTTTTCCTCATAAATCAGAGGCAATTACAGATGGTTATAGAGGTTGTTTTCCTCATAAATCAAAGGCAATTACAGATGGTTATAGAGGTTGTTTTCCTCATAAATCGATGTTTGTCATGTCTATGTTATGATCAATGGCAGACACAGGATGATGACCGTGCAGTTTTCAAGCAAGACTACATAATTGGACTTCACATGTCATCACTGTTTGTGCAATACCACAGTGGGCCTATGGTAATAAGAATTTTGATCAAGTCAATATTTTAGTCAATACACTGAAACTCCTCAATACACCTTTTGTGATAAACCATATCACGGCAGGGGGCGGCAGGTAGCCCAGTGGTTAGAGTGTTGGGCCCATAAACGAAAGGTTGCTGGATCAAATCCCTGAGCTGACAAGGTAAAAATCGTTCTGCCCCTGAACAAGGCAGTTAACCCACTGTTCCTAGGCCGTCATTGAAAATAAGAATATGTTCTTAACTGACTTGCCTAGTAAAATAAAGGTAAAATAAAATAAAAAAATATGTGGGAGACTTGGAACTAATTGACTAATTGATGACAGTTGAAATTAGCATTTTCATTATGTTTACTCACAATCAACTATCTTAAGCACCATAAAACACATTCTTGAGCCCTAGGAGGTCTTGACAAAATGTACATCATTGCGATCAAACCACCTCTTTACCGCACCATCATCCTAACCTATCAGTGTTATCCTATGTGTGGGAGCTCTGCATATGTGTGGGAGCCCAGCTCACATTAAAACAATGTGTAAATACACTCCGGCCTAGCTCCAAGCTTCTATTAACCAACCCACAGGTCTATCAGTAACCCTCACCAAGGGTTAGAGTATGTGTTTGGGGTTCTAAAGCTTCTAAAGGGGTTCTAAAGCCCAATTCTGATATTTTGTCAGATATTTTTTAGAGCTGATCTGATTGGTAAAACTACCAATTACTGGAGACAAGATCAGAACTGGTCTGCCTGTGTAAACACAGCCTAAGAGACCTGTAATACATTGTGACGGGGTCCCAAGGTGAAAGGGAGAGACAGGACCCAAGATTAATCTAATCCTAGGTATAATGAGGCTGCTCCGAAGGCTTTCCCCTCGCGAGTCAAGACAAATGGCCCTTGTTTATGCCAGGCTTTGCCATCCAGCGGTATCCATTTCAAGTACAAGTCGGCCCATCAGCCAACTACGCCAGAAAACTGCGAAAGTGAGATAAACTGTAGTTGAAGGAGAGCCCTTTATTCACCATTGATAGTCTGGTGAAGGCCCAATCCCTTGAGGGGACACTGGCTTCGCAAATGACAATGCTGCCATCTTTCATGACAAGGGTATTTTATCAAGCGCAAATATTCTGCCTCCAATCAATTCTTCACTGCTTCTTCCACTCTTACCATCTACAGGCGGCTCGAGGGTAATGAAAGAAAAAACGTGGCCACTTATAAGCCGCTCATTGTTGATGTTCGAGTGGTAGCGGGTGTCACACGGCATGGACGTCAAATTAGAGACGATTTACCTGTCAGTGTCCAAAGAATGGAGGTAGAACGGATCAGAAGGGGAAGTGGCGTCCCATAATACCATGAAGTCATCCTGTCGCCGTGGTGATAATTAAACCAGTTTCTCATGGGAATACCTCTCAACTGTTTGGGTTCGTTAACTTACAGGAAGTGGGGAAAGTATTCTAAAGAAATATAACTTCTCTAAAACATCAAGATACAGTATAATATATACAATAACAGGATACAGTATAGTATCTACAATAACAGGATACAGTATAGTATCTACAATAAGATACAGTATAGTATCTACAATAACAGGATACAGTATAGTATCTACAATAACAAGATACAGTATAGTATCTACAATAACAAGATACAGTATAGTATCTACAATAACAAGATACCGTATAGTATCTACAATAACAAGATACAGTATAGTATCTACAATAACAAGATACAGTATAGTATCTACAACAGGGGTGCCCAGACTTAAGTTACATAGGATCTACTTCTCCCACCCTCTTCCTAACGCGGCCTACCCCCCTCAAATCCTCATCCTTCGTTTCACAGTGCCGTGTAACAGTATTTCTGGATAGCTGAACATCCTTATTAGCGGACTTTTTTTCTGATGTATTTTTTTAAATGATCAAGCAATTATTCTTCTGCCTCTAAAAAGGCCTATTTTACAATTTCTCCATCCTGGAAAGGGTTCTTGTGCTTTGCTAGTATGTGACTCACCCGGAATGATGCAATCGTGGCTGCCTTTGATTTTGAGCTGGGCCTTATAAAGATCGATTGTTGGGCAGCTAGTTTAGACTCTTTTACTTCTCTTACGTAGTTCACTTTTAGCTGGAAAGTCACTTTCATATTTCAACAGTTTTGAAATGCCTCTCGACATTTTCCTTTCGAAACAAGAGCGAATGGCAGATCAGATACACATTTTGAATTTGTTTTGGTGAAAAAATTATCTTCCTCCCACTTACTGTGAAAGTGGTAGATTTTCAGATTCTTGCTGCTTGGTCCAGCACTCATATTAAAAACGTAGTAAAAAAACAATTACCAACAATATTTTGTTACAGGTCTGTTACAGGCCTCGCAAGCATGGAAATGTAAATGTACTAATGTACATTCTAGTAGACCTTTATGCAGTCTACTAGAATGAAGTTTGCGATCGACCGGTCGACTGCGATCAACGTCCTGGGAACCAATGATCTACAATAACAACATACAGTATAGAATCTACAATAACAAGATACAGTATAGTATCTACAATAAAAAGATACAGTATAGTATCTACAATAAGATACAGTACAGTATCTACAACAACAATATACAGTACAGTATATACAATAGTGAGATACAGTATAGTTAATGAGGAACTTACAGTAAAACATGACGGCATTATCGGAAGATTAACCTGTAGTACACAAAACTGCCTTTATCATTTGTGAACAAGTGTAGGTGACAGCTGTCACAAACTATCACATTAATCACAATATTCATGCCCAACCTTTGACTTGCAGCCTTTGCATTTACCATAAGTTTTTTACAACCACTGTTGTAGCTGCTATTTGCTAATGACATGCCCATCACTAGAGACACACACACATATCCCCCTAATAGCTGTAGATAATGTATTCTACACACAGTAACATCGTGACAGACTGGAATACAGCAGTACATTGTTTTTCCACGTCCCACAGCTGTACATTGTCTAAATACCTGCAGCAGTGTTAGTAAGCGATGGCTGATTCTGGTTTGCAGTGTTGGTGATAGGGAGAGCATTCTGTACACTTTAGCTCCAGGCTGTAGCTTCTGTAGCTGGCTGAAGCAGGTGTAATGTATCAAGGTTTGTCACACGGTATACAGTGATGAGGTTTGCTGGCTCCTCAACGACTTCAGTGCTGAAGAATTAGGAGAAACTGGAGTTGTTGAGTAAAGGTATGTACTCAAGTTAGGCTTTTTAAACACCTTATCCACAACACTGTTAATACTGTTTTTTCAACACTGGTTTCCCCAAAACTGTATTTTTAACACTGTAACACTTGGACAACTGTCATGAAGAAGGAATGACCTGCATAACATCATTTGGTAACAATTTACCTTAAGTGTACATTCATTAATGTGTAACTAAATAGTAATACATATGTTTATAACATAGTAGTTACATGTAATTACTATGTAAATGCTATGTAATTACACTGTAATAAGGGTTTAGCGATACAAGTTATTACACAAGTGGAACAAGGATATTTAACTACAAATCAGCTTGTCGGAGGTTATTCCACATGTGAAATTACTCATGATTTATGTGTATGTATTTACAAGATGTCTCATTCCAAATGTAACTAAGACGTTCTGTAATTACACTTGTGCAGTCTCCAGTGTAGCACCATGTTAACAATGCATCCTATTATATAACATGTAACCAGGTACCTACATAAGTCACTACCACCAGAATGAGCCAGGCTAGGACTCTGTCAGCTGTTGTAACGATGCCCACCCTATCATTAACTACAGCTTCAGTTATTTTATTTAAATTCTATTTGGCTTAAAGGATGTACTGAATTAAATGTAAGAGCAATGTATTTACAATGGATATGCATGTAACTATAAAGTACCTACCCAGGAGCAAGCAACTTATTGTAAAGTAAAACACATAATGGTATAACCTTTGTAAATATTAGGTACCTGACTTTGAAAAGGGATTGATGGGTTTATTTCTCTGGCTTCAAAGGTCTGTTGTTCAAAATAATATAATGTATAATGTTAATGTAGGTACTCATGAGTAAGCAGCTTCAAGTAAAGTGAAACACAGAAGGGTAAACCTTTTTATTACAATCATTGGGAAAATGGACTTCAGTGTAGAATAACTGTTGTTACAGCATCTATAAGTCTAATTACAATGTACATTCAATGTAATTACATATTTCGTAGGATACAAAATGTCAGTTACTACAATGTCGTTACAAAGAAAAGTATTGTAATTACAATGTTTCTACAAGGGAACAAGCAACTTAAAGTAAAGTGAAACCAATTGTAAATGACTCAAGTAATTACTATGTAGTTACTATGTGACAACGATGGCAGACACCCAATACAGTACTTATAGTTATGATCAATGGGAATCCATCTCAATCTAGGAAAAACATTGTTACAGCACCTTAAATGTGTAATAAGGGATTTGAGGGATATGGAGCAGTTCCATATGCCTCATTTCAGAAAACAGACTAACACACTTTAAAATCTCTATATTTTTTTTACAGCAGGAAAACACTGTATATTACTCTCTCACATTATCTCTACCTAGTGTCTGTGTATAATCAGTGTTCATTTGAACTTATAAGTGATAGGAAGCAGTTAATTAGGCTTCTTCTCTTTTACAGCGTTGCTCACCTCTGCTGTTGTGTTTTTGGTGATCCATCTTGCATATTGGTTGAGACTCTCTTTAGAGCTATCAAACGCTAGGTGTGAACGAAGGAACTCCGGCGCCTCTAGCATGATCTCTGCCATAGGGGCTCTCATCAACCACAGTGTTGTGATCCACACCCACGCTGTGGAAGAAGTGGATAAGCTTCCCTTCTTTTTGTAGGTCGCCAGGACCTTCTTGTAACTTTTTGCTATGTCATCCTGGAGTTTTGGCTGTTAACATATAAAACATAAAGCCATGTATTAATGTGCTTGCTGAAATCTGAACACAATAGCATGTATTGTAAACAGACAAATGTACATCTTTCCTTCAGCCACAACTCAAATGAAGCTGGAAAACCAAATCAACTTCAGTGTGTACAGAAAGACTGAGGATGTTTAATTAGAAAACATGATAACCCTTGTCCTTAAGTTGATGTTATATTGTAACTACATAGTAGTGCTCTTAGTAACAGCAATGTAGGCAAATAGTAATTTCAACGTAATTACAGTCTGGTGACAGCTGTTATTACAGGACACCTCCCCCTGAGTCCTCCTCCTCCATGCCTTGTTCCACCTGTGTATTAACCTCTGGCTCTAAAGAATAATTCCAATTCCAATAAAACTAAAACGTTAATAACATAATTACTATCTAGTCATTAATACTAAGTAGTTACTATACTACTCAGGTAATTTGTTCATTTTATACTTTAAGCTATATCAAATATGCTATACGGCTTTTGAGAGTACATTGTACTAAGGTGTTGGAAAACCCAGTGGTAGTAGTAATGCGAATTGCCAGCTGGCTCCACTCATGCGCAGGCGTAGAACAAGTTGTTTAAATGTGATGTTTACATAATGATTTTGTGGTTAACTGATCTGCTCTATCCTATGCGGGGTGAGGAGCAGTAGGCCAACCATCCGTTTGGTGCGTTTCAGCCTTAGTGACAACTTCCCATGTGCATTATGTCTGAAATTCCACAAAAGTAACATTGGTCACTTACAGAACCCCTAAGCAGTTGAAATTTCCCTAAAGGAAACATGTATTTTTGTGTTTTAAAAAGGTACAATTTAGAATGTCCCTCATATGTTTCTACTGCGTCTGGACTTTGTTTCAGAACTCTACCCATAGTGCACTATTTTATGACAGGAGGGTAACCCAAGCAACAAAAGAACGAGGCTAACTCATGCTAGCTCAAAGTTTACCATCTAATGCCCCTTTGCCGGCTAGCCTGTGCAGGAGTGAGCTCGCTGCACTTCCAACTGATTTTAGTAAATTAACAGGAATATGTGTTGACATAAACAGTAGGTACTGTATGTATTGACATGTATGCAGACTATATGCTTTTGTTGAAATAGCTGACAGCAATTCAAAGACGTATGACCTTAGTTGTAAAACCTAGTGATTTTGCTGGGAGAGACAGGGAGCAGGGCGCTTGTGTTCCCATTACAATCATCGGGCCTTTCCGACGTGACCTTGGGATTTTCCGTGGGTGTGGGGCGATGTTGTTGAATTTCTACTCTATGGTAGTAATGAGAGAACTTTAAATTAAAACTTTTTGTCATTAGTATTCCATTAATATACATAGCACATGACAGCTTGATTGTGCTAGCTTGCCTTTAAACACTTAAAGTGTCTAATGTTCGCTGATTTCAATGAATACATTATTCAAATGTGTGCAGTGTCATGACACATAACTCTGTATTTAGCCTTTTCCTTTTATTGTCTCTTCTTTCCTTTAACTGTCTCTTCATCCTACAGTAAAGGGAGAAATAAAGAGAACATTTAGGAACACGTTAGCCAACAGATGATTGGAAGAGAACATTTAGGCTAATGTTAGCCAACAGATGATTGGTTACAGTCATTATCAGTGACTGTCTGTGATATAAGCCACCTTCTCTTCTTTAATGACAAATTGGGTTGGCTTGACAGCAACTACGTTGGCAAAAACCCAGACAGATATGGAAACAGACCACTGACATTATCTTACCATACAACTGGTTAACAGTTTTGCGGAGGAAGTCCCACTCTTCTTCCAAAGCCTTCATCTTTATCTTCATCTACAGCATCTAATTTTTCAACTTTTCTGTTGTATGGTCAGAGGGACTTGATACAGACACTGAAATTCAAACAAAGGGCACTCATGACAACGTTATAAGATATTTGTAAAGAACAATTGTTTAAAGATGTCATTAAGCAATGAAAACACACCCATGTAGAGTGAGTGAAGAGCTTAAGAGATGTACACCCTTCTGGTCTACCAGACTGGAAAGCTTTTGTTATCCTATTTCCAACAATGTGGATGTATTCCTACTGCTACTGAAAAAGTTAATTGATAATCATAGTAGAATGGAATTGAATGTCATAGAATTACTTAGCCTACGTTCCATTTCAATTATCATATCTCTAAAACACGCACCTGTGTCTGAGTTAAATGTGCATGTTTCCTTGCAGGATTTGTCGAAACAAGATGAGGCATCATCAGACTCCCTTCTGCTCCATCCGGAAAGATCCAATGTTTAGCCATTCTCGGGTTCCACTTACAGATTGGGTAACATTTCTTCATCCGTAGGTTCATGGATTTGACACACTAAGAAAGTTTGGGATAATTACATTTTTGGAAAGTGGTTCACAATCAGGGGCTGCATTACCCAAAAGGCCTTCATGAAATCCCTAACACTTTTTTTGTTTTGTTTTTACACTTTGATGGCATGCTTCATTGATGATTAAATAGTTTGGCTAGTGGTAGAACTGCCAAGGTCAGAAAATACATAATTTTGATGCCTTTGTTTGTTAACAGTTGTCACCCACAGAAAGTCCATGCTCTTTCAGCCCCCAGTAAAATGAAGCATAACAACCATACACAAGGTTGTGTATTTCCTTTTCTTGTGGCCTTTCCGTACATCATCATCATGTGTCTGTATTCTGTATAAGCCAGTATAAAGGACAACAACCTCGACGACAACGTGATTAAGAGGAGTAGGAGGGTTCGTGTCTACAACCTTTAAATCAGAGTAAATACTTTGGCTTTCAAATTCAAACATTAGAACAGTTTATTTTTAGAACTGAGACACTAAATCCATGATTTCCCCTGGGTTGGGCCACGGACTCTGATCACAGAGCTCAAGGTGAAGGATACGACGAAAAACAAAAGGCCTTATAGCTTGATAATATTGTTTGCTGTACACATCCGTGAAACCTAATGAATGATGAAAGGTAATGGTATGGTAACACAACATAAAAGGATGTCTGTGGTGAGCTGTTGTTGTGAGAATGGGTTGACCTTGAGTTCTCTTTGATTCTCAAGCCTTCGATGCATATTGGGACAGTATGGATATTAGCTACAACCCCCCCCACACCCTCCCACCCAACAACTGTATACCATGATTGCTACAACATATAAGATTTTTAAAATTGTGAAAAGTGTGAAGATTTTTCTTAAGTGTTAAAACGTTTGGTTTATTATTGACTAATTATCTTTGGACTGAGTCCAAAAATGATATTGTCTTTGACCTTACTCACCTTAGGCTCATCTCGATGCATTTTACAGCATGTCAACTACAGTACAAGAGAATTAGAACTGAATGCCACACTAATACATATTTTATACAGTCTCTTGTATAAATCTGTCCACTCTTTGATTGAGGGGAGGGTCCGGATGTACTCTCTCAACTGTCACGGTTGCCAGGGCCAAGACTAATGATCCGGGATTGGTCAGGTCTGAGTACTCTGGACAATCGGAAATAAAACATTTTAGAGGTGCTAATCCGATACTCCTGTAATGTCATTGGAAAAGTCCTGAATGTTTCAGAGACACTTATAAACTGGTTATTGACATTAAATTAAGTATTAAGAAATAGGAAATCCATCAATAATGTCTGATTGCAAGAGCTAGCGGTAAAGAATAGCATAAGAAGAGGAAGCATGGCAAGCTGAGAACCCTGTCACTGTCAGTGTCAATTGTACAATCCTCACATCTACCTTACTCCACTAAAGTTCAACTTGCATATTCTTAATTACAAGATAAGTAACTGTACTCACAACCTTATGTAAAAATAGCACATGAAGAAGGTAATTGGGGATGACACGTCACCTTAACCTTGGAAACCCCTAACTTTGGATCACTCATCCATCTATCTTCCCATCCCATCACATTTAAATATCAATGAGATGGGTAGCAACTCAGCCACAGTAAATACATCTCAGTGATTGGTGCACCGTTTTGTCACCTCATGCATAAAACATGTCTTTAGTCTTGTGTTGCGTCTTTAAGTTCCTCATCTCGTACCTCGTCATAAATGGTCCAAAGAGAGATGTATCATTTCGCCTCCTGTCAGATGAGGAATATATTAGAAGTGGAGCCTCCATGGAGCATCAGCCTCACGATAAATTCCATTTATAATGCCCAGGGAGAGATGATGGTGGCTGATAATTTGCTCTCAATGTCTGACCCAATGCTGACTCGTGGTTGGGGCGAGTGATGGATGTTTACAAAATCCATCAGGGGGAATGTAGTGATTGTCGATGAGTAATGTGCAAAATACTATGGAGACGAGTGGATTTATTGTTTAGGTACTGTTGTCTACTCCCGACAGGTGGTGAAGCTTACAGTGACTCTACACAAAGTCATAGAGAGGAGCCAGAGGGTTACTTCTGTCCAGGGGAACCAGGGGTAGAAATGTACTTTATTTCCAGGATTTTCCTTGGGATGATTTACAACAGCAGGACATAATAAATGACCAGAGGTATAAATCACATCGTAGCTTAATGAATACTGTGAGTCACATCCTGATAATGCTGAGGTTTATGGCTAGGGCTATTACTGTACAAGATGGGGATTGTCTTAGCTCTTAACTCGATCACAAATTGACAGGCGTAGTACAAGAGTGTAAGTGTGTGTGTGTGTCTCTGTGTGGAGGGACTGGGGTAGGGTGTATGTGTGTGTGTGCTTATGTGAGTCCATGCATGTATTTGTGTCTCTGTGTGTGTACATGTGTGTGTATCCAATAGATATGCATTTGTTTCCATTTCTAAGAACTGCATTTAATCCGCTGTGGTGTTGCTGAGATAGCTAAAATAACGTTGGGTTTGGAAAAGCTTTCCTTTTTTCTGCTGATGTGGAACAGGTCTTTGCTGCCTTACCTCCTACAACATTAATTAATAGTCTAGTCTATGATTGATGACCTCAGCTTTAGCTACCTCACTTCCATTAATCTCAAGCAGTGTAGGAGGATGGGAGGCTAAATATATATAATGTAAATATTTTTTTCAGCTCCCTTCCTTTTTCCTCTGTGACATGAACAAAGCCAGAGTGGCGTTATGTACCACAAAAACGCTTGTTAATGCTCTTGTTGATTTGATTGAGTTGGTAAACATACTGTTTTTGTCCTACCGAAGCAATGTTTGTATCGCTGCCAATGAATCATGTGCTGTCATATTGTTTCTGGTATGAATGATGTAGAATAATGTATCTGCTGCAGTAAAATTGTTTTGAGGATTGCAGGGATACATTTATCACATTATACACACATTGTAATATGTACTGTATAATAAAAGTGTTTAATGATGATTAATAATAGCTACAGAATCAAATCATACAAAGTCGTGATATTACTGAAGTTATTAGATTGTGTGGAATGACAGTTCAGTATATACCAACCTGGATTCAGGGGTAGATTTAAATATTTTGCGTAACATATTTTATGTTATGCTTCGTATGGTATGTATTAATTTGTGGATGTCCATCATCCATTTTGTATTATATGTTACGGATTACAATTCGTATGACATTATGAATTCCAATTTGTTGTTGCAAACTTTAGCTAGGTGGCTAATGCTAATGTTAAGATAGATTAGGGGTTAAGAGTTAAGGTTAGGTTTACGGTTAGGGTTAGGAGTAAGGTTAAAGGGTTACGGTTAGGGGAAGGGTTAGCTAACATTCTAAGTAGTCGCAAAGTAGCTAAACAGTTGTAAGTAGTCGTAAAGTTGCTAATTAGCTAAAATGCTCAAGTTGTTGGTGATGAGATTTGAACTTTGGGTTGGTAGACGTTTGAGTCATATGTCTATCCGTTCACCCTGACCAACCACCCTTTCGATTTTCCTTTAAGTAACCTTATGTCTTATGTAACCATACTGAATGTACCATATCATACTAATTTGAGTGTCCAGGATATACTATGTTACGTCTAGTCCATGAGACCAGGCTGTATATACAGATCCAATAGGGCGGTAGGTAGCCCAGTCACCTCTCGCTGAAAGGTGGCCTGTTCGATTCCCTGGCCGGGCGCTGGGAAAAGGGTGGAATTGATCTGGCAACTGGAGGGCTGCTGGGTTCACATCCTCAAGACATTCCTCTACTGTTCGCCTTGAGCAAGGCCCTTAACTCCACAATAGGATTTATTTATTTTAAATTGAACCTTTATTTAACTAGGCAAGCCAGTTAAGAACAAATCATTTTTTACAATGACGGCCTGCAATGACAATCTCCATCCAGGGGCAGTGCAGCTTGACCCTGTGCTCTTCTCAACTGTATGTTTGATGTGTGCTGTCTGGTGATGGGAGGTTGAAAACGGAGCAGAATACATTTCTGTTGTTCACTGTAACATATGGAAATAAAGTTGTATTGTAGTCCACATTTACTTATAGTTGCATGGCTACACAAGTCTTTGTGAGAAACTGTCAAACAGTTCCACACAACCATCCATGGTGTAATTTTAATGGTGTTAAGTTTGTTGTTTAGTATTCCAACAGGCAATCTGGACTTATTTGTAGCCAAAATATTGCAAGTCTTCGGCCCGATGTTAATTACTAATACATGATCTCCTTTACTCATCTCTTCTATCTTCTACGCTGACTTTGAAGTTTAGACTGCTGAATCAAAGTTGGCAAAACCTCCTCCTGATTGTCCAATAGAGATCAATGAGGATTTAAAACATTCAGTGTTTATTTTACGATTCCACTCCTTTCAGATCTGTGGATTTAGGAATAGCTAACAAGAGGGAGATGCAGCTATTTAAGAGTGACTGTCCAATGGGGTTCAAGATAGATTTAAAACGTTGTTTACCCTCTGATTCCACTCCCTCAGATCTGTCCAAGCTAAAAACGGAGAAGCAAAGAGATGCAGCTATTCAAGAGTTTTGGGGCGTAGCTGCTCTAGTTCAATGACAACAAGTGTGACCTCTATAGCAAAATGAATTAGGCCTTTTAATTACAGAGTTTGGATGACACTGATAATGATTACCTTTTAGCTCTGATATAGATTGAGTTAGCCACAAAGACACAAGGCGTTAATGCATCTGTCTGATGCCTGTGTAGACGTGAAGTGGGCAAGCGGCCACCTCGGTAGCAAAAAAACACACACATCTGATACAATAAAGATGCAAAGACGTATGTCACTGCAGAGAATGTTGTCTTGGCTTCCGTGGATGTCGGTTGTTGATGTGAATCAGCTGTGTGATAAAACGAGAAGAAATAAAATGATATGAAGATGTTGGTAGGGTTTGGAATTAGTAAATAATACTAACTAAACTCCAAGACATTAAAGCTGACAACAAAACAATAAACTTGAAACTAGAATATCGTAGAGAATGGGGGGGGGGGCAGGGAAGTGAACCTGGGTCGCTGCCGTGAATGGCTAACACCCTACACATCACGCCAATAGGGTTATTTATTAAATTAATGTAATAGTGCTTACAAATAAGTTATGTTATGATTTTAAATAATCTTTTAGAAAGCTCTTCTCTGGGGGAATTGACAGAAGCACTTTATTTTTGAGCTGTGCAAACCAAGACCTGTTGAGTTTAGCTTTGACTTCTTGTGCAGAATATTCATCTAACATTCCTCCTCTTAGTGTCAAAACAATATCCATAACTGTTCACTTTGCTCTCCGGCAGCTCATCCAACACACATTGTAATAGTGCTAAAAGGCAGAATGTATTATATCTTTGAGATGTGACCTGGCTTGGCTCGCAGCAACAGTCTGTTTCTATTGGTGAAACAGACCAATAGACCAAATTGAATTCCCTCTATTTGGGGGTGTATGCTCAAAGTAAAACGTATGATAAGGCCAGTGGCGGTCGGTGCCGTTTAAGATGAGGGAGGGGGATTTTTTTATTTTTATGAGCATGGCCTTATTTCTATTACAGCACATTGGATGACTGTCGATCATATTCCATTCACACAGCTCAACGTAACATTGATAGGCTACTACCTGATATTAGAATTTTCCCTGTACCCATCATGAGGAGGTTGCTACAACCTAGCCTATGAATGAAAGTTTACAACGTAGGTACACAGGTTGATAGAATTTTTTATAATCAAGGTGACAGACAGTGACACATTCAATACCACCTTGCACACTCTTGCCTGCATCTAGCTGATCTAGGGTATAGTCATTAGTCCAACAGTTGCAAATTAGAGTTTCTATGGTTTCATTCCATTTCATTCCGTTCAAGAAATGTTTTACAACAGAATCGGCAGAATGAATACACCCCTGATCACAAGCAAACAGTTCACTTTCATAGCAGCCAGATAAAAACAGCATAATCACTTTGCTTGTTGTATATATAATTCCTTTTCTCAACTATCTACACGATCTCCTCCTCTCACCTTTTCCCTTCGCTTGTGGACTTAGCGATCTGTGACCAGGCGAAAAAAACTTTCCAAGCCAAACCTTCAAATCATGACCGCTACACACAGCCTACATCCTTGTCACGTCGGTAAACATGGCTACTAGAACTAACACGTTACTAAACCTCATACAATCATACAGTGCAGTGTAAAAGTAGTTACACCGGTAGTAATAAATGAATAAAACCAAAATCTTACCTTGACTTGGAAGAGTTCCAGTGTTGGATATCCACAGCCAGCTAGCTAACATAGTATCCCTGTTTTAGTGGGTTAAACTAGCTAGCTGCATCTTCTAGCTAAGTGATAGTGAAATTTAAAATAATACAACCAAATATAGGTATCTCTTTCTCTCTCTCTCTTGCTTCTCCTTAATTTGTTAAAAACGATTGTCTTTCCCTCTCAAATTAATAAGTAAGGTGCCTAACGCTACCTCTAACAATTATATTATAGAGTGTAAGACAATGTGTACCTTTCTAAAGGCCTTGGCTAGCTAGCTACAACAACTCCCCTCTTACACTCAGAACATGTGTACCATTCTAAATGCCTTGGCTACCTAGCTACAACAACTCCCTTCTTACACTCAGAACATGTGTACCATTCTAAATGCCTTGGCTAGCTAGCTACAACAACTCCCTTCTTACACTCAGAACATGTGTACCATTCTAAATGCCTTGGCTAGCTAGCTACAACAACTCCCTTCTTACACTCAGAACATGTGTACCATTCTAAATGCCTTGGCTAGCTAGTTACAACAACTCCCTTCTTACACTCAGAACATGTGTACCATTCTAAATGCCTTGGCTACCTAGCTACAACAACTCCCTTCTTACACTCAGAACATGTGTACCATTCTAAATGCCTTGGCTACCTAGCTACAACAACTCCCTTCTTACACTCAGAACATGTGTACCATTCTAAATGCCTTGGCTAGCTAGCTACAACAACTCCCTTCTTACACTCAGAACATGTGTACCATTCTAAATGCCTTGGCTAGCTAGTTACAACAACTCCCTTCTTACACTCAGAACATGTGTACCATTCTAAATGCCTTGGCTAGCTAGCTACAACAACTCCCTTCTTACACTCAGAACATGTGTACCATTCTAAATGCCTTGGCTAGCTAGCTACAACAACTCCCTTCTTACACTCAGAACATGTGTACCATTCTAAATGCCTTAGCTAGCTACCTACAACAACTCCCTTCTTACACTCAGAACATGTGTACCATTCTAAATGAGACACTGTCAAAAACATGAGTTGACGGTGACTAACACTATCTATAACAATTCCCTTATAAAGTCTTCAGAAAGGTGTACCATTCAACGTTTCTAATTGAAACACTGAGTAGGACTAATTAGCGACAATTCCTTCCTTTAATCTTATCAAATGTGTAGCATTCGAAATGAGGAAACACAATATGTACCATTCACGGTCGGTTTCCATGTTCAAAGGGAAAGTCCATGCAGCTAAATGATCATGAGGCAGTGAGTCTTTAATGGTGGTACTGCGGTGGATGATGCAACCTAGCTTAGCCCGCGCTTTCATTTGACATGTACATGGAATTATGTGGGATTTTACCCAGAACAAAAGACTCCCCACCAAATTGAGTTTGATGTGCGATGTGATAGGCTACACGGGAACGTCAGCCAATTAAGCTCCCTCGTTCTCCTCTCTGACCATTTGTCCTCTGTGCCAATTAACTTATCTCTATCTCCCTTCATCTGTCTTACTGAGGCCTTAATTGGGACTTGGCTATGGGAGAAAACGCCTGGTCCATTAGTTCTCTCCACATAGAGAAGAGAGGACAACTCCGCAATTTCATATCATTCATCAGATTAGGTGTCAATCATGTACACTAGTTTCTGTCAGCAGATATTTGGGGTGTACAGTATGTTGTCATGTTCTAGTGCCAGGTACTTGGACTATATGTTCAGGTTAATGGTAGACATGATTCTGCGTTCTGAACGTTAGGGTGTTAATTGAGGACCTAGTAGCTGAGGACTGTTTTTCATAAATTGTGTGTTTTGTATTGATTGCTGTTTTGTTTTACATTGTATTGGTTGTTGTATTGTTGTGATCAGGAGACCATGGTTTCAATGGGTTTTCCCTGAATAAATAAAGAATAATCAAAAAGAAAAGTTAGTGTCTATCAATGGTTTTAATTTAAATAGTTATATTTTTCAGTACTGCTGCCTGTGACACAAAAGACATTGAAACGAGGGTTACTTGCTGGAGTCATAATGACATGCATTGGTGCCGGGTGGTGAAGACGTACAAAGCCTTTATCTAGCTCAGTCTCTGATGTCTGTGATGGACCCTGTACCACCAACCATCAATACCCTCAAAGACAGATGAGGGAAAATGGAAGAATAATGATACATTTCTAAAAGATGGTCACATTTGTAGCACAATGTTGCCATTATACTGCTCAGCGTTTGACTCCCGGAGGGAAAGATAATTACTAAAGGCTGCACGGTGCAAGGAAATGTGCAAATGGCCTGTTAGTCGCCTCTCCGGCGGCAGAGTGTCGTCACGCTTTCGTTTACTGTCACTAGCTAATGCAAATAAGGACGGAGACGTTTGAAGTTATCACCCCTTCTCGGAGTTAGAGCAAATAGCTAATATCCAATCACAGAAGACACTGGAAGAATACCTTTAGAAAGTGAAAGAGAGGGGAAGAGACAGAAAGTGTGTGATAATAGGAAGAGAGGAGGGAGAGAAGGGACAGAGAGAGAGGGGGGCAGAGAGAGAGAGGGGGGGGGCAGAGAGAGAGAGAGAGAGAGAGAGAGAGAGGGAGGGGGGCAGAGAGAGAGAGAGAGAGGGAGGGGGGCAGAGAGAGAGAGAGAGAGAGAGAGAGCGGGGGGCAGAGAGAGAGAGAGAGAGAGAGAGAGGGAGGGGGCAGAGAGAGAGAGAGAGAGGGAGGGGGGCAGAGAGAAAGAGAGAGAGAGAGAGAGAGAGAGAGAGAGAGAGAGAGAGGGGGGGGGGGGCAGAGAGAGAGAGAGAGAGAGAGAGGGGCAGAGAGAGAGGGAGAGAGAGGGAGAGAGAGGGGGCAGAGAGAGAGAGAGAGAGAGGGGGGGGGCAGAGAGAGAGAGAGAAAGAGAGAGAGAGGGGCAGAGAGAGAGAGAGGGGGACCACATTGACGTTTGACCTGCTTGATATTCAAGATTATGCAGTCGGCCTTACTAAGCATGGATGTTGAGATAAGGGTCATATTTTTTCACTGCTACCAGACTGTACTATTAGCTTCATTGGGGTTGTCATGATCCAAGACAAATTCACTGTTAAGAACTCAATGGGATGGGTTTATTTATGAGAGTTTTGTCTATCACCAGAGGCCAAGGGGCTATAACAGCCATACAACTTTCAATCCAATTGCAGTACCAATCGTATAAAAAAACATATATATATATACATTACTTTCACAGTAGGCTGCTGAAGGGAGGACGTCTCATAATAATGACCAGAACGGAGTGTGTTTGATGTATTTGATAGCATACCACTGATTCCGCTCCAGTCATTACCACGAGCCCGTCCTCTCCAATTAAGGTGCCACCAACCTCCTGTGATTACCTTGTATATTACTTGTGTACTTGTGTACCAACACTATAATATCTTAAAAGTGAGAGTTGGCAATTTTGAGTACTCCAAGACATACATGTGGGCCAATGAGATGCCTTTGCTCATTCGAGACTAGACTGCACCATAGAAATGCATGAGAAGAAAATCTAAGGCCAAAATGAGCCCCAATTCCTATTGGATGAACACCTCCTGGTTGGATCCAATTGGGCGATAGACAAAGCAGCCATATAGTTAGTGCCAAACAGGTGTGTTCATTGACAGTACACCTCCAGCTAAGCACTTTTAGTACAAGTACTGCACCAACTGTTGGACAGTCTGGCATGAGCTGATGTAGTACTTGGCTTCAAGCCAAAACAGGCAAAATACTCAGAAGCTATAGTGTTGGAGAAGTCCCTATCTAATACACTGTGGGTCACCAAACACGGTATAGGCCATTCACTTTTGCTGACTCAAGTCTGCCTTGTGTAAGAGTGTCGACTAGGCTACTTCGGTAAGATAGGGGTTTCTTTCTGTAATTATGAAATTATTATTACTGCAGCAGCCATAAAATGTTAAGTGGATGATAAAGTGATTTTATTGATGTGCATTCATAATAAAAAAAAACCCACTGATAAGTCAATAATGGCTTTCAGTTCAACTTTGAAGATGGAGAAAGTCATCAGACTATTCAGTAGTCAGAGAAATTAGACTTCTGTCCAAGACTGTGTGCACAGTGCCATCTAATGGAAAACAAATAAAATGCATAGATGGAACACGGGAAATGTTAACTACTGTGTACTTTATGTGGGTGTGAGAATTTGATTGCTAATTTTCTTTGGAAAAATTGGCACATTTACGAAATATGGTAAAAATACCTCATAGAGGTACTGTCTTCAGTATTTTGGACATAATCCGAGGATACAGGAAAGTACAGACATAAGGCAGAGCCTACATGTTGGCTTCTCAGAGACTGCAGTGTTCAAGGTAATTTCCTTTCCTGTTGAGGTATTATAACAGATTATAACAGTATCAGTATAATTTGGTTCAAAGTCAAATCGGTACTAAATCGGTCAACATCGAGAATTGGGAAAATAAATGTTATAACTACAGAAAGCTGAGACCCTCCTCTTTCCAACTGTCACAACAGCGAAATGGGTGGTAATAAGACGAAATGGTCATGGCATTGGTCCTGCATGTCTGTCGTGCACGCTGTACATCCAAGCTTGGAGCGGGGGTGTAATAAAACCCTTAGTGTATTATAATGTAGATATAGACATTCCTCATGTCCTATATCTATGTGCCAATATCTATCACATACAGCACCTCTGGATATAACCACAGACGTGTCTATTTCAATTCTCTCCAACTTCCATGGAGCCTTAGTTCAATAGCCTGTACGATGGAGGCAGTCTTTTACTCTGCTATGTGCCAACATCGTATCACACATACCACGTCTGGAAATAACCACAGACGTGTGTGGGCTGTTCCTATTCTGTGTAACTTTGAAGAAGTCTAAGTTGAGCTCCCATTCGTCCTAAGCCTTTATGACAGAGACATGATAATGATTCACCTCCCAGTCGGTGATCTTTCTGTCAGAGGGGTAATAATACAATAATTACAACATGACCTACAAGCTCCTCTTCTCACAAATCTCACTCACTCCCTCCCTCCTTCCCTCTATCCTCCTTCTCCTCTCTTCCCACATCTCCCTCTCCCTCCCTACTCCCCTCACTTATACTCCCTCTATCCATCTCTTCTCTTCTCCTCTTCTCTGCACATCCCTCTCTCCTTGCAAGGGTAAAGACTCCCCTCCCTACCTCTATCTCTCTTTCCGCCTCCTCTGTTCCCTCATCCCTCTATCCTTGCAGGGGTAAATGTATCCCATATGCAGAAAGCAGGAGAATCTCTAATTGCTGCAGATGAAAGACGTCTCTGAGCCAAGGCATGGGATCTCAGCGTGAGCCCTAGTCACTGTGCCCATCGGTGACGTCCCTCTCAGCGGTACGAGGCGGTACTAGGGGGTACACGCTGCCCGGCGCCCAGCAGGGGGTCTCGACCCGTTTCCTGCCCTACAGACATGCAAGCTTTGCTGTTCCTAGTTAAGTGGAAAAATAGATTTTTCTCTCTGTTTCTGTTTTGATGCTGTTTTGTGGTTCCCTATCAAACTTCATTTAAGAATAGGCCACTGTTATTGTACCACATACATGTGCCTACATGGAACATACAGTACACTGATCTAAAAATAAATTGTACCATATGAAATGTAAATACAGTACATGCTGAATGTATAGGCCTAACCTTTCTATGGAGGTGAACTGCCACTGTTTTGTTGAACCATACCAAACTCTTTACTATAGTGGCGAGTCATTCTACTATGCCTGTAACATGGGAATCATGCATCCACTATAGCCTTTGTATGGAGTTGAACTTCCACATGTCAAGTCCTATTAAATCCAGTAGGCTACAGATAAGCAGTAGGCTATATATCCTGTCTACCTGACTGCTCTTGTTCATTGTCGGTCACTTCAGGAGCTGAGAGCCTTTAGGGTGGTCTGTTCTCTCAGTATGTTGCAGACAGACCGACAGTGGAAGGTAATCTGACCTGACAGAGACACAACTCCCCCTGTTGATGGAAAAGCGTACTGCTGCAGACAGTTTCTACACCGTGATAAACACAACCACTGTTACTGTTAACCTCAGAACACCTCATAACTAGGGCCAGGAGATTTTCCTGGTCATGTGACAGGGATGTGGACAGGAAAAACTCCAGGCCCTACACTATCAAACTGAAACATGACCATTTTCATATCGTCAGATTTTTGGATGAATAATGATACTACAATGACTGTTGCTCAACAAATACACACAATACACTGTCTATGATGTTCAATTAAAGGGTCTTGGAGTCCAAGCAAAGTACTGTACCCATTACCAAGGGTTCTTAAACTTTTTTAGCTCGAGACCCAAAAGAGAAATTGACCGTTCTCCCAGGACCCAAAGTGGGTGATTATAGATGTATTCTCAAAACTCAAGGCCCACCTTTCACATGCCCAGGGCCCAGTTTTGGTCAGAAATTCTACATTAGACGAAACCGTGGATAGATGGCAGCATTCACGCAAAACTGAATGCGCAAACCACCGCATTTAACCATGGCAAGGTGACTGGGAATATGGATGAATACAAACAGTGTAGTTATACATTTCGTAAGGGAATCAAACAGGCAAAACGTCAGTACAGAGACGAAGTGGAGTCGCAATTCAACGGATCAGACACAAGACGTATGTAGCAGGGTCTACAGACAATCACGGATTACAAAGGGAAAACCAGCCACGTCGCGGACATAGACGTCTTGCTCCCCGACAAGCTAAACACCTTCTTCGCCCACTTTGAGGATAACAAAGTGCCACCGACGCGCCCCGAAGGACTGTGGGCTCTCATTCTCCGTGGCCGACGTGAGGAAGACATTTAAGCATGTTAACCCTCGCAAGGCTGCCGGCCCAGAAGACATCCCTAGCCGCTTCCTCATAGCATGCACAGACCAGCTGGCTGGAGTGTTTACAGATATATTAAATCTCTCCCGTCTGGGCCGGCAGCCTTGCGAGGGTTAACACATTTAAATGTTTTCCTCACGTCGGCCACGGAGAAGGAAAGCCCACAGTCCTTGGTAGCAGGCCGCGTCGGTGTAAGCCTCAAAGTGGGCAAAGAAGGTGTTTAGCCTGTCTGGAAGAGAGGCGTCGGTCTCAGCAAAGTGTTTTTCCTTTTATAATCTGTGATTGTCTGTAATCCCTGCCACATACGTCTCGTGTCTGAGACGTTGAATTCCGACTCTACTTTATCTCTATATTGACGTTTAGCTTGTATGTTTGCCTTGCGGAGTGAATAACTACACTGTTTATATTCTTCCATATTCTCAGTCACTTTGCCATTGGTTGAAGGCGGTGGTTAGCGCTTTCAGTTTCGCGCGAATGCTACCATCTATCCAAGGTTTCTGATTGAGGTATGTTTTAATAGACACAGTGGGTACTACATCTTCTATACATTTCCTTATAAATGCGGTCACAGTGTCCGTGAATTAGTTTAGATTATTATCGGAAGCTACCCGAACATATCCCAGTCCATGTGATCAAAACAATTCTGGAGGGAAGGAGCAAAATGGAGCTTTGCCAAAAGGGGCGTGGGGGAGGGCTTTGTAACCATTCCGGAAGTTTGATCCAGAATTTTACTGGCTTGAGTGTTACAGTCTATATGTAGGTAGAATTTCGTATGCATGTACTTTGGTGCGTAAAGTGCAAATCAATCCCAGAACAACAGCAAAGGACCTTGTGAAGATGCTGGAGGAAACAGGTACAAAAATATCTATATCTACAGTAAAACGAGTCCTATATCAACATAACCTGAAAGGCCGCTCGGAAAGGAAGATGCCACTGCTCCACTTTTTGGAGAAATGTCCTCTGGTCTGATGAAACAAAAATAGAACTGTTTGGTCATAATGACCATCATTATGTTAGTAGGGAAAAGGGGGAGGCTTGCAAGCCAAAGAACACCATCCCAAACGTGAAGCACAGGGGTGGCAGCCTCATGTTGTGGGTGAGCCTAGCCTAGATAGATAGATAGATAGATAGATAGATAGATAGATAGATAGATAGATAGATAGATAGATAGATAGATAGATAGATAGATAGATAGATAGATAGATAGATAGATAGATAGATAGATAGATAGATAGATAGATAGATAGATAGATAGATAGATAGATAGATAGATAGATAGATAGATAGATAGATAGATAGATAGATAGATAGATACTTTATTGACGCCAAGCATACTTCCAAAGTTGTGGCAAAATGGCTTAAGGACAACAAAGTCAAGGTATTGGAGTGGCCATCACAAAGCCCTGACTTCAATCCTATAGAACATTTGTGGGCAGAACTGAAAAAGCATGTGCGAGCAAGGAGGCCTACAAACCTGACTCAGTTACACCAGTTCTGTCAGGAGGAATGGGCCAAAATTCACCCAACTTATTGTGGGAAGCTTGTGGAAGGCTACACGAAACGTTTGACCCAAGTTAAACAATTTAAAGGCAATGCTACCAAATACTAATTGAGTGTATGTAAACTTCTGACCCATTGGGAATGTGATGAAAGAAATACAAGCTGAAATAAATCATTCTTTCTACTATTATTCTGACATTTCACATTATTAAAATAGTGATCCTAACTGACCTAAGACAGGGAATTTTTTACGTAAGATTAAATGTCAGAAATTGGAAAAAACTGAGTTTAAATGTATTTGGCTAAGGTGTATGTAAACTTCCGACTTCAACTGTATGTACTGTATTCTATTCTACTGTATTTAGTCAATACCACTCCGACATTGCTTGTCCTAATATTTATATATTTCTTAAATCCATTCTTTTACTTTTAGATTTGTGTATTGTTGTGAATTGTTAGATATTACTGCACTGTTGGAGCTAGAAACACAAGCATTTCGCTACACCTGCAATAACACCTGCTAAATATGTGCATATGACCAATCTAACTTGATTTGATTTGAATGCTTTGCCAACATGTTGTGCCATGTTGAGCACTTCTGATAATTTACGCTCTGTTTAATTTTCGTCTGTCTAATAGAATAATTCCCTGTGCTGGTGTAGTTCACTGAATTAGTATTTTAGTCCCATGAATGATGAAAACAGTTAGTTTGACTAAAAGCTTATGCTAGCTTCTGGTTTCTGGTTTCACAACCGTCAAAGGAAAGGAATCATCTAATGGATTTAATTGACAATCACCAAGAGATAAGGCCCTCGCGGATATTATCAGATAATATTACTGTCTGTGTGTCAGTTAGTTTGATTCAGTTTTTATGAGAATTTCATGGCTCAATTAATTATGAATCCATTTTAATCTCTTAGTTTCCCTTTCAATTGAATCACAGAAAAAATGTAGGAATAAAAGAAGGAATAAATAAGCTTTTTGTGAGGAATTGTGTTGATTATCAGTTGGATCATCGTTTTCTATTCAGAAAGCATGCTTTATTATATATGCATTATAAATTAAAATACAATTTACTAAACAAAACTAGATTTGAGTATATTATTCAACTAAAATGAAGACTTCTACTTTACAGAATTCATAACACAATGCAACTTAGTTTTGAGCAGATCTATCATAGAAACAGAGATAAGTGAAGAATATGAGGCACCCAAGTGGCTTCTAATGAAAACCTGTCAGTCTAGTTTCATATTTGTTTGAGTTGCCAGTAATGTTTAAATACCAAAACCAAACACTGGCACAATAATATGCTTCAAAATGACTACAGCCTTTATTTCTCAGAATATTGTCTGGCTTTTCTTTTTTACGGTTGGACTAATCGTGAAAATGTCTGAAGTGTTATGAGTTCACCAATCATTATGCAAGAAAATGTGTGTTGTGTGTGTGTGTGTGTGTGTGTGTGCATTCAGTAATCAGCACAATGGCCCAATAACTAAAGAGTCCAACCTCACTGAACTCAGTTTTAACTACCTGGCTGTAAGCTCCTTTCCAAGGAGAGAACATTAACGTGTAAGACCGTTAAACCCCCGAGCACTGTATGTTAATGATCTTGGGAAGGCGGTGAGGTGTTTGAGTGTGTGTGAGAGCGTGTGTGCATGAGTGCATATTGTATGTTAATGTACTCTCTCATTTGAGATTGGGACCATCATTATCTCACAGTGGTGTTTACATAAATATGGAATCGTGTTTAAGCGCCTATGTCACATAAGGAACCATCAAGCGCAGTGACTCACATATTGTACATGTACACAAACACAGCCACTGTTATGTAAAACAGTCACAATTTATAAATGTGTTGTGTGCTGCTATACCTGAATGACTGTGTGTGTGTCTGTTGTACTGTCAAATCCTTTTCCAGCCTCCTGAAGGGACATCATCATCAAATCACATACATTTTCATTTTAAGCACACCCTCGGAGGTCAAAACAAAATACCTACATAGAAAGCCCCTAGAATGGTTTAAAGGAGTAATCAGCAGAATGTAAAAATAAAACTTTGAGCTTCTGCTGCACTTCTATACCAAAGAGTTGGGATACATTTTGTGGCCTTGTGTGTGTGTGTGTGCGTTGTCTTTCGGCGAACCCTCTCCCAAGAAAATTGCCATTGTGTATTCATATGTGTGTGTGTGTGTGTGTGTGTGTGTGTGCTTCTGTCTGCACACTTCTTACCAGTCCCTCTCCACTCTGCTTCTTTAGAAGGTCACCAGCAAAGGCACTTCTCCCTCTAACTCTCTGCTCTGAAGCCTCTCTGCAGACCTGTCCCCCAAGGGAGCCCCTTTAATGAAATAAAACATTTCCAATGGCAATTAATATTAGAGCATGCAAATGGCTGAGGAGAGGACCAAAGTGACATTCCCTCACCAGTGTCCTCACTCGCCCATTCTCCTCCTCCCTCCCTCCCTCTTTCTTTCTTTCTTTCTTTCTTTCTTTCTTTCTTTCTTTCTTTCTTTCTTTCTTTCTTTCTTTCTTTCTTTCTTTCTTTCTTTCTTTCTTTCTTTCTTTCTTTCTTTCTTTCTTTCCTCGAGGGAGAGCCAGCTCCCTCTCTAAAGTGCACAACACAGGCTGCATCATGTGGAGTTGGTAGAGAGAGGATGGTTGCACCCTGGCGTCCCTGTGTCCGAGGTCCCCTTTCTAACCTCCATGGTTCTCTGGGTGATATACTTCTTCTACAGTTCCTGGGTGGTATGTGTTTACTAGATGTTCAAGTGTTGGCTCAAAGTGAAGAGAAGTCATGTCCTACTATTTCTTTTTATCAGACATGTCTTTGGGTGTAAATGTAGTTACAGGATGAATAAGCACTCTTTCTTCTGGTTTAAAAAAAAATAGCCTAATTCCTCAGGGCATTGATTGGGGACATTGCCCTGTGTATGGTGCTATCTTCTGGATGGGATGTTAAATGGATGTTCTGACTCTGAGGTCACTAAAGATCACATGGCACTGTGCCCTGTCTAAATTCCCAATCTGACCATCATGGCCACCTGATCATTCCCAGTGTTCAACTGGCTCATTCAACCCCTGTAACTATTCCATAGGTTGTTGCTGTAAATGAAAATATGTTCCTGGTAAAATAAGGAAAAAAAATATAACAATAATTTAAATGTATTGAATTTTGAGTACACTTTATATAAATCACAGAAGACTGAAATATAAGAACTGTTTGACAGAAACTCCAATTCCACCCATGGAACCATTAGGTCATTTGACTACAGGAAAGAGCTACTTGGTTTTCTCGAGTTGCCTGCAGAGGAAAATAACTCTTGGACTGTGTTATAACGAGGCAGTTCCTTGTCTTTGATTGATGTAAAGGCTAAGAAGGGGCTTTAACCACCCAGGGTGCTGTCCCACCAGACACACGCACACACACTCCTGTCCTTCCCTCTAAGACTCCTGTCACTTCAAGCAATTAAGTCTTATTTTCTTCAGTTTGAGACTCTCTGTCTTTAAGTCTGGGCTTTAACTCAACATGACATCATGGGCTATTGAAGTTGACATTATCAGGGGTGGCCCTAACTCTGTAAATAAGAATTTGTTCTTAACTGAGTAGTAAAATAAAGGTTAAATAAAATAAATAAATATAAGAGAAACTAAGGGCCCAGGATTGCAGTCATTGCTAAAACCAATGTATTACTGATCATCAATTATCATTTGTGAAGGTATCATGTTCCTTGGGTGAAGAACCAATGAAGTCAAAGCACACTAGAAATGCAATCACATGATTAACTAAAAAAGTATTTGATGCCGTTCTCTCTCTTCTCTCTCTCTCGTAGAGTCAGGTGGTTTAACAGGAGGCAGAAGTGTTCCAGAGTGTACCCATCAGAGGCAGAGTTGGCTACACTTGTGTCTCACTGGCACTCTCTCTCTTCTCTCTCTCTTGTAGAGTCAGGTGGTTTAACAGGAGGCAGAAGTGTTCCAGAGTGTACCCATCAGAGGCAGAGTTGGCTACACTTGTGTCTCACTGGCTCTCTCTCTCTCTCTCTCTCTCTCTCTCTCTCTCTCTCTCTCTCTCTCTCTCTCTCTCTCTCTCTCTCTCTCTCTCTCTCTCTCTCTCTCCTTCAGTCTAATAATACCAGCCCTATATAGGCAGCAGGGCTACACTGCTGTGTTGTGTGCTCTGTGTCTCTGGGGGCACTGCAGTCCGTTGCCTTGAGATGTCAGCAGCAGCAGTAGGGAGCGCTGGGCTGGCCCCCTGTTCGCATTGATCTTTGGTTAATCTCCCCTCCGTCTCCCAGGGCACCGACCCTGGTCTGACTTTGAACGATTAAAGAGTCCCTCAAGTCAGTCTGATGCAGCATCACCATGCATCACTAATGGCCCCGGACGTTACTTTTCTAGACTCCGTCTCTCTTTCCATTGTTCTCTCTTTCTTTCTCCATTCCTCTCTCTCACCTCCATATCTCTCTTTCTCTCTCTCTCTTTCTCTCCCTCCATATCTCCCTCTCTCTCCCTCCATATCTCTCTCTCTCTCTCTCTCCCTCCATATCTCTATCTCTCTCCTTATCCCCCTCACTCTTCTCCATCTGTCTCTTCTATCGCTCCATCGTCTCCTTTTCGGCTTCTTTCTCTCTCCCTTTCTTGTTTCTCTCTCTCTCATCACCATCATCACCACTCTTGCGTTATGTTGCCTCAGATACCCTCACAGGACAGGAAGCGTGATGAGGATTTTATAGAGAAGTCACTGTTGTGATTAACAAACAGGCTAGATTCGATATTGAGTGCTCTATGCATGGTAAGGTTTGCTTTATTACTTAGAGTTGACATACTGTATTATCACGTACACCATTACTGGAATCACTTATGAGATGCTAACTCACATATGTCAATGTATCTCTCAAAGTATGCATATGAGAAAATACATTTGTCAATGTATTTGTCATGTATGCATGTATAGGTAAATGTAACATTTGTCAATGTATTTGTCATGTATGCATGTATAGGTAAATGTAACATTTGTCAATGTATTTGTCATGTATGCATGTATAGGTAAATGTAACATTTGTCAATGTATTTGTCATGTATGCTTGTATAGGTAAATGTAACATTTGTCAATGTATTTGTCATGTATGCATGAATAAGAAAATACCAACACCTGTTTGATTCGATTTTCTTTATAGATTGAATATAACTTCCGCAAATACATAGTATTTTTCTTTACAAATATTGTAAGAAAATGAAAACACTGTTAACATCAACTTTCTTTCCATTTAATAAATATGATTGTAAATGCATAAAACAATTACACACAGCACAGTTAAGGTCAAAACAAAAAACATTGTACACCTAACCTTTTGTATTTTTATATAAAAGCTTTACAGTAATAAAACTCTGTCTACAAAAATAATCTCACTAACTCTATGGGAAGAGAGCAAAGTTACAGCTTAGGGATGAACAAAATCCAGTCCTCGTGAGGCGTGAGTGTCTGCTGGTTTCCTTTTAATGCCTTCACACACCTGAATACTGTCCTAAAATGGACACCGTACTGCTGCTTTCACTGGTAGAAATCAGGGTTTATGGTGTCCATATTAGGAATGCATCAGAAACAGGACATTCAGGCTGTTCAGAACTGGACATGCCCATCTCTTGCTCTAGCTAGTCTGTCGTTCGTATACAGCCCAGCCCACACCTTGGGTTCCTGTCCTGTGACATCACAGTATGTTATAACATCCTGTCCTGTGACATCACAATATGTCTTAACATCCCGGGACATAGTTTCCCTATCACTCTACTGCAGAGTTTCAAGGAAGTTCCACCTGCCCGCCTCTTTTTGTGAACCTGAAGGATTCAAAAGGCAGAAAGTGTTTAACTTGAGCCTGTGTGGGCCGGTAGAATACTTCTCAGTTGAATATTGCCTAAGGGGTGGTTCTGAGAGCTCCGCCAATGTTCTATAGGTCAAAATACTTACATGGAGCACGCAAAGCTTGTTATTCGAAGACTTATGTTAAAAGAGACCATTCACTGAGAAACGTCTCAAATCATTTAATGTGATGATGATAATCAGGAGTAAATTGCTAGTCATATTGCTAGTTTCCTGCTGCTCTGATGGAGTTATATATTCTGTAGTTCAGTCATTTGTTAAAACAATAGCCAAAAGCTGCTACAATGTCATAGTTTTTTTATATACATAAAAATAATAGCAACTTTATAGTAGTCTTTCTGAGTGGAAATATCACATGTTCTTGTCGATTTGTAAGTAAAAAATAAATAAAAAATAAACAGAAGATGAAATCAGGTTTGTTATTTAAAAAAGTGCTAGCATGCAGCCTCAAATATACATGTTTAAACCGGTGGAAGGGCAGATTTTTTTTATACTGAAGAAGCTTTCTTATGAAACACTATGGGAAGATAGCAATGTAACAATATGAGTTAGTAAATTACATCTGAATTCATACAATACATTGGTGTAACCAGTCCATATCCATCTGAAAAGGCCATAGACATTAATTAACATTGCCCTGATTCACATTCTAGGTTGTGTGTTGGTGTGTGGGTGGGTGTTCGTGTCTGTATACAATATGTATGATACATAGTTCAAGTCACTTGGAATATTTTAGCATCACTGTCCAGCTACAGTAGAATAATGGTTATATGAAGTTTCCAGAACTATCGACATTTTCCCTCCATAATTCTCTCTAAGGAATGACAAGGACAATAAATGCCTTCCGAAATTCCATAACCATCAATCAAACAATCACGTCTGTCAGATTCCACATGTGAAACACTTCGGGGTTTGACTGCGTCTAACCCTGCTTCTCAAAACAAGTTAACCATCCATGTACCCTACCATCCCCTACTGTCTGCGCTCTACTTCCTTTGGTTCTTGAAAGGAGGTATAATAAGCTATGGAGATGGTGAATATGGGGCCGAGGCAGGGGGACATTAGCCTAAATGTGTCACCAACCTTAACCAGCCTTGAGCTTGACTGGCTGCATTAACTAAATTCCCGACTAGACTTCCAATTCTGTTCTCCCCATTTCAATGCCCTGGTGTGTCTTGTCATAAAAGGCAGTCCACTCTTTTTTATTTGCTCTGAACGCTCCACTTGATATTTCATCTTAAAGCAACTGTATTTCATTTGAACTTTTGCAATCTCCAAATTTGGGACCTCGGATAACTTTGGAAAAAAAGGTTACTTTGAGAGAATGTTGGCTGATTTTAGTGCCCCCCCCCAAAGAACTGTCTTTTGCCCCTTTCTATTCTATGAAATCAGGTGTAACTAATGCATGGTGTCATTGGGAACTGAAAACATATTGAATTTACATTGGCTTCTCCCTGTCATGGTAGCACGCTACCGCCAAGGTTCTCAGGCAAGCTACTAGATTGGGAAAAAAACAAAGTGTCATACAACTAGGGTTTCTCGTTAAATATAGCTCGTAGTGTAGAGATTAACAGAAAAGTTCAATAAAACCATCAAATCAAGAGAGACAACCAAACCCTGTATCTGTCTTTGAATTATTACACTGTAAGCAAAACCAAAACATTTCAGTACAAAAGTGTATTGTGCCATAATCAGCTTTCCGTGAGACAGTGAACGGAAACAGAATGGTTGCATTAATAATTGATAAAGTTTTTCAGTTTAGTTTGTAATTTGTTATTAAAATACACAAATATCACAGACATTCATGATTTACTAAATAAATGTGACTTTAAATTCAAATATATACTTTAAAGTATATTCTTATGAATAGGGTGCCACCGCTGTTAGCGACACACAGTAGCGCAAAGGATGTAAGACACTTACAGTAAGCTAACCAAAAGATAGTTTTATGTATTTGTCTTTAGTTCATGCTGGCTTTCAATTTCTAGTTATGTACTTGACTTTGTATAAGTACATTCATCAAAAAGTATTGTTTATTGGATAGACATATATTACGTATAAAAAAAAAAAAACCTGTATACAATTTCTTCTGGTTTTCACAGAGCACAGTAAGTGTCAGCAAAGTCAGTAAAGTCCAACATGCACAGGTATAAAGCTCAAAACCATTGTGTCCGCTCGAATAGTTTAAAAAAAGTCCATGGCACAGAATGGAGTTGCTGTTTTCGGAGTTGTCCAGAGTTTTTAAACGTTGATGTACGTGGGGAGTTCCGTTGAGAACTTGACATGTGCGTGAGGTTTGATGCATCCTTTAAAGGAGAAAATGATGGGAGACAGAGATAAGAGGAAAGATGTCAGAAGACATCCCAGTCAGTATGAGTTAAGTCACATTTCTCCACAATGAATGAGGCTCTTGATGAAACCTTGAGTGGAATGGGGCTATCAATGTATTAATCAAAACCTCAGTGAAAGTCTCTTTTCACGGCAACCAATATAGTATGTGAAAGCGATGGAACAAAATGTAATTATATGACAAGAAATTGCAGTAAAAGTGAAATGAAATTAGTAGTACTAGACTTAGAAATGTATTTAAAAAATACAAATATTGGGAAAAATAAAGAATAAAGAAAGAAATAAAGAAAACATTAAGAAAGAAAAAATGTGAATGTAATATAAGTGGCGTAGTCACTCACCGATTGGCCGTGTGTTCAACTCTGTGTCCATAAGCTCCGGAGAAGTCACCAGCTCCCTCGGAGTGTTCGGGGACACCGGGGTGCTTTCCGTCGGACTTACTGGACTCGGGATCATTTCTTGTTCTTTTTCGTTCTGCATCTGCGCATAGACGTTGAGGCCTGGGATCTTCCTTGAGGAAAGATTTACAATGAGACGGGGGGATAAAGAAATTTGCCAGGCTAATACAATGGGAGAGGGATGTTGACTCGGGAGCCAAATAATTCTGAAGCTCCTCTTTACAATGAAATTTCCCCCCCAGGGGATCAATAAAGTATCTATCTATCTATCTATCTATCTATCTATCTATCTATCTATCTATCTATCTATCTATCTATCTATCTATCTATCTATCTATCTATCTATCTATCTATCTATCTATCTATCTATCTATCTATCTATCTATCTATCTATCTATCTATCTATCTATCTATCTATCTATCTATCTATTTATCTACAACCGAATAATGTGTAGCCACAACCAGGAAATATACCTAGACTTAATCGCTTTGTTTCGATGCCTTCCGGCTATATGTATAATTTGGTGAGTATATATATATATATATATACACACAGTTGAAGTCGGAAGTTTACATACACTTAGGTTGAAGTCATTAAAACTCATTTTTCAACCACTCCACAGATTTCATGTTAACAAAACTATAGTTTTGGCAAGTCGGTTGGGACATCTACTTTGTGCATGACACAAGTAATTCTTCCAACAATTGTTTACAGACAGATTATTTCACTTATAATTCACTATCACAATTCCAGTGGGTCAGAAGTTTAAATACACTAAGTTGACTGTGTCTTTAAACAACTTGGGAAATTCCAGAAAATGATGTCATGGCTTTAGAAGCTTCTGATAGGCTAATTGACATAATTTGAGTCAATTGGATGTGTACCTGTGGATGTATTTCAAGGCCTACCTTCAAACTCAGTGCCTCTTTGCTCGACATCATGGGAAAATCAAAAGAAATCAGCCAAGACCTAAGAAGGTCTGAACCCCACAAGTCTGGTTCATCCTTGGGAGCAATTTCCAAACGCCTGAAGGTACCACGTTCATCTGTACAAACAATTGTACGCAAGTATAAACACCATGGGACCACGCAGCCGTCATACCACTTAGGAAGGAGACGCGTTCTGTCTCCTAGAGATGAATGTACTTTGGTGCGAAAAGTTCAAATCAATCCCAGAACAACAGCAAAGGACCTTGTGAAATACAAAAGTATCTATATCCACAGTAAAACAAGTCCTATATCGACATAACCTGAATGGCTGCTCATCAAGGAAGAAGCCACTGCTCCAAAACCGCCATAAAGAATCCAGACTACGGTTTGCAACTGCAATCGTACTTTTTGGAGAAATGTCCTCTGGTCTGATGAAACAAAAATAGAACTATTTGGCCATAATGACCATCGTTATGTTTGGAGGAAAAAGGGGGATGCTTGCAAGCCGAAGAACACCATCCCAACCGTGAAGCACGGGGGTGGCAGGATCATGTTGTGGGGGTGCTTTGCTGCAGGAGGGACTGGTGCACTTCACAAAATAGATGGCATCATGAGGAAGGAAAATTATGTGGATATACTGAAGCAACATCTCAAGACATCAGTCAGGAAGTTAAAGCTTGGTCGCAAATGGGTCTTCCAAATGGACAATGACCCCAAGCATACTTCCAAAGTTGTGGCAAAATGGCTTAAGGACAACAAAGTCAGGGTATTGGGGTGGCCATCACAAAGCCCTGACCTCAATCCTATAGAACATTTGTGGGCAGAACTGAAAAAGTGTGTGCGAGCAAGGAGGCCTACAAACCTGACTCAGTTACACCAGTTCTGTCAGGAGGAATGGGCCAAAATTCACCCAACTTATTGTGGGAAGCTTGTGGAAGGCTACCCAAAACGTTTTACCAAAGTTAAACAATTTTAAGGCAATGCTACCAAATACTAATTGAGTGTATGTAAACTTCTGACCCATTGGGAATGTGAAGAAAGAAATAAAAGTTAAAATAAATAATTCTCTCTACTATTATTCTGACGTTTCACATTCTTAAAATAAAGTGATCCTAACTGACCTAAGACAGGGAATTTTTACTAGGATTAAATGTCAGGAATTGTGAAAAACTGAGTTTAAATGTATTTGGCTATGGTGTATGTAAACTTTCAACTTCAACTGTATATATATATATACACACACACACATATATATATATATATATATATATATATATATATATATATATACACACATATGTATCTGTAAGTTGTTGTTCGTATGTGTTGTTTGTATTTGGTGTTAAAAAAAAGGGAAAAAATAAAATAAAATATTATAAAAAAGGAAGGCAATTAGACATTCTAGTGTATGAACACATTTATTTTCTAAGACCTATGTGTTGGTTCGCTCGCTCTCTTTCTCTCTCTTCTCTTTCTCTCTATAGATCTTGTCTCATTGACCCCTCCTGCCCTTTTCACACAGAACTGTACCTTGGTGGATGGAAATAATTTAACATTTCAGAAAGGTCAACTAGCAAAGCTCAAAGGGCTAAATATTGATAATGCCTGAAGGCTGACTGGCATTTCATTTGCGGACATAGAGAATGCCTCGATGAAAGGATTCTAAGAACGTTGAGAGAAATGCCTTTTCTCCCTTGAAACTGAAGGTGTACGTTTTCACACAGACGTTTGATAGACAGTAATTTTGTTAAATGTCAAATGTCTAGACACTCAGTAACTCCCATTTGGTTAGTAACTTTCTCCCAATGTTCTTTCTGATGTAATATTATAACCATAATTATACTGTAGCTCATAGCTCACAATTGATGTCAAAAGTGGGATTAGACCCTAGTCAAACAGAGTTCATAGCTCACTCCTCAGTGTCCTAGCTAACTCAAAATGTTTCATCAGCACTCACGAAACTCTCACACTTGGTTAGTAACATTCTTCCAATGAACTGGCAACCAAATATGGGTTATTGAGATCATCTCTACAGTATATCATGAGCACTGTACCTTTTGAATTTGTAGACAACAAATATCGCCAAACCCAGAACCACAAACGACAGCAGCATCAGCATGGCCGAGCCGCTGTGGTTCTCACTCGTGTCCACTAGGGGCGCTGTAGAGGTGGGAGACAAGAGTCACACAGTACAGCATGCATTGAATTCCAAACAGTTTCCATAAAGAACAAGTCAATTAGGCGTTTAAAAAGTCAACATGAAAAGTGACACCTACTAATTCATAAAATACTAAATATAACAATCAAATAACTTATACAAAAATATAAAATTGTATTGTGATTAAGTTTTTGATACAGTAAGTATTTATTGACTTCTCTTACTCTTTATCTTATAAGCCCCTAGGACAGTAGCAGCATCCCCAAAAGGAAGAGGCACACATACTTGTAACGATGCTCACTCTCTGAATGTCTCTGTGTAGCTACATGATGGGAGCCAATCAGACAACAGGGTTGGGGGGTGTTAGTCGCTGGGCAGGAAATAGACCTCCTGGGCCTGTATTCACAAACAGTCTTAGTGTAGGAGTGATGATCTAGGATCAGGTTCTTCCTTTCCATATAATCTTATTTGTTATGATCTAAAAAGGCGAAACTGATCCTAGACCAGCAGTCCTATCCTTTTTGAATACGGGCCCTGGCTCTCTATTTCTATCTAGAACTATCTCTATCCATCATTTAAAAAAGACCCAGTTATCCTCAATGCACCTAGCAAACACAAACAAAATGTAGGTATTTGTATTCGAAGAGATGCAGACACTTACCTGCTGACAAATGTGCAGCGTATACTGTGACCTGGACTCCAGGCCGAAGGGTGAACTGGACCAGGTTTTGGTTGAGGGCGCTAAGCAAGATTTCAGAGAGCTAAAGAGGGAGGGACAAACACAACAAAAAAACATTAATTTAAAAAAGTATATGCGCATGGATTGACATAATAATTAGAGCGTTAAGATTTTCTAAATTAACTTATTGGATCTTTTTATAGCAGAGATCTATGAGAGTACATTTAGCTTCTAATCCGGAGAGACTTACAGGAACAATTAGGGTTAAGTGCCTTGCTCAAGGGCACATCAACAGATGTTTCACCTAGTCAGCTTGGGGATTCAAACCAGCAACCTTTCGCTTACTGTCTCAACGCTCTTAACCGCTAGTATATAGATCAATACTAAATCTAATCCAACTGTATCTAAAGTGCATAAAACATCTCAATACACTTCACCGTATAAGAGACAGAATAGAAGACATCTAGCAGTATCACTAAATAGCATAACTAGTATAACTACTCTAGTCATATTATTGGTTCGTCTCAGAATGAGTTTCTTCTCATTCATACCGTGCTGATCTTTCCACCACATACTTCCTGATACCCACAACCAATGGCTCACTGATACTACACACCCCACGGCTCACTGCACCCTCCCTCCACCCAGAAACCCAGTTAAAGTGAAATATCTATGGATGAATCCGTGCAGGTTCTCACCACCTGAATACATAATGTAGGTCCTATTTGATGAAAAACCTTGCTTTTACTCCGGGGTTTTTAGAGTGACAAGTAACCTTCTGCACAGAAAATGTGCAGTTTGGACATAAATCAGATGTATTACCCTGACCTGGAGGCTACAGCCGGAATACAGTGTTACATTTCATGATGCTTCCAATCTAGTCCGGCCATAATCCCCTACACTATTGATCATGTGACATCAATCAAACAAATTACGATTTGTACCATTATAAATCTAAACTGTAACACATTATGTCAGATACGTAATTTAACAAGGTTGTATCCTTTTTACTTTGCATTTCGGCCAAAGACTAAAACAGAGAATATGTGCGCAGGACATGCACAGGAAGACCCTGGCTAAACAAATTCCCTTTTCCCTGCGGAATCCATTTTATTTCTTTGCTAGGCTTCATTAATTTGATCTGCCTCATTTACCAAATTAATTGTGATATGAGTAGTTTCTCCCAGTCATTCCCGCTTTTATATATATTTTTTTACCAAGTATAAAATTAGACTATAATTACTTTTCCCTCACTGTGTATCGGGGTCACTAAATCTATTATACATTCTAATAAGCACACCCGCACATTGCACTTTCAAGATGCAAACATTGAATAAAGATTTATTGCCGGGGCCTGAGTGAGAGGGGTCTTGCCATAGCCAGCCAATCAGGCAGATTTGAGGAGAGTAAAATACAATTAATTACTTCCTGGTTCTATTCTATTCAGACTGTGTTAATGATCATCCATTATCTATTATCTGGGCCTTGGAGCTAATTCAGTACATCTTGATACCTGGTGATTCAGTATCAGCAGAGACACTATCTTTGGGTTTATTCCTGTGAAAGACTGCAACTCTGCCCTCTCACATAGAGATGACTCTACAGTAAATTCGTCCCCAGTGATGACTTTTGAAAAGCTTGTCACACTTATTGATGAGGCTAGTTGATATTCTGCAGTGTGTGCGTGTGTGTGGGTGTGTGTGTGCGCACGGGCGCGTAGGTGTGAGTGTGTGCGTGTGTGTGTGTGTGTGTGTGTGCGCGCAGGCAAGTGTAAGCCTCTGTGGACAATATTGACATCTACTGGAGAAAAGATGAATTCAGCCTTGAAAATATAGCAAGTATGATGCAATTCTGTTTTCAGACCATGTAGCAGTACAGACCAACACAGCTATCTATTAGTGAAAAATGTTAGAAAAATGAATATTTCTAAGCCTACTCATGTTTAGTTCAGTGGAGACCTCTAAACTATTCAAGAAAATCAACAGATGGCGAACATGTTGGTGCAAGAAAACAAGTGCTTAGCTGTCAAACAAAAAAATCTAAAATATAGCTCCAAATGTCATTCAGTGATCATTCAGAGTAAGTATATGCCAAAATAACTAATTAAAAAGTATGCTTCTACTCCCACTAAAACATCTGGCATTAATCAATATAGATATGGAAATTATGGAAACTTAGTTGTCAGATACCCATTTTGGTAATAATTAACTGACAGGTAACACTGACAGATATAATGCTTTTTTTAAACCTGTTATAAGCATGAATAAGCCTTAATATCATGTATTTTGAATACGGCTAAGGCCTATACTATGTTATGTTTCAACTGACACAATGGCTGTTATTTAATCAATCATACCTGGTCTAAATGAGCTGAGTTCTTCTCAGGCTTGCCCTCCGTTAACTCTTTGTCTGGCAGGAGGAAGAACTCTGCTGCCGTGGGCAACCCTGGTAGGACGGTGACAAGGAGCCGCTCCGGGCTCACCCCTGTGGCCTAGAGAAAGATGAGGAGGAGGAGGGAGAGGAGGAGGGAGAGGAGGAAGATGAGGAGGGAGAGGAGGGAGAGGAGGAGGGAGAGAGGAGGAAGATGAAGAGGAGAGAGAGGAGGAAGATGAAGGGGAGAGAGAGGAGGAAGATGAAGAGGAGAGGAGGGAGGAGGAAGATGAAGAGGAGGAGGAAGATGAAGAGGAGGGAGAGGAGGAAGATGAAGATAAGGAAGACGAAGAGGAGGAGGAAGAAGATGAGGAAGAGGAGGAAGATGAAGAGGCGGGAGAGGAGGAAGATAGAGAAGAGGAGGGAGAGGAGGAAGATGAAGAGAAGGGAGATGAAGAGGAGGAAGATGAAGAGGAGGGAGATGAAGAGGAAGATGAGGAGGAAGATGATGAAGAGGAGGGAGGGGAGGAAGATGAAGAAGAGGGAGATGAAGAGGAGGGAGAGGGGGAAGATGAAGAGGAGGGAGAGGAGGGAGAGTAGGGAGATGAAGAGGAGGGAGAGGAGGAAGATGAACAGGAGGAAGATGAAGAGGAGGGAGAGGAGGGAGAGTAGGGAGATGAAGAGGAAAGGGAAGTAAAACAGAAAGAGGAGGAGTAAGAGGAAGGATTCCCCATCAACCATTAGAACCAGACTGGATCGTTTTTCATGTCATTAAGCACATCATCAAAGAGGAAAGCAGTGGCATTTAAAAATAGGAATTGTGTGGATGGTCGTAATTGGTGTGACTGTGATCCTCACTGTGATACATTATTTCAAACATCAATGAGACTTAGATCTGAAATTGTATCAAATATGCTATGATTTCCACTCTCAAATAGTATGAGCAATTCAACACATTTTGTGGATATTACAACTTGTACCCAACATGTCAGATGGCGGTTGATTACATTCGGAGCTACAGTCCAGCTGGGCCTAAAGTCACAGTAAGACATTCACTGAGATGTATTTGTACATGTATGGCCTCCACAAATAGACCTGAACTCAAAGGCCACCAGCAATTCCAGAGTTCAATGTGACAGGGGAAAAAGTGCAACAGCAATTTAGAATGTACTTGTAAGTTATTTTCCCTTTGCCAGTTAACATCATAAACCCTGGGTTTATCTCAGTCGTGACCTGAGGTCACAGGGAATGTATTGTAAAGAGGGACACAGACTGAATGTACTGTGTGTGTGTGTGTGTGTGTGTGTGTGTGTGTGTGTGTGTGTAATATACAAGTTAGATACCACTTACTTGGACCATGGAGTTCTTGATGACTCTGCTGACGTCCAGTCTCCATTCAGCCACGTCAGGGTTGTGATCATCCAGGTTAGATGAGAAGGCTAGTAGATGTGACCTGAAATATTCTACACAGAGAAAACACTAACAATCAGAAGATCAGCTGATGACGATGCTTTTCTTTACCTCCAGTGCATTAAAATCTACAAAGTCAACTCCTCTAAATAAACTTCTAGAAACAAACCTCTGGCAGTATTCATGGCTGTCTGGCTGTTTACAATACAAAACAAACCAAAAAACCCACAAGAGTCATCACCACCGTGCTTACTGCTTACCGTGGACAGCGACGTTTTTCCGGTCCTGCAGGATGGCGTTCCCTGCGGACACCTGCACAGTGACAGTGTTGACACCTTCCCGGGAGAATGTACACGCCACGCTCCCTTCCAGGGTGATTATCGGCTGCAAAGAGAAAGAGAAGAGAGAGAGAGAGAGAGGGAGAGAGAGAGAGAGAGAGAGAGAGAGAATAAGAGAGAGAGAGAGAATGAGAGAGAGAGAATGAGAGAGAGAGAGAGAGAGAGAAAGAGAGAGAGAAAGAGAGAGAGACAGACAGACAGAGAGAGGGTTCCCATGGGAGGCCCTTATCAACCTTGTTAACATCTTACACAGGCACTATTTACACTACAGAGGTGTCAGCCGGGAGGCAGGCAGGCAGGCAGGCAGCCACACACATAAACACAACCCACATCGGCCCCCCCAAGGAACCATGATCGCAACTGTGCTGCATAGAACTGTCCGGGGAGAGTTCCATGTGACACCAGCAGTTCTCTCTGTCGTTACTCACATCTCCATTGGTTCATGAAATGGCTCAGATATGCTAATTCTGGATCTTCGTGCACTAGAACAGCTAGCAGCTGCATTAGTAGCTTAACTCGTTGCCCAACCAAACAAAACAAAATCTGAATTAAGTCAGACAAATTCTGCTCTAATTTGTAAATCAGGCACACATCTTTCTTCACTTTATCTTGCAGTGTGAACGATGAGCCTACAATAAAACTACAAGTCCCAGCAGTATGGAAGTATCTTATCTTACCTCAGTGTTATTTCCGAACCACCAGATGTAGGTGACTGTTCCCACTTGGCTAGGCCACAGCACAGCAGTGAGATTGACTTCCTTACTCTTCACCGCCACAAAGGGAGCAGAGAGATGGATAAACTCCAGCTGACCTACTCACAGAAATACATGACAGTGAACCCAAAGTTTTGGGGCCTCTTATGAAAAGGATGAAGTTGCATTCAAAATGATCTGCCCTAAAAATGCATCACAGTGAACTGACTGACTCAACAAAGTAAGTTTGTAGTAAGTAGTAATGATATGAAATGAAGGCATACAAAAATGTAGTTGCATTCATAATATTTGCATTAAAATATACAGTATATTACAGTGAACCGATTGACTCCTTAAAGTTTTGGGGCCCCTAATTAAATGAAGGTAAGCAGAAAACTTCAGAGTATCCTCTGGGCCCCTTATGAATTGAAGGCACATAAAAAATAAAAACAAGTTAGCTGCATTCAGAGGATTTGCTCCGTCTGGGACGCTGTGGTCGCCATCTGTGTGTTATTTTTCATCCCTGGCACTCCTGAGTCCTGGCTGGTCCCATTTGTAACGGCTGGCACATCAAGATGGACAGATTGCAAGGTTCCACAGCTCCCTGATCAATAAGTCAACTACGTTACATCTGTCACCCACGAAACCACCAGGGGTGGTCAGCCCCGTCATCACAGAGGAGACGGGAATGACTTGCAAGTTAGAGTTAGAGTGGAAGTACCCAGAAGGGGTATTATGTAGAGAAAATGGATTTGGCTTGACTGGAATTGTAATGGGATTTAGGCTACCTTCATCTCCACTGATGTCGGACCATGACATACATATTACACAAGCAGATAAGAAAACTAATGTTCTCTGCCTGTGTTTGCCAACCCTGGTCTTCGAGTACCCTCAACAATACACATTTTTATTGTAACCCTGGACAAGCACAACTGATTCAACTTGTCAGCTAATTATCAAGCCCTCAATGAGTTGAATGAGGTGTGTTTGTCAAGAGCTACAATGGAAATGTGTACTGTTGGGTTTAGACGAAGACCAGGGTTGGGAAACACTGTTCTATGTAAGTAAAACAAAAACACTTGCTGTAAATGTCTGCAAAGGAACAGTTTTGTGTTAGAACTGTATAACTACCTGACTTATATGTATGTAGATAAGGGACTACACTGAAGTAAGGTAAGGGTAAGACTACATGAGGTTGAAGACCATGACTTGGTGAACCCACAGTGAGAGACAGACTCACATGTGACGTGGAGGTAGAGCACGACGCTCTCCGACCCCAGGCTGTTCTCTCCTGTAGCGGTCACGCGGTAGATCCCCACAGCCTTGTAGACGTGCTTGATACCATCCTCTATGGAGCTCACGTTGGAGTAGGTCAGAGCGTGACCGTCCCCGAAGTCCACCATGATGCTTGTCCTGGCTCCGTCCCCCTATACGGGAGGTAACAGTCATCAATGATAGAAGAACAAACTGTATTCTTACGCTAGCTACAGTAAGTATGTTGGAAATAACAACATTTACAATAACGTTATTTGGTAACGCTTCATATGAAGATGTAATGGCATAGCAATATATTAGAGAGTAGTTTGTTGTCATCACAGAAGTGGAGAGTTGACATACATTTTACTGAGTTAAAGTCAGTGCCCGTTCTGAATGAACAGGGAGCCAGTTACTGTATTGCCCCTAAGGAAAAAACGCTGACCTCTTCGAGAAACACCAGGAAGGTGACATTGGTGCCCAGCGTAGCTGTCAGCTTTCCTTCACTGGTGACAAGGTGCAGGCCTTTGGGGGCCTGGGTAGGACAGTGCTGCCTCCTGGCCGTGTACTCTGCTATCACTCCCGCTGTGCAGTTATTGGACACAACCTTCCTGTAGCTGAATGTACATAGGTCACAACAGCGGTTAGGAGCTTTGTTGATGGATACATGAGCATAAAGAACAACCTTTACTTAAACAGGTAGGCTGTTGAGAACACATTCTCTTACAATAATGACCTGTCATTAGAAATATCCTTATTCTAAGTGTACCTTTGCAGTCAGTTTTAATTAAATAGTGAATGAGTGTACATACAGATGTAGGATGTAATTTGAGCCAGTTTGCTACAGCAGAGAATAATCCTGCATCAACAGGAAATGTGAATTATTACTGCAGTGGGCTAAATCTGGGTCACACAGAGTGTTTCTTGGTAGTCTTAAACGGATCTACTTTGAAACAACAGTATACATCTCACACGTTTATGGGCTTTTGAAAAAGACACCTGTAGGATGTCCGATATAATGTATTCAGTTTTGAGTTTGCATCCCAATATTTCACTTTATACACTGTACATCACAGAAGACTGAAATATACCAAAACTGTTTGACATAGAAACAGCTGATTTATTAATGATTAAATTATGAAACATATGAATAACATTCCACCCATATGGCTAAAGAGGGCACTTTTGGTCATTAACTGCAGGAAAGGGCTACTGGAAATGTTTGTAGGGGTTGATACATTTTTTGTAAGGGGAAATTAAATTTGAAATTTCAAAGTGGAAATTATAAACTTTAGAAGACTTTTTAAACCTCAAATATTACACAACAAATGTTACATTTCCTGCATTTCAGGAAAGTTCTCCTGCAACAGGGTGATCAAATTAACCCAACATCTGTAAGATGCTATTGAGAGTCCTGGGGATAATCTGCTTACCCAGTGCTGTTGATGAAAGTAGTCCCTGTGGTACAGCTTCTAGACATGGACGATGGGAGGAACCAAAAAGCGGGGGTGCACTTCCCGTCACTCCGCCTCTCGTAGCCATAGTCACTGTAATGTTTGGATCGTACCAAAATAATCAACAGTTGAGTGAAACGCTAAAGTGAACTTTTATAAGTGATTTCATTACTGACTATTCAATGGAACTTTTTGATTTTACAGAAATGCTGTAATAATATTATTGCCTTTTTAGTTTTTTCAAACCCAGCCAACGTTGTTTATGCTACAATTATAGCATTAACACAGTCAAGTCAAATTCAACAAAGTTTGTTTTAATACATTTGATCAATGTGATATAGAGGAATTGTCTGAGTATTTGGGGTGGGACTACGCACTGGGGCCTGAAAACACATCTCAAACAAACTGATAGTTGTACAGATATAGGTGTATTTTTTTATTTATTTTTTTAAACACAGCTCTGGGTTGTTTGTCCTACAATTAAAAGGCAACGTTGCCAGCACGCGCGTACCCAGAATGATAGGAACAAATTGGCCCAATTAGGCCGACATGCAGAAGTGTTGTGATTGTTAATGAAAGCTATTAAGCACGATGATTAATCGTCTCTTACTAAAACTCATTCCAAGTTTACCGCCTAACACTCAAGGGGCCCTTGGAATTAACTAAGCAACATTAATAATAATGACAGATCATTCAAAGAAATGGGTTGGGAAGTTTGTAGCAAATATACTTTGGAAAAGTGTTGTTGACGAACAGAGAGTCACTGGCAAAAGCTGAAAGCCGCAAAAGCAGTGACAGAGTTGGTTTCTTAAACGTATCCCCATGCAAACTTGGATCCTGGCAACCCTCCTCTCTCTCGTTGCTTTTTCCTCAATTCTTCGACACACACACACAGCTTGGAGTGGTGCAGTTGACTGCATTTCATTTAGCCGGGGCAAGAGAACCCAGAAGCTAAGTCTCTTCTGCAATTCTAATCTGGAGTGAGCTTCACCATGACGGTGATCTTTTATCTTTCCATCCTTCGCTTCCAGACCTTTTTTTTTTTCATCCTCCACTCCATATGCCAGTGGTATATTGATAGGGTGGCTTAGGCAGTAGTTGTAACGCTAGATGTGTTTGTGTTCGAATAGTGTGTTGGAGTCTCTCCTCAAGTACCCTCAGCCAGTTCCAGATATTTATTCTATTATATATATATCTATTCCAGTACTATTCCATTCAAGTAAACTGTTAACTAAGTGTATTGTGTGCCAGTTTACTAAACATTGTATTTACACTGTACCTTACTTATGCATAATTTAGGGGTACTTAATGTGAAGGGGGACCCATCTGTCTACTCACCACTCAAAGTCGACCTCTGTGCAGTCGCAGGGCGCCGAGGTCATCGTGACCGAGTACGTCTTACCCATAACGCACCTGGCTATGGGCTTCAACTTTCTGTAGATTCTTTTCACTCCCATGATGCACGGCTCGCCCTGTGGATATATTTTTTACGAATTGAACAAATAAACAGAGAAAAATGGTTGTTACATTTCATGCCTTCAGCATAAATAATTTACCGCAGTGCGGTGAACCATGTATCATACTGTGTGTGAAAAGGCACATTTTTCCTTTTCATGGGTTTATTTTGCATCTCTGCCCACTGAGGCCCATGTTGTGTGGTGTGCTAGCGGCAAGCCATGCTAAACTTAAAACACTTCTCTCTCTCATGTATCATACACCCAAGCTGTTGCAGCTCGCTTGAGTTAGTTTCGGAAGAACATGAAGATTTGTCGTTTTGGTACATAGGGCGGTGGTGGATGAATATAAATGTTTTTTTTAGGGGTGAAATAGTGGTTCTGTCATTCTCTCTCTTGTAGAGTCAGGTGGTTTAACAGGAGGCTAGAGGAGAAGTGTTCCTGAGTGAGTGAGTGAGTGAGTGAGTGAGTGAGTGAGTGAGTGAGTGAGTGAGTGAGTGAGTGAGTGAGTGAGTGAGTGAGTGAGTGAGTGAGTGAGTGAGTGAGTGAGTGAGTGAGTGAGTGAGTGAGTGAGTGAGTGAGTGAGTGAGTGAGTGAGTGAGTGAGTGAGTGAGTGACCAATCAGGCGACTGTCTGTCTCTGTCTCTCTCTGTCTCTGTCTCAGTCTCTGTCTGTCTCAGTCTCTGTCTGTCTCAGTCTCTGTCTGTCTCAGTCTCTGTCTGTCTCAGTCTCACTATGACATCAAATACACTGAATATGATGTTTTACTTTGCTTCGCTACAGTAATCCAGGGAAACTTTCTTAGTCGGTGCAATAGGCGTCAGTAGTGATGCTTTCAATTATAAATCTCAATTGCCCAGCAGTAAGAGCTCCATACATCCCCGGTGTTCAACGTGATAACACAGATAGCCTGACTGGGTCCAAATGGTCTTAAAGCCACAATCTGCCATTTCAACACCTTAGCCTGTCACTTTGTCTGGCAAGCGGAGGGTAAATATGACAGATATGACAGACTGTTGCACTAAAAACACACACCACAGCCTTTCCTTTGGGCCAGTTCCCAATCTATTGTTGCTGCCCAAAGTTTACTTCTATAACTGAATTGGACTGTTGTCCACTTCCATGGCTATATGTTTTGATAGTTAGGGCCAGCCCAATATATGGATGTCTGAGTCAATTATGGTAGCTTGGTCAGAATAAAGAAGCTCTCTCAGTCTCCTCCTTGTGTTTGGCTCTGGGTCTGTCTAGGCTTGAGGTAGAGCATTCACTCTGGCTCAGATATATGCAGCGTTTTATAAAGAGAGTTGTAGGAGACATACATACATCAGCAAGAATTAGAGGGAGTATGCCTAAGTGCTTTCGGGCCTGAGGGAGAGGAAAGCCCGGCATATGTCCAGGGCACACTCCACAGCTCAACACAAAGCAGAGGGTGGAGGTAGGGGAGTGATTAAGCAGTACACTGCATGCCAAAACAGTATTACATTTGATCAAGGTCTATCTAGACCTCTCTGTCTAGTAAATAATAAGAGATGGAGGTTTGTGGGAATGTAGTCTAGCGGTTAAGACTGTTGAGCCAGTAACCGAAAGGTTCGCTGGTTTGAATCCCTGAGACGAGTAGGTGAGAAATCCGCCGATGTGCCCTTGAGCAAGGCACTTAATCTGGTTAAGCGCGTCTGCCAAATGACAAAACTTTTAATGTAGCAGGTTAAAGACGCATTATACAGAAATTGCTCCGCCGTTTCCTGGTTGCTAAAATTCAAATCGTTTGCCTAATTTCAGTTTATGTGAGAAGTATAGTGTAGAGAAACATTGTACCATTAAACCGCTGTGAAATGACAGATCTATAACTCACTTTTCTATGTGAATTTGGTCAAGTCACCCAAAAAGTTACATATTGAAGCTTTAACTTGATAAAATTTTCCTGACGTTAGACATCTTTTTGAAGAAGTCAGAGTAAGTTATTAGTTTTATCCCCATCTTAAAAGTTTGAGTGACACTTCAAAACAGAGGTAAGTGCAAGATATAAAGTGCTCACAACTTCTTGCAATGGAAGTGCTTTGGTCATAAAGCACTGAGAGTGGGGTTGCTAGTGTGTTGCATGTTCCAAGGCTGAAATCACCAGGCTGAGGTAGGCCTCTGAAGCCAGTTCTTGTGCAAACAGTGTTATGTAGGTGCCATTACCCGGTTGTGTAGGTGCCAAGTCTGGTAATCCCCCTCTGTACATCTCCGGTTGAAGATGGACCTGAAGTCAATCTTGACCAGCTGCCACTCGGACCGGTGACTGACGTGGCCAAAGATCCTGCAAACAGCAAAGAAGCTTCCAGCTGCAGCAGAAAAGGTACACTGGTATCTGGTTGTCAGATAGCAGAGCCACAGCATCTGTGAACACTGATAGGTACACTACACTGAAACACAGAAGTCTGGCTATAATGATTAAGGCGACAGAAGGTGGCAGAGGGAAGAAACACTAGTCAAACTAAGGAGTGTTAGGTACGGCACCCATATTAGGAAGTCCCTCAGTTGTCAGACCAAGCAGTCACTTCTGAGCTGACTGAAATATATTTAGAAAGAGTAGTTGGATAGAATAATGTAAAAGTGTGGAGTCAAGATATGTTCTTTCTTTGACTTGGACGGACTTCACATTTAATACACCACATCAAATGAACATTCACACGTCTCCGGAAAAAAAAATCCTTCTCAGAGAAAATTGTGTGGGAGTGTTTCTGCAATTGACCTCTCTCTGTTAATCAAACAACACATTTATCACAATCAATCCATCAATTAATGGACTGAGGCGCTGGTCCATAACTGTCGCTAACTGTAAAATCATTATTAATTGATAAGAAAATGAACTAATGATAAATAACGAGGTGTCCTTACACAGAGATGCACAGGCTAGAGTGAAACATTAAAAACCTTTCTGTGAAAAGCTGTAGTCGGCTGCCAACAATCTCCTAACATTATCATATCCCACAGTCCTGTCTGTCTCAGCTGGTTCATAGAAGTGAATTGCACTCTGGGCCTGCAGGGAGAAAGTCATTTCTCCTATCGTTTCCTTCTATCTTCCTCGCTCTCTGTCTCAGGCCCCCCCACCCTTCGTCTGTCTCAGTATCTCCCCTCATCTCTCTCAACTCTCTCTCTCCTTACTTCAGTCCTCCCCTCTCCCAGTCTCAGCAGGTGTGGCCAATCCTTCTGTTGCGGTGCTGACTACAAAGTCAACTGTCTGTCCGTCACTCAGTTATGGTGATGACAGGTGTTATAAAACACTGATGTAAGTAAGCAATGGGAAACAGCTGTCGAAACAGCAGCCCTCGAAGTTTTACACCAATAAGAGCAGTATCATCTCATGTAGTATTAGCTAAGTGGGTCATTCTAGAAATAAATAAGTTATAGAAAGGACGGAATACTTAATATGCAATGTTTCTTAAAACTATTGAGTTAATGTTGCTACATAATGCAGCAAGAACTTTTAGAGCCCAACTTTCCTCCTCAGTCCTTTAGACATCATCTGTTTTATTTTTCATGATGTTCCTCATGTTCTTCAAATGGAGTGTTCTGCTGTCGCCGGTCTCCAGCACCATTGATGTCTCTGTGATCATAATCCCGAGACAGATGGTTTTGATGTGAGGCTAGACCTTGAGAGGGATCTATTCCATTCATGTTAGGAAAATGGGCAGTCAGCGCTGTTGTTTCTACCAGGGTTTGGATACGAGCATACTTCCCACACTCACACATAATGTTAACACATGTAACACGGTTACGGTTCATTCAATCTCATTTCATTATGATAACATATCAAACATGCTGTATATCTATATATATATTTCATTTTACTGTGTGGTGTACAAGTAGCACTGTTGTCTATACGGAACACATACAACGTCTGAATCCTGCATCCAACACATTCGGCTCTGAGTTTCCGCTTATTTGTCTCCCTCTTATTCAAAACTGGGTAAATAAAGTTGACTTACGTCATAATGAGAGTCTCCTCCCCCGGCTCCCCTAGTAACCCATCCACAAACAGGGGCGACATGGTGAAACTGTATTTATTCCACTGTCTCCCCTCGTCGAAACTCATCCTGTGGGAGGAGCCATTGAAATAGAATTAGAACATCTTCACAATGTCCTTAGTGTATTTAACAGTATTCTAGTATTTTCTGCTGTATCTCTATGATAGAGACCATAGCAATAGAATAAGAACACATAACATAACTGATGGACCGAATTAGAACATATTCTAGTGTATAATAATACTACAGTTTTATATACATCTCCATGGGAGAAAACACTAATCTTCTACAGTGTCTTATCAAACTAATAAAAACTCCATTTAAATGATTCCACCATGACACAGGATATGAGCACTGCATTCTAAAGGCACTGAAAGGCTTACATCACGTAACGAACAGGGAAAGGTGAAATTGAATGGCAATCGTCAAAGGAGGAGAATATCTCACGCCCTACTGGTTTGGAATTACACTAATAACTTCCTATGTTCTTAGACATATTCATTACGCTATCAGGGTTGTGGGAATGCGAGGATTGAGTCTTACTCAGAGAGAGAGCGAGAGAGAGAGAGAAGAAGGAAGGAGAGAGAAATGAAAGAGAGAGAGCGAGAGAGCGAGAGAGCGAGAGTCAATGCAAACAATGAAAAATGATATTTCTCTAATAGAGATTCACCATAGGTGTCGGATGGGAAGCGGAGTGTGTCTTATAGCCACCAGGGCCCCTCCTTGGTCCAGGTAGAGAACACTGTACTCCTCATCAAAGATCTGAGAGACAAAAAGGTATAAACTCATCAAATAATAACTAGCGTTATTGATTACCAAGACATTTTCGTTTTGGTAGTGGACTTTAATGTTGATGAAAGAACAATCTAATGAACGAAAGTACACACAGAGGCACACACACACACCTTACACACACACACACACACACACACACCTTACACACACACACACACACCCCTTACACACACACACACACACACACACCCCTTACACACACACACACCCCTTACACACACACACCCCTTACACACACACACACACACACACACCCCTTACACACACACACACACACCCCTTACACACACACACACACACCCCTTACACACACACACACCCCTTACACACACACACACCCCTTACACACACACACACACCCCTTACACACACACACACCCCTTACACACACACACACACCCCTTACACACACACACACCCTTTACACACACACACACCCTTTACACACACACACACCCCTTACACACACACACACCCCTTACACACACACACACCCCTTACACACACACACACACCCCTTACACACACATACACACCCCTTACACACACACACACACCTTACACACACACACACCCCTTACACACACACACACACACACACCCCTTACACACACACACACACACCTTACACACACACACACCCCTTACACACACACACACCCCTTACACACACACACACACACACCCCTTACACACACACACACCCCTTACACACACACACACACACCCCTTACACACACAAACACCACTTACACACACACACACACACACACACCCCTTACACACACACAGACACCCCTTACACACACACACACACCCCTTACACACACACAGACACCCCTTACACACACACACACACCCCTTACACACACACACACACACACACACCCCTTACACACACACACACCCCTTACACACACACACACACCCCTTACACAAACACAAACACACACACACCCCTTACAAACACACACACACCCCTTACACACACACAAACCCCTTACACACACACACACACACACACCCCTTACACACACACACCCCTTACACACACACAAACCCCCTTACACACACCCCTTACACACACACACACACCCCTTACACACACACCTGAAATGAGTTATTGCTCAAATCAGCAAGATGATAATACATCAGACACCCTCTCTCTCTCTCTCTCTCTCTCTCTCTCTTTCTCTCTCTCTCTCTCTCTCTCTCTGTCTCCCCCCTCTCCCTCATTCTCTCCCTCATTCTCTCTCTCCCTCCCTCCCTCCCTCATTCTCCTTCTTCCTCTCTCTCTCTCTTCTTTTTCTCTTTGCAGCCGATAATTACCTCTCTCTGTGTCTCTCTGTCTCCCTCCCTCCCTCCCCCTCACTCTTTCTTTCTGTCTGTGTCTCTCTGTCTCCCTCCCTCCCCCTCACTCTCTCTCTCTGTCTGTGTCTCTCTGTCTCCCTCCCTCCCCCTCACTCTCTCTCTCTGTCTGTGTCTTTCTGTCTCCGTCTCTCTCTCTCTCTCTCTGTCTGTGTCTCTTTGTCTCCCTCCCTCTCCCCTCACTCTCTCGCTTTCTGTCTGTGTCTCTCCGTCTCCCTCCCTCCCCACTCTCTCTCTCTCTCTCTGTCTCCCTCTCCCCTCTCTCTCTCTCTGTGTCTCTGTCTCTCTCTCTCCCTCCCTACTCCTCACTCTCTGTCTGTCTGTGTCTCGCTCTCTCTCTGTCTCTCCCCCCCCCTCTCTCTCTCCCTCTCTCTCTGTCGGTCTCTGTGTGTCTCTCTCTCTCCCCCTCTCTCTCTGTCTGTCTGTGTCTCTCTCTCTCCCTCCCTCTCACTCTGTCTGTCTGTCTCTCCCCCTCACTCTCTCCCCCTCCCTCTCTCCATCCCCATCACTCTCTGTCTGTCTCTCGCTCTCTCTCTGTCTCGCTCTCTCTCTCTGTCTGTCTCTCTGTCTTCCTCCCTCTCTCTCCCTCCATCTCCCTCCCTCCCTCTCCCCGTCTCCCTCCCTCTCTCTCCCCGTCTCCCTCCCTCTCTCTCTCTCTCCGTCTCCCTCACTCTCTCTCTCTCTCTCTCAGTCTCCCTCCCTTCGTCTCCCTCCCTCTCTCTCCCTCCGTCTCCCTCCCTCCGTCTCCCTCCCTCTCTCTCCCTCCGTCTCCCTCCCTCTCTCTCCCTCCGTCTCCCTCCCTCTCTCTCTCTCTCCGTCTCCCTCACTCTCTCTCTCTCTCTCTCAGTCTCCCTCCCTCCGTCTCCCTCCCTCTCTCTCCCTCCGTCTCCCTCCCTCCCTCTCTCTCCCTCCGTCTCCCTCCCTCTCTCTCCCTCCGTCTCCCTCCCTCCCTCCCTCTTCCTCAAAACCAAAACACATCACACTCCGATGTGGTCTGACGTTGCCGCGTCAATTCCCCATTAATAATTTTTCATCTGCATCCTTTAATTAGAACCGAGGCCCCATAAATTTAAATTGCGGCCGTCAAAAAAAGGGGGGTAGAGGAGGGGTGGCACATACACCCACCCACGAGCATCGTTGTACGGGCAAAGGCAGGGGGGGCTACCAAGTCCTGAGATCTCATTTGATTATCTGCACTAAATCACAGCGAGAGGGAAAGGGAGGGAAAGAGGGAGGAAGAGAGAGATAGAGGGAGGGAAGGAGCGAGGAAGATGGTGGAGAATTAAAGACCATCCTGATGATGATATAGTTGCTCTTCCTCCTCACCTGTCTCCACGTGTTGCCGGCGTCGGAGGTGATGAACATGCTCACGTTGCTGGTGGTCAACTCTGCACCGATGGAGCCTGAGGAGAGGGGTGGGGGTGGGGGTGGAGGGAGGTTGGGTGAAGTGTTTGGGATGAGAGAATCCCGTATGACTTTAGCCAAGTGCTAAACTATTGATATTCTTGAGGGCGTGGGGCTGATTGAAATAAAATCCCAAATTCCACATCTGCCTGATGTACGGTACATGATCTTAATAAAACGTTCAAAGTCATACAGGAAGTGCCTTACATTACAGAAGTGATTGATGTAATTTCTTCCAGAAGGACGCACAGATTGTATCCTAGAGTCAAAGTCAGTCGTGTTCTTTCATACATTGACATTGAGAACTAAAAAAGGTTTCCTAACACTACAGTAATATAGTCCACTTACTGTGCAGTATTAACCATCCAGTCTCCTCGATCATATAAAGACCTCCGCTAACAGACTGTGGCTGTTGAGTCTTCTCCTATAATTACTCCCATTTAGTGGCTAATTAGAGTCAGGTGGTTTAACAGGAGGCTAGAGGAAAGTGTTCCAGAGTGTACCCCTTCTCTCTCTCCCTCCCTCCTATTATCTATCCTGATGCCTAGTCACTTTACCCTGCCTTCATGTACATATCTAAATCAAATACCTCATACTACTGCACATTGATCTGGTACTGGTATTCCCTGTATATAGCTCCACAGTGATCTGGTACTAGTATTTCCTGTATATAACTCCACATTGATCTGGTACTAGCATTTGGTGCTATAGGGTGATATTTGGGACGGAAACATATTCTCTGATCCTCCTGTGGTGTTTGTTTTACTCCCCTACCGGTGGGGGAGAGGAGTGCATCAAGCAGACAAGTGAGCAGCCATTAAGGGTTAAACCGTGATGGGTATAGTTTTGGGCACCACTGTGGGAATATGGTTTTCTGTGTTTGGCCACAGATTTGAGTTGACACAGACATGCTGCCACCTAGGTTCCTGTGGGAGAGAAAAACTGACTGTAGGGCTGGGCTGTTGGTGGTATATATATATATATATATATATATATATATATATATATATATATATATATATATATATATATATATATATATATATATATATATATATACACACACACACTGGGGGCCAAAAGTTTGGAATATTACTCATTCAAGGGTTTTTTCTTTATTTGCTATATTTTTTACATTGTAGAATAAAAGGGAAGACATCAAAACTATGACATAACACATATGGAATCATGTAGTAACCAAAAAAGGTTTAAACAAATCAAAATATATTTTAGATTAGAGATCTAGATTTCTTCAGGGTGGCTAAATTTCTATGGATATATACAAAGAAAAGTAAGTTTGCAGTCTTTCCAGCTTCAGTTTGAAGTGATTGTGTTAGCTGTGTTGTTGACTACCTCCTCTGAACAACTGTGTCCTGATGAGTGAGCACATGTTCTATGCCAGGTGACATTGCACATCATTAGCTCATTGCTATGGATGTATCCAAATAAACGTCACTAGAGCATTAAACAAATTCAAATGCTACTACTTTGCTGTTTTTCTGGCTGCACTTTTTTGACGTGACTGTAAGTTAGCCGTAGTTGGATAGCTAGCAAGCAAGGGATAAGAACGTTGCCAGCCAGTATGGCAATGGAACATTTAGAACGAACGACTGGGTCACGTACATAGATACAGAACAAAAAGACTGAACGACGTCTCTGGCAACCGAACCGATAGAACAAATGCCCAGCCGGTTTGGGTAGCGACCCTAGATTTGTATCAGGACTATATCTTGTGGAAGGATGAAATAGTATGAATAAATTCATCAACATTTTTTGAATGAAAATATGCCAATCATTATTTGAATATGTTGGTAACCCGTTGTATAAAAGTGATAATGCCCTCAAATTCGGTGTTTAGAGGATATATTGGCACGGTTTGACGGCCCTCGACTTAATCTTGGGCCTAACAACACCTGTGCTAATATATCCTCCAAACACCGGCTTCTCGGGCATTATCACTTAAATAGAAACATGTTCAGTTGGGTGACATAGGTGGTATTTTAACATTATTTTGTTCATGTGCAAATGAGAGAATGTAATATCTGACTGAAAGGGCCATGGAAATCCAGTGCTAAGCAGTGTGTCATGAAGAGTCAACAGTTACATACGGCACAATGTAAAAGACAATAGAAGGGTACTAGTCAGGCGAATAAAGTAAAGGCACTTAAGAGGAACAGCAGGCACTCTGAAGACGCCGTACCACTCTAGAATTCCCAAGTGTAGCACTTAGCTAGTAAATCGATCTGTGTACAACACACAGTGGTGACAGCGCTGAGACGTCAGTATGGGCCAACAGATATTATGCATGGCCGTCCTAAAGTACGCTGGATCAAAAACTTTTCAGGAAATTCTCTGGGCTGAGTACATTATATAAATCAAAATATATTTCCAACATGAATGAAACCCCTAACTTGTATAAAATGTAATAAAGGCCTGTATGTTCTTCCAGCAACGATAAAGTAAATAAGTTGTCTAAACTCAACTAAAAAAAGTCAAAGAAACCCCTCAAGTATCTGAGCTTCAAATTTCAAATAAACATAACTTGACAAATCCACACTGTCACTTCAATAAATAAAATCCCATGTTCACCTACCTGAGGCCACAATGATCCCCGGTGCAGAGTCCTTGCTCTCGATATTCCCCGATGTGTAGGGGTTGGCCGACACGTGTAGGTGGAGGTGTAGGGAACAGTATGGCTGGGGAGGAAGGACAAACAGAACAGTTAGCCAAACTCATTAACAAAGGAGGGGGAAGAATCTGTCAACAGAATAGACTTAACTGTATGTCAACGCAAACGCTCATTAGAGAAAACCCCCAAGCAAACGGCCGTCGAGGTGGGATTTACTGACACACACACACACACACGCACACAACCAACCTTATCGTAAATCCTCACACAAACACTACTCCCCATTGGCTCCTTCCACCATTAGTTTTGATTGGAATAACCTTTAGCTACACAATTCTCATTAGGACACTGCAAATGCCAGTGGTGCGAGTGTGTGTGTTGCGTGTGTGTTGCGCGTGTGTTGCGCGTGTGTTGCGCGTGTGTTGTGTTTAGAGGTTTATTAAAAGGCTGACATTTTCTGACAAATTACTGCATAATACTGGGCGAAGGCGAGGTGCGCTATCGAATCACTAATTACTTTATCAAAGGGTAATTATTTTAGGGTGTATTAAGGGAGCTAAAAAGGGGCTATGCTCAACCCTTTGAGTGATTGGGACCCGTATCTATAATATACACTGTAATAAAGCTGACCATTAGAGCAAATACGTGTTACTTTGAGCCTTTTAGATGGCCAGTACACTTAACTCTTAGTAAGACACTGAATAGAGTTGATATCCACAAACAATACAGTAAAGATCTCAACTTTGGCCATTGAAAGTAGCTACAAGCTAGCATGATCAATCAACACCCAAGTTTGTGGAGAAACAAAGAAAAGAAATGCATCCTTTGTCTCTCTCTTTCTGACACATCTCTAGCTCTAAATGTGGGATCAGCTTATTGGACTGAATCAAAATCAAAATGGCTGACCTTTCAGCTCCGCTAGCTTCCTTGGCTGCACAACCTCCGGAGCGCTCAGCTTTGACGAGCAGTGCTCTTTCAGAGTTCTATCCCCGTTCCTTCACCACCTCAGTACCACGGCAACGGCCCGGATCAGTCAACTTCTGACAAGGCCCCGTTGACAAGTCCAACAGTGTTATGACGTGTGTGTGTGTGTGTGTGTATCCATACGTTTATCCATGTGTGTTTGGTACGTGCATGCATCTATTTGTGTGGTGTGTTTGTATCCGCGCGCATGTGTGTTTGTGTGTGTGTGGGCATGCGTGTGCGTGTCCTCACTAGTTCACAGTGGATGCTGTTGCCCCTCAGGTCAGCAGTGGGAGCCTCTAGTAGCCTCCAGTCTCTCCCTCTGTTGTAGGTGATATAGGTCTTCACCACGTTGTCCATCTTCTTGTTGGCGAGGAACATCCCTTTTAAACCCGCCACCTAGGAGATAGAGATTTGGGAAAACATGTTTGGAAGATGTAATATTTCTATCATATCCTGCTAACACCACCAAATTGTAGCTCGTCTAATAATGAGTGGTTACTTCAAGGAAGGTTCTAGACCTATTTATGGGAAAATGGTCAGACACAGGGTTCTCAACTAAAAGTGATCTTATGTTATTTTTTGTCTTTTATTAACATAAAAGTGCAAAATGTAAGTATGTTATGAACAAAATACGAGACCAGGCTGTCTCGTCAAGATAATGGATGAGGGATAAAAATACCTGACCAATATTACGCATTTTCATAGAGTCTAGACGATAACTCACGTCTTACTTATCTTGTAATACAAACATATATTATATGGTGTTTAGTGAGATATTATCACGCTTTTATGGTTATAGGATGTTTGTGTGTATCGCCAGAGGGGATCTACTGTAATGTGCATCATAATATATTGTGCTCTGCTTAATGCAGGATATATGATTGTGATACAGATGTAGGATCTTAATTAGACCTACAATATATTGTCGCAGCAAAATAATCCTGCAGCAACAGGATTTTAATGTTTAGTCCATAATTTTAGGCTATTAGATGGCAAAAAGTAATGCTGGTTTTCAGTGAATTTATGTAAATCATGAAGTTAATCTGCATCAGCTACAAAAGAGAGATCAAATTAAGATCCGACATCTGTATCACAATCATATCTCCTGAATTAAGAAGTGCACAATATATTACGACGCACATTACAGTAGATCCCCTCTGACGATACACACAAACATCCTATAACCATAAAAGCTTGATAACCTCTTGCTAAACGCCATATATTACAAAATAAGTACGACGTGATTTATCGTCGAGACTCTAGAGACTCTCTGTATGTAGTAAGATAAGCGTGTCCTAAGTTAATCTGACTTGGGGGCTTGGGAATTAACTCTGAATATGAAATTGAGTCCTCACATGCATCGGCCGAGCACTCCCTTCTCGTCAATAATTGACAGATACTTCAATCTCGCCTGGAGCTCAGATTTTAGCATATGCTATGTTTCGGGTCCCCGACCCCAATCAAGGGACTGGATTTGATTCTATCGCAGGGCCAAATGAGGGGTTTAGACGCGGCTGGTATATCATCAACAGCCTAATTATTTGATTTTACATGGAGCTGGTATCCATTCAGTGCTGATATTTTCTTACCTGGCAATCTGGTATACAGCGGGCCCCACGTTTTGTATCAGGTATGTAAGCTAATATCTGCAGTTATTCATCAAAGAAAATAATGTGCCTGTCAGCAGTTTGAAACGGCTTCTTTGTTCATTCCAAAGCGCCTTTGAAAATTAAACAGCAACTCGGTTTACTTCCAAAAGTGTCAGGAGATTACTTTATTCTCTACACCTCCTGGTTCTCAAACTCTCCCACATTGATCGCAAGTCAATATAACCTAATATTACTGGAGTGGGTAATATAGAAAAAGAATAGGTCTATTTGGGAAGATTGCATTTAAACGAGGCTGTGTTTGATGGCTATTATCAGTGATATATTAATTCCCTCTGTCAACTGTGTGGTTGGAAATCATTCAATACATCAAAGTGCTTGGGGGTCGAACACCTTGAAACTGTATAGTTTGTACTTCTGCCAACTGCATTCGATATCATGCCCCCACAGGGACGCCACACTTCAAAGCCAACTATAGGCCTAGGCCTACATACCACTAGAGTGTGTGGTATAGGTCTATCATGACGTTGTATATTTACATCATACAGGTCTATCATGACGTTGTATATTTACATCATACAGGTCTATCATGACGTTGTATATTTACATCATACAGGTCTATCATGACGTTGTATATTTACATCATACAGGTCTATTATGACGTTGTATATTTAACTCATACAGGTCTATCATCACGTTGTATATTTACATCATACAGGTCTATCATCACGTTGTATATTTACATCATACAGGTCTATCATGACGTTGTATATTTACATCATACAGGTCTATTATGACGTTGTATATTTAACTCATACAGGTCTATCATGACGTTGTATATTTACATCATACAGGTCTATTATGACGTTGTATATTTAACTCATACAGGTCTATCATGACGTTGTATATTTACATCATACAGGTCTATCATGACGTTGTATATTTACATCATACAGGTCTATCATGACGTTGTATATTTACATCATACAGGTCTATCATGACGTTGTATATTTACATCATACAGGTCTATCATGACGTTGTATATTTACCTCATACAGGTCTATCATGACGTTGTATATTTAACTCATACAGGTCTATCATGACGTTGTATATTTAACTCATACAGGTCTATCATGACGTTGTATATTTACATCATACAGGTCTATCATGACATTGTATATTTACATCATACAGGTCTATCATGACGTTGTATATTTACATCATACAGGTCTATCATGACGTTGTATATTTACCTCATACAGGTCTATCATGACGTTGCCCTCGTGCCCCATGCTGCTGACTACGTTCTCCAGGGCCAGGGTGTAGAAGACCCCTCCAGTCTCTGACACGTACAGGTTGTAGGTGTCGTTCTGGTTCCACTCCTGCACCGCAGCAACCACTCGGTTCTCATCCGTACTGATCACATGCAGGTCCTAGCAGAGAAAGAACGTCAGCAGGTTACATCTGACATTGAGTTGCATATATACTGTATCATGTAATTGGAACAAATACATACATTTTTAAGGTGTAATTCATTACAGACTAATATACACTGAGAGTTAAAAAAAAACATTAGGAACATTACATAGACAGACCAGGTGAATCCAGGTGAACGCTACGATCCCTTATTGATGTCACTTGTTAAATCCACTTCATTCAGTGTACATGAAGTGGAGGAGACAGGTTAAAGAATGATTTTTAAGCCATGAGACAAGTGAGAAATGGATTGTGTAAGTGTGCCATTCAGAGGGTGATTTAAGTGCCTTTGAATGCGGTATGGTAGTAAGTGCAGCATCATGCTGTGGGGGTGTTTTTCAGCGGATTACAGAGAGATCCTTGATGAAAACCTGCCCCAGAGCACTCAGGTCCTCAGACTGGGGCGACGGTTAACCTTCCAACAGGACAACGACCCTAAGTGCACAGCCAAGACAACGCAGGAGTGGCTTCGGGACTCAATGTCCTTGAGTGGCCCAGCCAGAGCCCGGAGTTGAAACCGATCGAAGATCTCTGGAGAGACCTAAAAATTGCTGTGCAGCAACGCTCCCCATCCAACCTGACAGAGCTTTAGAGGATCTCCAGAGAAGAATGGGAGAAACTCCCCAAATACAGGTGTGCCAAGCTTGTAGCGTCATACCCAAGAAGAATCCATGCTGTAATCACTGCCAAAGATGCTTCAACAAAGTACTGAGTAAAGGGTCTGAATACTTTTTTGTACATTTTTGTATAAATTAGCAAACATTTCTAAAAAAGAGTTTTTTCTTTGTCATTATGGGATAATGTGTGTAGATTGATGAGGGGAAATAAACTATTTAATACATTTTAGAACAAGGCTGTAAAGTAACAAAATGTGGAAAGTCAAGGGGTCTGAATACTTTCCGAAGGCCCTGTATTAGTAAATAATTCAACATTTAAATAATAATTAATAATTTTTACAGCAATTATGTTTAATTACAATTCAATAATTTGTTGTTAGCCATTTCAATTAGATTACATTGGTGACACAATCAGGTTCAATTAATGTTAGCAGGCCAACTGTAATTTCCTTTACACAACAGAAGAGTTACACAGCAGTAATTACAGTGCAATGACACTGGAATGATCAGAATCCCCAGGCAATTATCAAATGATCAGAGGTGATGCAGTATGTAACTCTCAAAATGTAGAACTTCCCCCTCCGTTTCACCAGAAAGGTAACAGGAAAACAATCTCCTGCTTCAGAAGTATAGTACAGTGGAAGTGATCTGATTAAATAAAACGTTGATTTGATACCATCTCTAACTACTGTAGCTCCCCCATGGAGATGATAGTTCAACTATTACATGCATCTACCCATATAGAATGCATTATAATTCATCCAGGAAAATAACATGAATCATAATCGAATCTAACCTCTCCCTTGATTAACCTTAAATAATTGACACGTTGAATAATTTTTGATTTCCATGTACCCACAATCAACGCCTGCTAATAGTAATATGTCAACGGGTGTATTAGAGTGGCCTTTCAAGAACCCCTGTGTTCCTCATCTACCCCCCCCCGCTGGGTTTAATCATCAGAATAACTCAGTATCAGACCTCATTCTCACCAACGGAACTCCGGCGAAGAGGATATTACACTTATTAACTTGAATTGTGTGCTTGTCGGCCCGCACTAACACAGAGGGACACACGCTGTTCTCGCTAGTGAATTTCATCTACCTCTGACTGCGCCTGCAACACCTAAGTGTGGAGAGAGAGAGAGAGAGAGAGAGAGACTAGGATGGCCCAGGGTTTGGTTGAATAAAACATGTTTAATTGTCAATGGAGAGGTGGGAAGGCCACAAGAGAGGCCACAATCATATTGCTGTATTGAATAACAATGCCAGAGTCAACGCCAGTTGGTTTTGGCCTCAGTTCACTCATAAATAACAAAGAGACGCTAGACAGAAAGCTACCTGTGTTGTTTCCAGTGTTGGTCTCATGATGGCTTCGGTTTGAACATATAGTTGAAGTCGGAAGTTTACATACACCTTAGCCAAATACATTTAAACTCAGTTTTTGAATTGCTAGTAAAAATTCCCTGTCTTAGGTCAGTTAGGATCACCACTTAACTTAAGAATGTGAAATGTCAGAATAATAGTAATTCTTTCATCACATTCCCAGTGGGTCAGAAGTTTACACACTGTGGATATAGATACTTTTGTACCTGTTTCCTCCAGCTTCTTCACAAGGTCCTTTGCTGTTGTTCTGGAATTGATTTGCACTTTTCACACCAAAGTACGTTCATCTCTACGAGACAGAATGCGTCTCCTTCCTGAGCGGTATGACGGCTGTGTGGTACCATGGTGTACTATTGTTTGTACAGATGAACGTAGTACCTTCAGGCGTTTGGAAATTGCTCCCAAGGATGAGGTCTTGGCTGATATCTTTTGATTTTCCCATGATGTTGAGCAAAGATGCACAAGGTAGGCATTGAAATACATCCACAGGTACACCTCCAATTGATGTCAATTAGCCTATCAGAAGCTTCTAAAGCCATGACATCATTTTCTGGAATTTTCCAAGCGGTTTAAAGGCACATTCAACTTAATGTATGTAAACTTCTGACCCGCTGGAATTGTGGTCTAGTGAATTAAAAGTGAAATAATCTGTCTGTAAACAATTGATGGAAGAATGACTTGTGTCATGCACAAAGTAGATGTCCTAACCGACTTGCCAAAACTATAGTTTGTTAACATGAAATCTGTTGAGTGGTTGAAACATTAGTTTTAATGACTTCAACCGAAGTGTATATAAACTTCCTTCAACTGTATATATATATATATATATATATATATATATATATATATATATATATATATATATATATATATATATATATATATATAACCACTGGACCGGAGTCTGGTCGAGTGGGAAACACTCTTACGGAACCATACACTTCCTCCTGCGGTAGGGATCCCGGTTTGAGTCCTAGAAGCTTCTGTTCCCTCTACTCTGTCTTCCTGCTTCTGTTCCCTCTACTCTGTCTTCCTGCTTCTGTTCCCTCTACTCAGTCTTCCTGCTTCTGTTCCCTCTACTCAGTCTTCCTGCTTCTGTTCCCTCTACTCTGTCTTCCTGCTTCTGTTCCCTCTACTCTGTCTTCCTGCTTCTGTTCCCTCTACTCTGTCTTCCTGCTTCTGTTCCCTCTACTCTGTCTTCCTGCTTCTGTTCCCTCTACTCTGTCTTCCTGCTTCTCTTCCATCTACTCTGTCTTCCTGCTTCTGTTCCATCTACTCTGTCTTCCTGCTTCTGTTCCCTCTAATCTGTCTTCCTGCTTCTGTTCCCTCTACTCAGTCGTCCTGCTCCTGCTCTTATCCATATGAAATAATATGTATATAAAAGAAGTTCGTAATTCCCCCACAAAAAACAAAATAAATAAATGCATGACCATGTGTATTACCACTGGAATGTTGATTGACCATTGTAATGGTGTATGACCATGTTGTATTACCACTGGAACGTTGATCAACCATTGCAATGGTGTATGTCCATGTTGTATTACCACTGGAACGTTGATCAACCATTGCAATGGTGTATGACCATGTTGTATTACCACTGGAACGTTGATCAACCATTGCAATGGTGTATGACCATTGCATGACCATGTGTGTCTGTGGGTTATACCTTAGGCAAGGTGTACTTTGGTAGCTTCATGGGTGTGAAGACTTCCCGCTTGGCTGACACGTAGTAGATTGGACGCCCACCAGTTGACACCTGAAGGTCATGAAACCATTGAATGAAAACACATTCAAGATATACGACCCATCAAGCATATGGTACATACTAAAGCCCTGATTAAAACAGTTACTGTTATAATATATTTCCAATAACCTCATTACATGTTCTCTCTCACACACACACACACACCTTTGGATTACATCAATAAAACACATTAAGCAGTAAAACGTATCAATCCCCAAAATACATAATAGCCTTTAAATAAACACTTCAGAGTAATATGATCTTCAACACTTCCGATAATCCCATAACATGTTCTCTCTCACACACATACAATTGTTCTTTCACATTCAAGCAGTATAACATTTCACTCTGTGTTAAGAGTTACAGACTCAAAGCCACAAGAGGGTAGAACATACTTCAAACGTTGCTTGTTAAGGGGAGCTAGTTGCAGAAACGTTGGAATGGTTCAGTTGTATATTGATATGCGATGTTTACGCCCATATACACACTGATATGATCTTCAACATTTCTGATAATCCTATTACGTGTTCTCTTGTACACACATACACAGCTCTGTTCTGGTTCATGTCCTTCTAACTTCCGGTTCACGTCAGATACGGGCAATTACCTACCTGGACAAACACATACTCGTCTTGCACCACAAGGGAATTGGGGTCAATGTAGCCGGGGAACGGCTTGCCCTTATTGGCCTCGGTGCAGTTCTGCAGCTTGCAAGTGACGTACAGCGCCTCTGCACACACGGAGAGAAGAAACCGCAGCCATTGAACCAATTATCATATTAGCCAATGGGGGGACAGGCAGCCTTCACCGCGAGCTAGCCTTCCATCAGGTGTCTCACATTAATAAAGTGGCGAGTGAAAAGCTAGGGGAAAGCGGATGGTGGACCAGGGAGGCCAATTGCTTTCTTTCCCCTCAATCGTGGTGTGAGGTGGGGAGAGAGGTGTGGGACTGTCTGTCCCTGTTTGTTAGGCTTCAGCTAACTATGTTGTCTGGTTCACCCAGCGAGCCGTGTGATCAATGGGGATGGCCGTACAGGGACAAGGCTTGCGCTGTCACAAGGGTGTCTATCTGTGGCGGATGCTAACTGGGGGTGATTCTGCTTCCTGCTTTCTGTCAGGAATTAGAGTTAGAGTGGAGTTTCTATTCTTGTCCATTGAGTTGGTTGAGGACGGTAGAATGGGGTAGATTAACTAGGTAACTAGGTTACCTCTATGTCTGTCTCAACCTTTTCACGTTACGATACATGGTAAATATATATGCTTATGATAAAGTAGAAAATTGCGTCACTGTATCAGGTATTCAAATGAATTGTGTTCTGCCAAAACATGGACAGGTGGCCATTGTGTTTCCATCCATTCATTGACATTCTGAATGTTGAGTATCAGGATCACTTTGGTTTTAAAGGCATTGTAATATATGCATTACTTTTCTCAATCGTCATTGTGTGTCCCCTGCGCCGGTGCATTTGAACTGCCCCCTCGTATTACCCTTCAATCGTGTGGCCCGTAGCCATTCCTACCCTCCCAATCCATTTCCACTTTAGTTCAAGGCTCATGGTACAGTAGAGACACCGGAAAATTTAAGAACGGAGCAGGAACTCAGAATTTTGTAGTTGTTTATTTTTCATAAAAAAATGTACCCCTTTTAACTCGCCGAGTTTCAATCTTGGCTCATCGCTGCAACTCCCCAACGGGCTCGGGAGAGGCGAAGGTGGAGTCATGCGTCCTCTGAAACATGACTCGCCTAACCATGCTCCTTAACACCCGCTAGCCAGCCACACCAATGTGTCGGAAACACAGTTCAACTGGCGACCTGGGGTCAGCCCGCATGCACCCGGCCCGCCACAAGGAGTCGCTAGAGCGCGATGAGCTAAGTAAAGCCCCACCGGCCAAACCCTCCCTTAACCCGGACGACACTGGGCCAATTGTCACGGCCAGTTGTAGCACAGCCCAGGATATGAAGCCAGGTCTGTAGTAATGCCTCTAGAACTACATGCGATGCAGTGCCTTAGACCGCTGCGCCACTCGGGAGGCCAGGAACTCTGAAAATGTAATTACTCACGTCCTTCGGAGATGATGGTTTCCAGGTGAATTAAGCCCGGTTCTTTGTCTAAACCCGTTTTCGACCTGCGAGGGAGAAGACATTTCATTCAGGTACATCACTCTTCTTTAGCATGGAAGGACAGAAGGACATCACTGATGCTACCTAGCCTATACCTACCTTCTTCTCCCTGAGATTGCTTGTCAGACACATTCCGAACACTGAGGGGAAATGACAAGGAGAACGACGATTGCCAGAAACGTCAATACACCCCTGTGGAACAACTCAAAAGGTTGTACATTGAGGTATAAAGGAAAACTACCTCAGGTGTTGTGTGTGATGTTACCGTGTTCAAGACCAAACCTTACGAGACTGCCCTTACTTTCCTGACAGATTGACGGGGAACACATCCTGACATCATTAGCGAGAGGGAAAGTCATTGATTTGCTTGCACAGAAACGCCCGCAGACACGGTGCAACTGCACTAAATCATTACAGGCCTGAAATATTTATTAAAAGGAAATCAGAGGGATATCTTCATAGAGCAAAGGAGACAGCACACAAAGGGAGAGGAGATCACGCACCCCCCGGTCTTAATTATGGCACTTGTTGGCAGTATTGGTGATTTCTCCGATAAAACGCATCATCTCTGAAGACTGACCTATTTACCTTCTCTCGTTCTCCCTCTTCATCTCCCTCTTTCTCTCTTCAGTTGAAAAACAACCATCTATTTAAATTCTTATAGACTGTACTTGAGGTGAGTTTGAACCTACAGCATCTACAATGTGGGAAGATGTTAGGGGCAGTAATAATGAGTTGACATTTGATTAGCTGTGATGTTGTCTCCCTTGACACTAGTGGATTAAACAGGTCAAAATAAGGAGAAGGATTGTCATGAGATGGAGTTCTTGCCTCACATAAAAAAAAAACAGAGAGGATGTGATCTACAGACGTGATCTAAATTCTAGATGAAAATCAGGTTGACGTTTTTCGGGACGTCTTGTCCTTGAGGCAGAACTGAGCGATTTCCGCTAGATGGACCAGCTGCAAAGTCAAAATTGGCTATATTGTAAAATTGTATTTTGTAAAAATGTATTAGCTTTTTGGTCTTCATATCAGTTTGGGGTTAGGCATCAGGGTTAGCATTGTGGTTAAGGTTAGGGTTTAAGGTTAGATTTTATGACTTTGTGGCTGTGCTAACTAGTGACCAATCTGCAATCTGCCTCCAAAACAAGATTCATGACAAAAAACGCTAACCTGCTCACGACTCTGCCTTTTCTTTTCAACTACAATGGTCCGATTTAGAAAGGACGTTTCCCAAAACCTTATTAACAGGGTTCACACTGTCCTAAAAATAAATCTCACTCACTCAAGCAGTGCAGACGCAAACCCTCTAGGCGTCCTCCTCCCAGAACTGCCTAGCTTGTACCACTGACTGACAGTTTCTCAACAAAAAGCTTTTTTTTTTATACATCAGACTTAAGCCAGTTGTGTTAAAAATGACTGTATTTGACAGTTCGTGTCTGGCAGACGTGGGACCAGCTACGAAGTAGAACAGATGGAGAACAGAGGAGGGTAACAAGAAACGAAAGAGTAGAAGGAAGATGAAATCTCAGCAGTATATAAATAGAAAACATGGGGTGGATTTGACTGACACGGTCAAGTATGGTTGTGCTATCGGAGACCGAGGGCTATACAGTTCAAATCAAACTAGAATGGTCTTATTATCACCTATTATCAAGGACTGCTGTATCCCATGATAGGGAAGTTCACAATAAAAGAATAATCAAGGTAATTCATGCATATTCAAATCTCCTTCAAATTAACATTCCAAACGTAACTCCAAAAGCTTTCGGAATAACGTTGAACCCGGACCCTCCTGAGGCCCAACAGGCCCAGCTGAGATCACGAAACTCATCCAAAATCCTACTCATGTGTTGACTACTCTGTCTGTTGACATGCCCTTGTCCATTAGCCACACTCGACCAAATGAAGACCACATTGTTAGCTTCATTCCAAATGCTGAACCATTCAGCACAGTGAATTCACTAACAAGGGCTAATGGGCCGTTGCATTCATTAGAAGTCTGAACATCTTGCTGAGAAAGCACAGGCGCAGACACTACATCAATAATGTAACGCAAAGAAGAGGATTCACTCTGGCATATCTCCTTCCGTTAAGAATGTGGAAAGACCAAAAAGGAAGACCAAAAAGGATGTAAATGTATAGTTAGTCTTAACAGTAGGGAAGACAAGAGGAAAGTTGTAGGTTGCTGTGCTTACCAGTAGAATCGATTGGGGGCCACCCTCTCATGGACAAGTTGCCACCTCCTTCCAAACTCCACCGAGCTGTACAGCTGTGGAGAGAAAGCCGATGGGAATTACATATTCAGTCAGACAAGACAGGTTAGATTAATACTGTCAAATAATCATTCAACACACAAACCCTAAATGACAGTCCAGATATAATTTATAATTTACTTTAATTCAAACTTTTAATTTTCCCATTACATTCTATGTCAATGTGATACAATATGAGCATAACTCATTTTATAATTAGCCCTGTTCACTTCACAAATAATTTCAATGTCATGCAATTACTTCTATTTCCGTAGGAAAAATAGCTCTCAAGTTAATTTACATTCTTGAGAAGCTATGTTACCTACATGGCACAAGAGGGCAACAGAAATGTGCCTCAGAAGAATCACCAGAACAGGGCTGAAGCTGAGGACACAATCTGTAAGTTCTACCCACATGTGAAAACCCCACACACATTCCCAGGTTAAATATGAAGCTGTAAAAGGGATTGGGTGTGGTGAGGGTGTCATTGTACTGGATATATGGTTACACACTTCTAACAAGGCTAGAGATTGGCCTAGCAGGGGAGCCGGGGCACAGCCGGTGGTCTCAATGTGAGCATTGTTTCGCTAGTCAGCACTTCAGTAGGTTGCTGAGATATCCCAATCTCTGCTGAGAGCTGCTACACAGAGATGTTTCACACACGCACACACACACACACATCACATCACAATCTCTGGTTTGAGCCGAGTGGGGAATTTTTCAAGAAACAGGAAAGCTTATTTGGGGAAGGAAGCGTGGTACAACTGAATATCCTGAATAAGCACGGAATAAATGCCTTTCGTTTGTTTATTTTTTCACAATTTATTTTGGACTCAGTATTTTTCTTACTAACTGGTTACTGTGAACTATCCAAGAATATTACATGAACAATGTCAATATTGGGCTTTGTATTGTTGGTTGTTTTTTCGAGCTTAGTTTGTTTACCACTGTCTAGCCAATGAGGCACAAACCTTGTGAGAATGGTAAAGTTGTGAAAGTTTGGATGTGTTACTTTTACTGATTAAAGCAGAGCAGTCAACGAGGCGAGGCTTTATTTAATTGTTTTCGTTTCGATTTTAAACATGAGCGATCAAGCATAATATGTAAACAGTCATTTATTAATGGCCGACTGAATGGAAATACTGTTTGTTTATATTTGTTTATTTTTTTAAATGTATTTATTTACTCATTCCTGAAGGGTGAAGTCAAGGCCTCAGGTAACAGACCTCAATACCAGCACATTTTAATTAATATAATCCCCTTGACAATAATTGTTATTCAATTGATAATCATGTTTAATTAAACTAATCCGAATCACCATTAAAGACAAGCTGAATTACAGGCATATGAACTGTAGTGACATTATGTTCCAAGGTCTTTAACAAGGTCTTTACACAATGGTCTTCAAAGAACACCAGTGAAGGCTAACCATTAAGGTCTCTAGTTCACCACACATACTAATGCCATTTTTAACATCATAAACCATTTCATAACATTAGATCAGGTCAAGTTGAACATATTACTATGTATGTACTGTACTGTATGTACTATACAGTATGTTCCTTCCATACCATATGTGCCATACACAATATCTGCCTATGAGCATATGCTATTCTGGCCACAGAACATGGTCAATATATTTCTAAGTCAGTTCATGGCAAAGAAAAATGTGAGAAATGCTATTTGAACTGAGCTATGACTTTCAAAAGGAACAGAGTTGAATTAAACAGTTGCAAGCAGAAGGGCTAGAGAGGCAGGAAATCACTAATTAGCTAACCGCCACACTGAGGTTGTGTCTCAAATGGCACCCTATTCCGTATTTAGTGCACTCATTTTAACCAGGGCCAATATGGTTCTGGTCAAAAGTAGTGCACCATATAGGGAATAGGGTGCCATTTGGAACACATACAGTGTTAGCACTTAGTCAGGCAAGTCAGAGAGGAGGGAGAGTGAGAGGGATTTGTACATTGAAATACGTACTGGCTAGAGAGCCGGGCTAGTTCCTCAATCAAGGAATTGCCAAGGAGGAAGGAGGAATATCTCTAAGGTACCATTGAGTGTAAATTAAGAGAATTTGAAAGACAGGAGCAGGAGAGGGAGGGAGACTAGGGAGACGAGGGAGACGAGAGGGAGAGGGAGAGGGAGAGACACACACAGACAGAGAGGGAGGGAGGAGAGAGAGAGAGAGAGAGAGAGAGAGAGAGAGAGAGAGAGAGACAGAGAGACAGAGAGAGAGAGAGAGAGAGAGAGAGAGAGAGAGAGAGAGAGGAGGGTGTATTAGCATCTTGTATGTATGTATGTGTGTGTGTGTGTGTGTGTGTGTGTGTGTGTGTGTGTGTGTTGTGTGTGTTGTGTGTGTTGTGTGTGTTGTGTGTGTGCGTGCGTGCGTGCGTGCGTGCGTGCGTGCGTGCGTGCATGCGTGGTGCGTGTGTGCGTGTGTGTGTGTGTGTGTGTGTATGTATGTATGTATGTATGTATGTATGTATGTATGTATGTATGTATGTATGTATGTATGTATGTATGTATGTATGTATGTATGTATGTATGTATGCCTCTGTGTGTACTTTCGTTCCTTAGGTTGCTCAAGAATAAAGTGAGAGGGTGCAGGTGTTTAGAGCCTGGTATATATATATATATATATATATATATATATATATATATATATACATATATATATATACATATATATATATATACACAATGCCTTTGGAAAGTATTCAGACCCCCAAGATTTAATTGTTTTGTTCCCGTCATCAATCTACACACAATACCCCATAATGACAAAGCAGAAACATTTTTTAAAAATGTTAGCACATTTCTTACAAAAGATTACATTTACATAAGTATTCAGACCCTTTACTCAGTACTTTGTTGAAGCACCTTTGGCAGCGATTATAGACTTGAGCCTTCTTGGGTATGAAGCTATAAGCTTGGCACACCTGTATTTGGAGAGTTTCATCCAAAGGTGCTTCAAGGGTCTGAATACTTATGTATAGGGCTGGGTGATATGACATGATAGTTTCATCAGAATAGATTATTTTAGTTTCCATCTCTAAAAGGTCCAGAAATATAGCATTTGTAAAGTCTTTCCTTCATAAATAATGAATGGTTACGTCGCCATTCATCCAGGTTACATTTTTGAAAACTATCTTAAGTAAAATATGGTCAGCGCATTTCTCTCATCACTTTAACTTGACCCTTTCTCGTCAATGATAGAAAAACGTATATCGTTTCATATTATGAAATATGAAACATATTACGTGCCGTGTGGAAGGAAATTTGCAACACAAACAAACATGGAGGAGAGTGAACGTGACACAGTGTACGGAGACACGGAGCTCGTACCTAAAAGAGGGCTACTTCGGTCACATGGAAGTGGTTTGGGTATGAAAAGTCTGACGGACCAGAAAAACGTACTCTGCAAAATATGCCGCAGGCCGGTCCCGACAACAGGCTCAAACACCACTAACCTCTTTTACCACATACGCAAGAATCATGTGAAACAGTACGGAGAGTCTAGATGAGACCCAAAAGTACAGTTGAGTGCTCAAAACAAACCCCTGACTCAGACGTTGCAAGAGGCATTGTTGTCAAATATCTATTTTGTTTGCAGCACTTTGGTTGTTGTCATATAATGCTATAATTCAGTGTTTGTTTACTATATATTTTATATATTTATTTGTGAGCCATATTTTTGTTGCTATAGTTTAAACTTGAAAGTTTTCCATGATTACATTTGGTATTTTATACCAATATTTGTCAGGCCTGTATTCATTTGTTTGCTGCTACAATTCAAACATTTCTGATTAAAGAAAGTATTATATGTTTGGTTTTGATATTTTTTACCATATTCACATTTTAGGCCTATATTTATTTTGTTTGCAACTATAGTTGAAGTGTTTTCTATTTCTTTTTGAGATTTTATACATTATACATTTTACATTTTGTTACATGCTTAATTCAAAATTTGCACAAAGGTTCTAAATACAATTTGAGTAAGTACATTTTATTCAAAATGTAATAAGAAATAGGCCTTCATTTTATATAAACTATTTATTCATTGAATTTACAGAAAATGTGCTATATCGGGATACGAGATTTTGGTCATATAGCCCAGCCCTACTTATGTAAGTTTTACATTTTTATTTTTAATACATTAGCAAAAATGTCTAAAAACCTGTATAATGCTTTGTAATTATGGGGTATTTTCTGTAGATTGATGAGGGGAAAAAACTATTTAATCCATTTTAGTATAAGACTGCAATGTAACAAAATGTGGAAAAAGTCAAGGGGTCTGAATACTTTCCGAATGCACTGTATATGAAGTATATGGAATATATATATAATATAGAGTATATGGAACTATATATGGCTTTGGTCTCAGCCACAGGAACTGAATGTATTCAAGTATGAGCAAATCAGTTTGAGTAAGTTATGACTACTTGACTTTGCCACTCAGTTAAACTTAAATATATGACATAGTCTGGTGTCGTTATGTTAACAATCATTAACCCACTTTGTGTGAATGCTACTCGCTTTCAGGAAAGTTCATGGCTTCATTCAGGGCTACTTATAGTTTACATCCACTGACATCAATCAGTCTCTAACTGGTCTAATCCCTCTCTCTCCCTCCTTCTCCCTCTCCTCTACTCATACTATGCAATGCCTTTTTATAGCTTTTTGCACTCCAGACTTCTTGTATTTTATACTTTTTCATACTGCCACACTATGTATCATGTATGTGTCTATTGTGTATTTTCGATCTGGCTTTTTGAACATGCCCTATGTTTTTCGTAGCTGCTTGACAAAGAAATTTCCCCCTCGGGGATCAATAAAGTACCTACAGTTGAAGTCGGAAGTTTACATACACTTAGGTTGAAGACATTAAAACTCATTTTTCAACCACTCGACAGATTTCATGATAACAAACTATTGTTTTGGCAAGTCAGTTTGGACATCTACTTTGTGCATGACACAAGTAATTCTTCCAACAATTGTTTACAGACAGATAACTTCACGTATAATTCACTATATCACAATTCCAGTGGGTCAGAAATTCTAGAAAATTATGTCATGGCTTTAGAAGCTTCTGATAGGCTTATTGACATCATTTGAGTCAATTGGAGGTGTACCTGTGGATGTATTTCAAGGCCTACCTTCAAACTCGGTGCCTCTTTGTTCGGCATCATGGGAAAATCTAAAGAAATCAGCCAAGACCTCAGAAAACAAATTGTAGACCTTGGGAGCAATTTCCAAACGCCTGAAGATACCACGTTCATCTGTACAAACAATAGTACGCGAGTATAAACACCATGGGACCACGCAGCCGCTCAGGAAGGAGACTCATTCTGTCTCCTAGATATGAACGTACTTTGGTGTGGAAAGTACAAATCAATCCCGGAATAACAGCAAAAGACCTTGTGAATATGTTGGAGGAAACAGGTACAAAAGTATCTATATACACAGTAAAACGAGTCCTATATCGACATAACCTGAAAGGCCGCTCAGCAAGGAAGAAGCCACAGCTCCAAAACCGTCATATAAAAGCCAGACTACGGTTTGCAACTGAACATGGGGACAAAAATCATACTTTTTGGAGAAATGTTCTCTGGTCTGAAAAAACAAAAATTGAACTGTTTGGCCATAATGAACATTGTTATGTTTGGAGGAAAAAGGGGGAGGCTTGCAAGCCGAAGAACACCATCCCAACCGTGAAGAACGGGGGTGGCAGCATCATGTTGTGGGGGTGCTTTGCTGCAGGAGGGACAGGCGCACTTCACAAAATAGATGGCATCATGAGGAAGGAAAATTATGTGGATATATTGAAGCAACATCTCAAGACATCAGTCAGGAAGTTAAAGCTTGGTTGCAAATGGGTCTTCCAAATGGACAATGACCCCAAGCATACTTCCAAAGTTGTGGCAAGGTATTGGAGTGGCCATCACAAAGCCATGACCTCAATCCTATAGAACATTTGTGGGCAGAACTGAAAAAGCGTGTGGGAGCAAGGAGGCCTACAAACCTGACTCAGTTACACAAGTTCTGTCAGGAGGAATGGACCAAAATTCACCCGACTTATTGTGAGAAACTTGTGGAAAGCTACCCGAAACGTTTGACCCAAATTAGCCAATGCTACCTAATACTAATTGAGTATATGTAAACTTCTGACCCACTGGGAATGTGATGAAAGAAATACAATCTAAAATAAATAATTCTCTCTACTATTGTTCTGACATTTCACATTCTTAAAATAAAGTGGTGATCCTAACTGACCTAAGACAGGGAATATTTACTAGGATTAAATGTCAGGAATTGTGAAAAAATGCATTTAAATGTATTTGGCTAAGGTACATGTAAACTTCCGACTTCAACTCTATCTATCCATCCATCCATCCATCCATCCATCCATCCATCCATCCATCCATCCCTCCCTCCCCTCTTCCTTTTCCTTCTCCCTCCCTCTCTCCCCTCCCTCTCTCTTTGTCATATCTGAATATGAGTCATGAGTCAGACAATAGCTTCTCGCCATGGTTACACCACTCACTCACCGGCAGAGAAAATAGTCCCCAACTGATGCTGCCTCACCCCTCACTCTCACCCGCCGCCTAAATCATAACAGCTCACCTTGTTTTGATGTCTGACAGAGGGCAAAACCGAAGAAAGACAGAAAGCCTCTGATGACAAAAGACACTATAGCTAGCTACCAGATAGAGTAGTTAATTGATCTGTGTGTGTGTGTGTGTGTGTGTGTGTGTGTGTGTGTGTGTGTGTGTGTGTGTGTGTGTGTGTGTGTGTGTGTGTGTGTGTGTGTGTGTGTGTGTGTGAATGTGTGTTAATAATGAGGAGGAATAGCTCCAAGGGACCACTGAAAGTGCAATGAAGATGAAGGGAAAGACGAGATTAAGAGAGTGAGTGAGTGAGTGAGTGAGTGAGTGAGTGAGTGAGTGAGTGAGTGAGTGAGTGAGTGAGTGAGTGAGTGAGTGAGTGAGTGAGTGAGTGAGTGAGTGAGTGAGTGAGTGAGTGAGTGAGTGAGTGAGTGAGTGAGTGAGTGAGTGAGTGAGGTAGGTAGGTAGGTAGAGAGGTTGAGTCTGAGACTGCCATCGTTGAAGTCATTTGTGGTGACGTCAAAATGAGGGATGTTGTACAAAAAAAAGTCATCAGTGATTGGATAATTTCTAACCAATCAGGTTATCAAAGCCAGTTTTCTAAACGCCACATTACCCACGTGTGTCCTGGCTCTGGCCCAACCCATCGGTTTCAGGGACCAATCAGAACGGTTAGAATGTGTTTGCATTCAAGAAATCGTTGGGGAGGTATTCAGATTCAGACTAAACTAAACTAACGCCCGTGGGCGGGGTGTAGCATTTAGCATTTAGCCGGAGCAAGGAATCAGGTGAGTAGAGAGGGAGGAAGGCAAGGAGAGAGTGAGCGATTTGAGATTGAGAGAAAGGGAGGAAGAGAGAGGGGGAAAGATTGAGAGAGAGAACAAGAGGGTACACGTGTATTACACCTGTATGCTGTATACAGTCTACAAAACATTATGAACACCTGCTCTTTCCCGGTGAATGCAGGTGAAAGCTATGATACCTTATTGATGTCACTTGTTAAATCCACTTCAATCAGTAAAGTGGAGGAGAAAAAGAAGGATTTTTAAGCCTTGAGACAAGTGAGACATGGATTTTGAATGTGTGCCATTCAGAGTGTGAATGGGCAAGACAAAATATTTAAGTGCCTTTGAACGGGGTTTGGTAGTAGGTGCCGGGCGCACCGGTTTGTGTCAAGAACGGCAACGCTGCTGGATTGTTCACGCTCATCAGTTTCCTGTGTGTATCAAGAATGGTCCACCACCCAAAGAACACCCAGCCAACTTGAAACAAATGTGGGAAGCATTGGAGTCGACATGGGTCGGCATCCCTGTAGAATTATTTTGACACCTTTTAGAGTCCATGCCCCGACGAATTGAGGCTGTTCTGAGGACAAACGGGTTCAACTCAATATTAGGAAGATGCTCTTAATGTTTTGTACACTCAGTGTACAGTGGGGAGAACAAGTATTTGATACACTGCCGATTTCAAATACTTGTTCTCCCCACTGTATATGCATGGCCAGGTGCATCTTATAACAACAGCCAAACACCTCCCAAGGAACACTAAGTACCTCCTCAGGAAAAAAAGAGAACCATTCATTATTTATCCAATGTGAAACATTAGGCCCAAATTGCTCTGGCTGCAAGCAAGGCATTTATTAATGTAATGGTCATTCTCAAAATGGCTATAAATCGCAGGTCTGGAATATATATTTGACATATTATCATCTCTTGCCTCAGTAGTTCATCGGTAATTACCATCATCAGACAGCGTCTCATATATTAGACGGTTATTTATTCTTAAAACATATGCACTTCATTCCATTGGACTAGAATCTTGATGATTCATTGCCACATTCTTTATACGTTTGATGCCTTGACAGAAAATAGGGGATATTAAATCCCTGAGTCATGGAGAAAAGGAATTAGTCAAACCCCCGGTCTAAGGGTATATAAAACACGTTTAACCTTTGTTAAGGTTATGACTGTTTATCGGGGTTCACCTCTATTGGTTTTGCTTTCTCCTAAAGTTATTGGAAGGAATCCAGGGCCTACATTTAACAGATGAGAAGCTTAAGGGACTTAGGGATTCGTCCTCAAAAGACCCCAAACAGCACTGGAAAATCCTCATGTAGGGACACCTGAGCCAAATATACAGTAGGACCTATGATACAGTATGGAAATATATATGGAGTATATGGAGTATATTGATTATACAGAATGGCACTATATATGGAGTATATTGATTATACAGTATGGCACTATATATGGAGTATATGGAGTATATTGATTATACAGTATGGCACTATATATGGAGTATATGGAGTATATTGATTATACAGTATGGCACTATATATGGAGTATATGGAGTATATAGCATATGGCTCTAGTCTCAGCCACAGAAACTCAGTTTATTCAAATAAAGTAAATTGTTGAGTAAGTTATGAACACTTGACTTTGCCACTCGTCTAAACTCCAATATATTACATAAAATCAACAATCATCAACCCTCATTGTTTAAAACCCACTTACTTTCTTAGTCGAGGGCTATCATACGTTTAAATCTATTGACAGCTAGATATGCTAATCAAGTCTCTAACTTTCTCTCTCGCTATCGCTCTCTCTCTCTCAGTCTCTCCATCACTCTCCTCCTCTCGCTCTGAAATGTGAATATGAGTCAGACATTAGCCTCTTGCCATAGTAACACCACACACTCACAGGCAGAGTAAATAGTCCTCAACTGATGCTGCCTCACCCCTCACTCTCACCCACCGCCTGACTCATAACAGCTCACCTTGTTTTGATGTCTGACAGAGGGCAAAACCAACGAAAGACAGAAAGCCTCTGATGACAAAAGAGACTATAGCTAGCTACCAGATACAGTAGTTCAGTGATTTCTGTGTGTGTGTGTGTGCGTCAGTCAGTACTTCAGTGATCTCTCCTCCCTCTCCTCTTACCTTCTGGTCATGGCTGTAGGCAAGGATCCAGTCCTCCTGCTCGGGGTGGAAGAGGAGGCTGAGGATGTAGAAGTTGAGGCGGTACTTCTGATAGGTGGCTCCCTCATCGGAGCTGATCAGCAGGCTGCTTTCCACCTCCGGGTCAGTCAGAAGCATGATCTGAATGAGAGCAGACAGAAATAGAATCAGAGCTAGCCACGGAGGTAGCTGCTGCTGTAGGGCTGGGAGATATTATAGTTTGCTTGGAAGTGAGGCTTAGTTTTAATCAGTGTTGGATACCATGACTTCAATACAAAAATCTAGGAGGCTCATGGTTCTCACCCCCTTCCGTAACCTTACAAAGTAATTATGACAGCTTCCGGAGGACATCCGCCAATC